>VXAD01008917.1:116319-547873 GCA_013399195.1 Dicrurus megarhynchus | reverse complement strand
TCGCTCGGCCCCGAGCGGAGGTTTGCACCTGCTCGGCAAGCGGGGGGCAGCGTTCGGCGCCGGGGGAATCCGGCTTCCTCCCAGGAGGGGGTCGTGTGTCGAGGGGAAGCCCTCGCCTCGGTCACACTGCGGTAGGAGGGGGCGATCCCTTCCACCGGGGAGAGGAAGGATGCCGAGGGCTCCGGTGGTCCCTTCCCCCGCTCCCCCATCGCTCAACATCGACCCCTACTCGCGCCGCCCCCCGCCCCAGACGGGGCGTGTACCAACTTCCCTCCCTCCCCCGGCCCTGCCAGCGCCTGGGGCTCCCCGGCGAGCCACGCTCAGGGGCCGCGAAGGGGCTGGCGGTGCCGGGAGGGCGGGGACGCCGGGGCTACCGGAGGTGGCGGGGCCCCCCCCGCCGCCAGCGCCCTCGGTCCCCGCTGACCCCTGCAGCCGCCGCGGCGGGGAACGTGGCACGTCGCGGTGCTGCTGGGGTGTCGCTCATTCCTGATGCCGCTGTTTGTCGCTGAGTTTTGAAGAGATTTATTGGCTGGCTCTTGCTAAACCACGCTTGAGTAATCCGAGCTGCTGCGCGCCGTGGTGAAGCCCGGAGGGGGGGAACGTCACTCCCTCTGGCAGCGGAGCAACATTAGTCTTCCAGCCCTCAAACCACCACTACAGCGTCGGAAACTGCCGGGTCACAGCCATTTGCTTTGGAAAATTGGCGATGTTTGGTGCTAGAGATCGATTACCCTTGTAATCTTTCCCCACCCGCCACCTCCTCCCGCTTACCCCACCCCTACCCGCCCCAGACAATAGCGTCCGAGCTCCTCCAGGAAAAAAAAATAGAAAAGAAAGCAAGGAGAGAAAGAAAGAAAAAGAAAGAAACTGGGGGATGAATCTGACTCCAATAGGAAAAGCGTGTCTCTAGAAGTGGTGCTAATGGGAAGAGATTTCCGAGCTCCAGAGGACGATGATTTGTCACAAAGGGTAGCTGGCTCGGTGCTTTGGGCTGGAGCCGTGTAGGAGATCCTTGGAGAAGTCATTGTGCACAGAAAACCGAAGACTTGTACAAACATGCCTGTTCGCAGAGGTCATGTGGCACCACAAAATACATTTTTGGGTACAATCATACGAAAATTTGAAGGGCAAAGTAAGTTCTCGCTTTCTATCTATTTTGCTATCGTAGTTTTATTCTGCTTGTGACTAAATGGACAGCAGCTCCAGACTATTTTTAAGTTTGTAGCTTGCAAAGAAAACCCCGGAGGTAAGGAGGGGATCCCTGGCAGAAGTAGTAATGTTTTTGATCTAGAATACAGATTACCAACTTGCATTATTGGCTGGTGGGCTTGGGGCGGGGGGGACGGGAGGGGTTGGGGCTATTTTCCCACACTATTTCAAGGAATAGTTTTTGTCCTTGACTGTATCCATATTATATGGCTATAGAAGTTATATCTCTTACCTTCTGAACCAGTCAGATGGCTCTAAAAGCAGAATGTAGGATCTTGCTGTCTGTGCAATATCTAAAAAATAAGCTAGATTTATTATGATGATGATTGTTAATGCTGTTAATTATAATTGCCTTTTCAAATTAAAGCAGAACTTCAGACTTTGATTTAGAGGAAACAGAAAATATGAAGAAGAGTTATTAAAGAGGAAATACTCTCTTACCTTGCTGTCATGACTGCATTTTAATATAGCTTTCAAATTCCTCTCTTTTGTTTATGTAAGTTTAAAATATCTATCAAACCAGTGCAAATGCATCCTCAGGAAGGGTCTGTGAGATCTTTTCTGATGCAGCAGTTTACTACCTGTCAAGGAGGCTGAAGCTGAAGTGTTTTTCCCTGGCCAGAATTCTGGTTTCCTATTAGCTGTAAGAAGGAACACTTGATGCTTAAAATGAATTTCATTTAGAAGCAGTAGTTTGATATATGTACATTGATTTAAATATTTTGCATAATTTTAGTATCAGCCCAGTGTGAACACTTACAGCTAATTCCAGTTCATATACTTCCTTATACTTAAACCCATATTAGCATTTGTAATATTTATATTATTTGAGAAAAAAATAAAGATGGTGCTAGTCCTAATTTATCTATAGGCTAAGTCAGTGTTGCTACTCAAAGTTTTTATCTAGTGAAGTGTATATTTTTTGACGGTAATAAAACACTAGCTACTAAATAAGCAAGTGGTAGTGAAAGTTCTGAAAGACAGCAGAAAAAGTAAGAATGAAATCTCCAAATATGTTACTGCATTCAAAGACAGACCATATTTAACATTTTGAAGACTTGCACTGTTTACTTGGTGTCATGTAAGAAATCTTTTATAAAGCAAGCAACCTCCTAGTGTACTTAAGTAAGTAAAAATTAATGTTATTAGCAGTAAGTGTATCAAAATTGCACATTTATAATTACAATGAGAATAGTGTGTTTTAAAGGTAAACAGAAACAAACCAATAAGAGTTGAAAACTTTTGAACCTTTCTTTGATATGAGAGTTTGGGAAAGGAGGATGGATGGAAGCACAGAAGTTCAGTGAAATGTGAAAAATATTTCCACATAGCAATCATTTCATGTACCCCCTTTTTTTGTTTCTAGGAACTTTTTTTTCTTCTGTTATTTTCTAGATAGATTTGTTAAAATACTGACTATAAATTTCCTGTCATTCACCTCAACAAAAGTCCGTACAGAGTAGATTGAGATGATTGGACCTTACACCAGGAAGTCCTTCACTTGAGTAGAACCCCCTCCCTGAGGCTCTTCTTCTCCCCAAAAGAAGCTACTAACTTTTCAAGGACTTCCCTGGAGTTACAACTGACAGGATGGTGCTCATCACTTGGGCTTCAGTAAAGACTGAAACAGACAAAATTTTGAAGTCAAAAAGAGATTTACAGAGACTTGCATAATGTGGTTTTATTTCCTTAAAAAACAAATATATTTATCTTTAACATATTCTAAATTAATTCAAGTTTCTTTAAAAGCTATGGATCAAATTATCTTCATTAAATGACTGAAAATCTCTGTATTTCAGGCATGCTCATGAAAAGAAGGGTTGTTCAACATTCATCCCTGCAATCGACCTTATAAGAAATGTTGAAAGAGTACTAAAAAATGCATCACTTTCTTTTATTGCAGATAAAAAATTCATCATTGCTAATGCTAGAGTGCAGAATTGTGCTATCATCTACTGCAATGACGGGTTCTGTGAGATGACCGGGTTCTCCAGGCCAGATGTCATGCAGAAACCTTGCACTTGTGATTTTCTTCATGGGCCAGAGACCAAAAGACATCATATTGCCCAAATTGCTCAAGCCCTGCTGGGGTCAGAGGAGAGGAAAGTAGAAGTCACCTATTATCACAAAGATGGTAATGTCTGGTTTTATTTTCAAAACTTTTTGTGTGTTTGGTTAGCAGTTGATTGGCAAAAGAAGTGCCTATGTTGTGCTGGCCAGCCCCTCTGCTGGAGTGCTGTAATTTCTCTGAAGTCCAGTGAAATACATTTGTGTGTATCAGTAAGGGAATCTGCCCTAGGAGTAGTGGGTGTATGGAGTATATCACTGTACGCTTACTCTACCGGCTGAATGAAGCCACCACAGTGTTTGCAACTCTGGAATAGAAGTTCTCCTCTTGGTGGGTTTAAAGAAGATGTAAATCACGTAAAGTAATCAGCATAGGGGAACCCTAACTTCATTTAAATGCAGTATTTTACCACAAAGTTAAAAGCAGAAAAAAACGGCCTATCATAAAGAAAGCATTCACTTATAAAGGGACAAGTCTATTTCAGAGCTAAGATATTGTGAAGTACCTGCAATTAAACTACCAGTATTGTCCTAGTATTGCCAGAGCCAAAATTCAGGGTTGCCTAGGCTATGAACGGTTTCCCTGTTATTCAGTAAAGACTCAATACATGCAGAATGGCTGAATCTGCTGACACTTTTTTTCCTGTTAAGACCACAGAATGAATAAATGTATTTGCAGATTTAAAAATGCATATGCATGAGAAGTAATTATGATACATAATAGTTATATGTAGTGTTTTGTTGTTGGTTGGTTTGTTGTTTTTTTTAATTGCCCAGACATACTTACAGAAACACCCATCTTTCAAATGAATTCAAATAATTGATAATTGTGGTGTACCTTGTTTTGTCTCTTGCTGTGTACACTCTTGGGAGAAGGAAAAGGAAATTCATATTCAAATGCTGAGCTTAAATTAGTTCTGGAGAAGTGCCAGTGTGTTGTTTACATCAATTTTAGAATCACATGCAATGTGCTCTCTCATTTTAAAGTCACAGAGTTAAATCCTGTTCTCAATAATTCTGTTGTTATCTTGCAGCGACTTAAGTAATACTATTTTTAGCTTAGGCTGGTATAATTCAGATAGGACTCAGGCCAACCGTTCTACCCACGCTACCAATATTTAAGCATACTCTTTATAGCAGATTCTCAGTAGAGTCCTTTATTCTTAGATCTGGCTTGGTGGTCTGGAGCAGATTTTGGTCAAGATTTGTTGTTGTAGCTGTGCCTTGGATGTAGATTTCTCAGGACACTGTGTGTCTTTTACACATCTATCCTGTGTTTGTATTAACTTGGCACGTGTTAAAAATAACATTGCAAAAGGAGAATGTCATTGCTAACTTTCACGGCCATCAGCCTGGAGCACTGTTTTGAGATGTGGTAGTTTAAAAGTCCTAAAGTCTCCCAAAACATTAGGAGGGAGGGAAAGGCATTTAAAAGTACTGCTTATCTGTCAATTACCGGAGAGAGAGATCCTTTTCTAAAATGCTGAATTCTGACATCATGCAACACAAACCAATGTAATACTGTCCATAAAAATTGCTGTATCTTTCATAGTTTTGAATGCTGAGTTACAGATTATTCAATGTAAACAATCTTATACATAAGAGTTTTCAGTAACTTCACTTCTGTGAGTAGTTTCTTTATTTGCCTTTATTTTACTTGTCTAAATGTGAACAGGATTTGCTGTGTGCAGTGTGTGATCTGCTTAAACTTAAACACAGGTGAATCAGGCAAAAATTGTCAAAATACAAGATAGGTCTCACACTCAAATGCATGGCTATCTGTCAGCTTGATTGTTTGTATATATAAATTTTTTTGGTTTGTTCCACATAATGTTCAATTTATTTTCAAAATGTGATAGAAAATCTGAAGTCTATGTGGTGACATGAAGTTGAAACTACCTGTATGATGAATGTAATGAATGTAGTAAACATATTCTATAGTTATTTTAAATAACTCAGAAAGATATACCTCACTTTTCATCTTCACTTTTTCAAATTTTCCAATTTGATTTTTCAATATATAGCATATATACATATAGCTATATATGCTATTATAACAATAGACAGAATAGTGATACCTAACAAGGACTTCCTCCAAGTTGTGGAACAAAGTAAATATCAACAGTTTTCTAAAAATGTGAGAGTTTAGTGCCTGGTTAGTGGCTTATTTTGCATGTGTTCTGTGACTAATGATGAGACTTGAAGTAAATTTCAGCAATTTTCAGTTTTAGAGGTGAATTCTAGCACAGTTACAGAAATGTAACTTTCTCCATGTGAGTAACCCAAATTACTCCAATGAAGTATCCACTGCTTAAGTTTGATTTGACACTTTATTTCATGGCAAGCTATTGTATAATATTTAACATAATACTAAGTATATGGAGGAGGAAGACACCTCAAGAAGGTGTGAATTGCTTGAGGTTCCACTGACAGGAGGTTCTGAAGACCATATTACACACTCCTGACTTAATGCCCAGTGAATTGCAAGTAAAACCTTACTCCACATCACACTATCATTTACTCTACATAAGCCACTGATTATATTAAAAAATATTACTATTTTGAAGTAAAGCAAATGTCAGTGGGATCACTTATAAAGCTAACCTATCATCAGAATTCCAGCAATGCAGATATCAGAAAGGGAATCACTCTATAAATAATGCTTTTTCTTTTTGATTCTAAATGCCACCTCATATAATTTTAAAATGTCACAGCTTTGAATTTCAGCTTAAAAGAAAATTCTTGCTATAGAAAAATGGTATTGCACACATACATGGGAATTAGGATTCTGATGTTCTTTACTGGTCTATAGTCCACTTTTCTAGATGAAAGTGCAAGATCTTGAGTTTTAAACATCTTGATGATGCAAGACTTGAAAGCTGCTGTTTGTTCACTGCTTTAATCTTTTGGCCAAATTACACACCCAAAAAAGACAGGACAGAAGGGTGGGAAAAAAATTTGTAGCAAGTTGATATTCATAAAATGGCAATTGTTTGAATTTACACTGCCTTAGACATGACAGACAGAAGATAGAGTGGTCAGAGGAAAAAAAAAATGCTATGAATCGTGGTTTTATAAAGGAGTAACCTGTATGGAGCCTGTTGCCCTTTTCACCGTGCGGTGTGGGGAGGGTGCGGAGCAGCGTTGAATGCTTGCGATAGCTTTGTGTAACTGTTTAGATGGCCTGGACTTGGCCGCCCAGCATGACTTGGGCGCCCAGCAGGCTCTGTCCCAATGACACCAGTGCTGTCTCCACAGCAGTTTTTAACATCTGCAGCTAAAAGCCTTACTAGCTACTCTTGGAGTATTTCTGCCAGAATAAGACTGTTAATATAGCTTACTTTTGGTTTTAATTTCTCCTTACTCTTTTTCCTTCTAGAAGGGTATCTACGCAATCCAAGCAAAGTTCTAGTCCTCTGTCCTGTTCAAGTAGTGCCACAGTAGGCAATTACATAGCTACCAAAAGAATTAATTACTGAGAAAAATGGTTAATGGGAACAGATGGTGCCAAAACTAAATGTGCAAGTTTACAGGTTCTCATAGCACAAGTAGCTCCACAATTGACACTGTATGTACTCGTGGGATTAAAGACACAGTAAATTTATTTTTTAATGTAAATATCCCTTTTAAAAAAGACGAGTAGATGAACACACACAAGTCACAAGAACTATTATTTTGAAACAGATTTTTTTCCAAGGATTGCCCATTAGGCATTAGCATCTGCTTAATTAAAAAACTATACTCTAATATCAAAGCAGCAATATCATCTATTCCTTACTATCTCACAATATTTTTTTCACTAATCTTGTAGCTATATGATCTGACTTATACTTGAAGGCAAGATATTGTTTATACAGGATATCAGTTCTTATTTTAATAAAGTTATTTATGGTGAAAATATTTGACAGCTCTTCCTTTGAGGACTCCATTTTGCAGTTTAAGCCATTATTGCATAAATCAGTCTTGACAGATGTAAAATATTGCTTGAGGTGGTAAAGCTGTAAAACTTTTGAGATAAAAAGTATAATTATTTTGGGATTGAGAATGGATATATAATAATCAGAAAGTATTTTACTATACAGAATACATTTTTACTTCTTACTGTCTGCTTTGTGGGTAATAATGGGATATATCTAAGCTTGCAGAAGATACCTGTTAAAGGAAGGTAGGATCATTTAAGCTTAGCCCATGTGCATCAGATATTCTAGGGTTGAGAAGAACTGTGGTAGAGTACAGCTTTGAGCAAAGATAAGATCAAGCATTTATTTGCAGAGTGTGTACAAACCTCACAAACTACTTGCCATTTACCCAGTTTCAAAAAAATAATTTGCTACAACTGACTGCAAATTAAAAATATTTGCATTTTCAAAGCACTATTCCAAACTAATATTTTAAGGCCTTTTCTGCTCTTTTTTGAGGATAAGAAAATAAAAATTGTGCAAACGTACTGACAAAATAAAGTGAAAATGGTATTAAGTGTTCTTAAATAGAAAGATCAGGAGTTCGTTTAGAAGCTCATCATCTAGACTTCAGTCAGCACAGGCATTTTACCAGCTGTTTGTGTGAACCTACCAGTCAATAAAAAATACAACGGAAAAGAAAGCTGCTTACATGTGTCAAGCCCCCTTAAGTTACCTCTATCATGATGGTCAGCAACTGCAGCCTTGACCATAGTTTCAGTGCCTTATCTAGAGCTGTTGAGAAAGGTCAATGAATCAAATCTCTCTGATAACCTACTGGTGTAGGACTGCTTGATACAAGAAATAGTCTGACTGCATTTTGATAAAGAAAATGTTACCCCCTACAAAAACCTGTCAAAAAACCCTTTCTTAATGCAGGGTTTTTTTTCCAGGCATTCTTAAAATAGCCTTTGGATGAAATCCAGAATGTTACTGAAGGTGTTGAATTATTGGAAATGAACGAGGACATCCATTCTTATGTCTGTAGCGCAGTGTTTCTACCTCAGGCTTTAATACTTGTTGAGAAAACACCATCCCTTGCCCCATTCAGTATTGCTGATTTTGCAGCAAGGAGAACCGTCAGCGGTGAGACAATACCTCAGTGATCCAAATATTTCATTTACCCATCCCCATTCTGATACGGCTCCTGTGGCTGCCCAGAACTGTGGGTCACTTCTTATTAACATTTCATATAAGATACCTAATGGTTATGATAAAGCACCTCTTAGATATCCTAAGAAAGTTTATTTATGGGTCAATTTCACTCCTATTTTTCAACTCTTTGACTTTCCAATATGTTCCTTTTTCTTCCCAGGTAAAGACGAATTGATTTTAAATAAGGAGGGGACTTTTATAATGAGAGCTATTATTTGAATAAATAGGACAATTAAATTGACTTCTAAATTATTCTCTTTGTCGGTGTTTAGGGTCAGAAAGGTATGAGTAGATATATATAATTTTAGTAAGCAATGAAGAATACAATTGCTATTATTATAGGTACTGCATCTTTAACAGAAAAAAAATCTTAATTTGGAAAAATCCATTCTGACAGTTTTGAGTTCCTCCATGGCACAAATAAAAAACCTGCAGGCTAGTGGATCAGGAGTCTTTCAGTACAGTGTTGACAGAACTCTTCTTCCACTGGACTTCCATAGCACAATTTAATGTCAGGATTCACAATGTCACAGGGCCAACTTACACCAGTCAAGGGCCCCAAATTTCCCTAGTCTGAGTTCAAAAGAAAAAATGATTGCTGACTTTGAAAAAATGTGCTGTAGTGGTAAGAAAGGTGACACGTTCTAGACTGAAATGGTACTATAAGGTTACGATATGATACACATACTCAAAAGAGTTTCATTTTTTAATTAGGCATTCCTGACAAAATTTTTTATCTGCTTTGAATATGCTCCTTTTAGTTGTAGTGAAAGCTATTTTGGTTTTGGGTTATGAGACAAAAAGAACAGATGCTGTCAGTCTATTTTTGGTGTGGTTTCACATGATTTATTGTGTCCTCTTTCCATCTTCATCGTGCATCCTTTCTAATGTTACTTTATGAGAAGAGAGTTATTGAGTACTCCTAATTTGTGTTATTGATTGGTTCTTTCCCTTCTCCACCAAATTGGCCCATATATCAAAAAGAGATGCAGAGAGAAAATCAGACATCATACCTTGCAATAGACACAGGGAAGAGCCACTGCTTTTCTAATAGCAGTCTTTTGCATATTTGATATGAAACAAATTCCCAAGCACGGTACTTCGAGTAACACCAGTTTTGACATCAGTGCTGTTCCCTCTGGTTCCAAGCAGTGGAAAGAGGACAGTGGTGTGGGTTAGATTTTATGTTAGTGGTTTCAAGTCTGGTTTTAAAGTGTTTCCTACATACTTAGTGTATGACTCAGTCTATGTGCTAGGTAGCTCTTCCCAGCTAAGTATGGAAAAAGCTTAATCAGGCAGTATAGGATTCAGAGTAGCAAGACAAAGCTGACTATGGAAATTGCTAATTGACTCTGGAAACCGCATATCTCAAAAGCAATCAGAACTGTAGCTGTGAACCTCAGTCCAGGCAGAGCGGATAAATGACAATGACAGTGAGGTATTGTGGCTCTATAGTTACTAGCTCGTTTCACATTGTCTGCAACTCTGAAAGTTCGCATCTCTGAGGTGGGAACTATTTGTCTTATGATTTTGTACAGCCTGAACTTTTTAGTCGGGTATACCGGGGTTTTTTTAAAGGAAGTAACATACATATTTGAATAATTTCTTGGATATTAAACTGAAATTTCATTTTGAAAGCAGAATTATAGCCATAACTAGTTACAAAATGCTTTTTGACCTCCAAAATTTCCACAGATATTCAGTATTAACCTTCCTCACCAACTTTCTCAATATAGCCTTTTCATTTCTAATTTCCTTAATTCTTTAATACTGAAATCACAGTGAAACCTCATCAGGAAAGATCACCACAAAGGATACCAAAATTCAATCTGAAAAAAAGTCAGAGTAAACAGTGTAAAGGGAAAGTCTTGTCTTTTTCTGTTTCATTAATTGGATTCCAATTATAGATCTTATTATACCTAGTTTTGATATTGCCTTCAATTATAGCATTGAAATGTTATCCACACAAAGATATATTTTGGCTTATTTGTTAGTAAAGAGCCATTATATCATGAAAACCTGAAGATGGTATTTAAGTGTCAACATTATTAACTATTTCATTACTGATAGTGAGTGGAAATGACCAGAAGAAAGCATAGGCCAGAAATCACAGCTGCATTCAGTACTTGCCTACCTGCTGAAATTTCTTGCTTTCCTGTCCTTGTTCCTCCGTAATAACACAGTCAATAAAAATACTTTCTCTTACATTTTGCCATTACCTCATTTAAATCTGTGATTTGTCAAATTAGACTGCAGTGGAAACCAGAAGGTCTTGCCTAAATGGTCAGTTCAGAGAAACACAACAATGAATTTTCTTCAAATACTAGGAAATTAGATTTATCACAAAATCTGAATGCTGATCCTTGACAGTACCAGCTTATGAAATCTTGGCCTTTTTTGAGCAAATGCACAGGACTATATGGCAACTGATTGTTTCTGTGGCCAGAAACACTCCTAAAGGTCTGACAGCAAGATATCAATACCTACGGACACAGGACTTAGCTTGTACACCAACAGCTTTCCTAGACTTAAATTTCAAAGTTTAATTTTTGTAACACTAAGGAATCCTGATCTTTAGGCATTGGAGCACTGCTCGTACAGACACTGAGTATACCTTTGCTAATTAGTTTTAGCTGGATCTCTGTTGCTGCATACAAAGACAACAGATTATGAAGGAAACATGCAAAAAACAGAAAAAACTTTCCTCCATTTTTATCCACAGGATAGACAGGCAGAGATAACTTCAGAACAAGGACATGTCTTATACCTAGGCTGCTTGAAAAGCTGTTAATCATCATATAAATGTGTTCCATCACTAACATGCATGTGCTAAAGCACTTACTCCCAGCTGTTGTCAGACTTTGGCATCTGTGCTCTTTTGAGATTATTTCTTAGAGCATTCTTTGCTGATTTTCATTCAAATCAATGCAAGTGTATATCTGAAAATAGCTTGCAAATTTCCTCCTTTCAAAACTCATTTATGCCAATCTACTTTACTCCTTCCTCTCTGGGAAAAAATGCCAGATAATCTCATTAGTATTTTGTATGTTTATGGCATTTCTTTTTATACTTTCAAAAAAACATGAAACTCAGTAGTCCGCAAATCCTATTGTCATGGTATTTAAGATAAAATACTGTTGCAATTCTGTCTACTTGCTTAAAAAATGTCTTCCAATTCAGAAAGAAAGAAAGAAAGAAAACCTAAAGTCCATGACATTTTAAATTATGACAATAACAGAAAGGAAAATGTGTTCAATTTTTTCCATTTTAAGTGCCCAGTGTTATTTTTGCAGGATAAAATATACCAGGAATCAGTTTGACCAAAGTCTATCCAACAGGAAAAACAACATTTCCCAGAAGGACTACTTCTGGAGTCATGGACAATATAACCATATTCTGCGAGAGAGCAGTAACAGCCTTGAAGTACAAAAGCAGGTATCTATAAATCAACATCTGAGCCTTCTGTGTGGATTAATGGAGCAGCTCACAAACTGGTACGAAAGCCTATGTATAATGTCAGTCCTGAGCCAGTCCATGCTGGTTCACCATTCAGGGCACCCTCTGCAGAGTCCTTAGTCTTTCTGTAAGTTACGCTGTTTATGGCAACAAAAATGTGGGTACATAATGCACAGAAGCATCTTTAGTGTTTTACTCACTGAGTTTTAAAGAAAAGTTTTGTAGAGGGATAAAGAAGAGCTTGAGTACTGTTTGTGGATAACCACAAAACGTAATAAAACCTTCGTCCTCTTTATCCTGAAACTTGCAAATCACCTCTCATGTCAGGATTAGAAGTAGGATCTAACAATGCTCCCAAATGCCTACAAAGTTAGTTAAAAACTACTCACTGCAACTGCAGCTACAAGCACAATTAGTGTCTGATTTGTGTGGTGTTTGTAGATCCGCAGCTGGGTGCACATGGCTTCCCCCTCCTATGTTCATGGTAACTTAAAGAGGGGAAAAGAGGAAGGAATGTATGTTTCACAGACAACTCTTCTTCCTAGCTGATGGGTATACAAGGCTATTTTATAGAAACAACCACATAAAGTAAGAACATTACAGCTAAGGGAGCTATTCCATAGACCACGCATATCTATTTACATGCATTTCTGGTTGTCTTTTGACCTCATTTGTAAACAAACAGATCCTGCAGTAGCAGAATTACCAGTAGCATCACTGTCTCTGCAGAACTTGACATTTGCAAAACATAATTATTAGCCTAACAAATTCATTGTGTGTGGCTGCTTGCATTTCAAACATAATCTCTTTAACATTTGAATGTGCAAGAGCATTTGTCCCTGCTTTGTGGGAATTGATTGAATTGTTTCTCTTTTAAATAATATTTTATTCTTAATCCTTTTTCACCTTGGGATCATCTTCCTGTAAATAAAAAAAAAAATAAAGGATTTTATTTCCACTTTCTGAGGAATATCTGAAGAAAAGATGTCAACTTGTTTTTGAAATTATGGCGAAACAATTCTACACATTTAATCTTGACTGTTACCCAGAAAGTAGATTATGTAAATGTTGGGCGGGGTGTGACCAGTTGCCCCTTAGATCCCACAGGCACTAAAATATCAGATATAACTAAGTTATCGTAGCTATGAAGAGCACACTGAGGTTCAGTTACTGCAAGAGAAATCGCTGACCTGAAGTTTTACATGTAAAATCAAATTTAGGACTAGATTTTCAATTATATGTATATATTATAATATATACTGTATAAGTGCATTTCTCCTCAAAAGGTTTAAGAACAACTTTGAGGAGCTGCCAAAATTACGTCCTACCCCATCATAGAATACAAACTGATATTCTATAGTTCACAACAGTTTTGCTAATAAAAATTTTTCTTATTAGATACATTCAATCACAGGAAGTATGAACTGAACAGCAAATTAAAATGGCTCCTAATGAGCTGATTGACTAATGCAGTCTTTTACCTCAAAAGATGTATTATTCTGGAAAAGCTCACAGTTCCAAACCATCCTTCTCTACTGCATTTTTGCACCATCCTCTTCCCTTTTCAAATACGATACACCAGTTGCATTGTAACATTTCCCAGTGTATATATATATAAAAATGCCACAAAAAAATCCCCAAAATGATCAAGTCTAAAAAATGGATAACAGAGTGAGGATATAAAATTATATTCAACAAGGGATAGGATAGTTCTGTAAAACTACCTTTAAGAGGAATTGCACTTAATAGGGATTACTCTTATATGAGCATCTCAGACCACAGGTCAGGTCCAAGACAACACCCTGGGTAGTGCAGTTGTGTCCATGTCTGTCCTGTCATAATAAACAATAATTTCCAGAGAAATGACTTCTTCTCATAGAGAGGACACACATGACCCTGAACTGCCACAATGGGGTTAGAAACAGCTGGGGGTTGTACTGAATGGCGAAAGTGTCCAAACTGTTTCCTTCTCTTGACACAGGGTTCAAAGAACACAAAGGTGGAATCAAGTCCTGTGTCAACTTCAGCCCTCAACTTTTCCAAATTTGATACAAAAAACAGAGCTGCCAAATAAATGACAAAGAAAAAATACAGGAGGCATGGTTGAGAAAGTCCAGTGGCTGCTAAGCTCATGCTTTTTTCAAACAGAAAAAGATTGTCATTTCCCTGTCTCACATTGAACTTTGTTGTGATAATTGTAGCACTTATTCAGGTGCTACCATAAATCAGTCATACAGAGACTGTGCATTATTATTTTAAAAAAAGCAAAATTTACCTAAGTATTATTTGTCTTTAACTGGTGCTGCATTTATTATGCAACAAACAGGGCTTTATTTCCTCCTCAAATGGAAAAACTTCCATTTTTCAAGCAATCAAAGAATTGAAATTTTATCAGACTCTAGCTTGATCCAGCTTTTTAGGTGTCTATAATGGATTGTGATCTTCATGATCCTGAATACTTGTGAGATCTACATAAAGTTACCAATGAGAAAAAAATGACATTTCTGCAGGATATAGTACATCTGTTTACATTCAACCAACATCTCTCTAAAATTTATTATTGACCAGGGATATCCTCATAACCTAGTTTAGATTGTAACTTTTTCCTCTCTTGGACTTCACTCTTTGTTTGTATCTTGTGTTTTAGAAACTGGCACAATCTGTATAACAAGTAATGCTTTGTTTCACATGGGAATCGTTGAATAGCAATCACTCAGATGTATTTGCTTTCCGAAAGCATTCTGTTAGCATGGCACATACTCTAATATGTAGCATTTTACCACTCCAGTATAGCAAACAATCCTTTTCTTAGATTGGTCTGTTATAACCATCATATTTTCATAGAATCCTGAAGCATTTAGGTCAGGAGGAAACTTGGGAGGTAGTCCAGTCTCCTGCCGAAAGCAGGAGCAACCCAGAATTCAGAGTAGATTGCTTAGGACTTGTCTGATTGGATGCCAGGATGGAGTCTCTCTGGGCAACCTGTTCCAGTACCCTCATATTGAAACTGGTTTTTCTTTATACCAATTTAAAGCACTGTCTATCATTCTTTTGCCATGCACCTCAGTAAAAACCTGCCTCCATCTCCTGGTAATTTCCTCACACCTATTGAAAGACTGTTATTAAGTCCCTCAGAGCTGTCTCTACGCTAGGGTCACAGCCAAGGCCAGTTTCCTCAACCACTCCTCAAAGGACACATGTGCTAAGTCCACATCCATCTTGGTGGCCTCTGCTGGCCTTATTCGAGTTTATCAGCATTTCTCTTGTAGTAGGGTTCCAAAGTTGGGTTCAGTACTCCAGGTGTGATCAACTGAGCACTAAGGGGAAGTATCACTTTCCTCAATCTACTTGCAAAGCTCCTAATGATACAACCCTGTATGCTTTATCCTGGACACAGCTGGACTCAAATTTCTCAACAGATCGCTGTCTCCATCCTCTTCCACTGCCTCAAGATTCAAACCTTTCCCAGACTGAGGCAGTGAATGTTTAAAGTACGTCAGCTTATCTGCATCCACTGTCACTAAGTCACCCTCCCCACTCATCAGCAAACTCAAGATATACTTGTTCATTCTTTTACTGCTAACATACTAGAAACACAAGCTCTTCTTGTTGCCCTTGATACCACAGGAGTTCCAAATCTAGCTCAGCTTTTCCTTTTCCAGAACGATCCCAGCATGCCTGGGCAGTGTTTCGGTATTCCTCTCCTGTAGCCTGCCCTTGCTCCCATCTCTTTTAAGTATCATTTTCGTTGGAGGTGTTTTGTTGGTTTGTTTTTTTTTCACTGGAGCTCAGTCATGAGTTCTCTGTTGAGCCAACTGGTATTTGAATACATTTACTCATTTTTCTGAGTGTTTGAATGGACTGCTATGATGCTTGAAAAAGCATTTGAGCTATACCCTCTGTGATGCTTGAAGAACTAATGAGTTAGACAACACACTTCTTTCATTTTTCCTCCCAATTCAGTAGCCCATATGTGGATATTTTACATAGTATACTTAGTATACTAAGTGGCATCTCTGCTACTTTTATACATTACTCTTGCTCTTTCTTCAATGGTTCAGTATTATGTGACGTTTTAGACATTAAATTTTACATAACTTAGATACACTTATTCATGCATTAAGAAATTGTTTTACATTACACATTAAAGATGGTTGAAATTGCTACCTAGATATTTTTTGATGGAAGGCCTTTTGTAATATCATTACTGATGTGCTACATTGTATAAATTCCATGCTGGTACACATTTTATTACAAAGAACTCAGTGTTTTATAACAGAGGCCAGTTTGCCTGGCTGTTAGGCAGCTGCCTGGTTTTCTTTGGCAGATTTTTTATAGAAAAGTGTTTGAGTTTAGAAGAAAACAAACATCCTAATGCTTATTTTGCTGTGGAGTACAGTCATCCAAACCTGCTTAATGCTTAAGAAAGTTGTGATGGAGTACTTCTAAGTTTTAGAAGCAGCTAAAGTAGTAGTCTTACACTAGGAGATAAATGCAACTGCACTGGCAACTAATCAAAGTGTCCCTGGTACACATTATTGAGCACTTCATGCTCATCATTAAAGATATGCAAAAATCAGATCTTCTGAGAGAGAAATATTTCTCACACTGTGTTGAGTTCTTTCAGTGACTTTCAGTAGTGAGGTAACATTATTGAAAAACTGTCTCATCTCAGAAGAAAAAGCTTATTGCTAACATTTCCTTATCTAGGT
Source organism: Dicrurus megarhynchus (assembly GCA_013399195.1). Lineage (NCBI taxonomy): Eukaryota > Metazoa > Chordata > Aves > Passeriformes > Dicruridae > Dicrurus > Dicrurus megarhynchus. Next base: position 531,315 of record VXAD01008917.1, on the reverse strand, counting down.
CCTGCAAAAGACAACATTTTCTTCTTCATTTCTCTTCTGTGACTTTTAATTTCATATTTTCTTCAAAAAATGATAGATTTGTCCTATCCTCTTTCTTCCAGGTTAGTGGCTAAGGGAGCTAGAAGTCTGTTGTTTTCTTCAAGGGTTAATACTGGCTTTTTCCTTTAGGACAATGCCAGCTACCCTTCCCCTACCCTGTGGAACACCACAATCAGTATGGAAGTGTGTTACCTCCTCAGGAGCTCAGCACATCTGCCTGCCAGCACTGATGGCACTCAGCGTCCTGCTGGAGCTGGCCCCTAACACGCAGCACAGCAGCAGAACATCAGGAATCCTGCACTTTGTGTGCCACTGCAGTAACGTCAGACCCATGGGTTTAAGCAGTACCTCTTCAAATACCCATCATTTAGGGATGTGATTCCATCTGAGGATATTAAAAAAGATAACTGAGACATAATCCTACTTGTTTAAGTCACCCCAGCTGGGGGGCCTGACAGCCTATTGCAATTTGTAACCCATTTCATATTTTCTCAGTTCTTTATCTATAGAAAAGGACTGTTAAACAAACATAATGTGACAAAGCATATTTAATGAATATTATTAATCATGAATTCAATTGCTGCTTGAAGGTGCTGATATGCTTCATCAAATATACTTCCACTGACTAAACCAGCGCTGACAATATTTTTAGTTTTATTATTAAAATAATTTTTCTCCATATTGCATACATATTTAACACTTGAAGATCTCTCTGTTCCATGCTGGATTTTATTTTTAATCATCCTAATTTGATGTTTAAAAGTTCATCAAACCTGCTTTACTGACTGCCTAATAGGAACTGTCTTTTACTCTCTGCCCATGTGACTGATAAAAGTATCTTGAAGGTGTACAGCAGCAGTTCCTGGCATTACATTTGAAATGCTGGTTGCCCCTACATCAGTTAATTTGTTGATGCAGGAGAGAACACATCTAGCATATGCATTAAAATATAGCATTATGCAAGGGTTTTTAAATTTGTAACTTTTTATTTAAGTGTGTTTTTATTTCAGCTCAGATACAAAGCCATTCCTACGTCTAAGGCAGCTGATGAGAGATTTACAGACCGATGTTTTATTTGTACCCATTTCTGCATGTAACAGATACAGTGTAGTGTTCAGGGTAGCTACTTGTATGTGCTTTATTTCTGCACAGGGTTAATTTAGTGTGCATAGTCCTGGGACATGTGCCTTATTTTTAATTTAAAGGAATGAGATTATACAAATAATTTCTCATTCTTGGACTGGACCAAATATTCCTTGTCAGATTGCCCGTGACAAGCCAATTGCAAATGTTGACTTGTTTTTGTCAAGAACGGTTAAAGATACTTGGCCCTACAAGGCTCGACTAAAGTCAGAATGTGACCAAGAGCCAAAAGCATGGCTTTTCTCTCCTTGTTTCTGATACTGTGCTTTGCAGAGAAACACAGTTATCTTTACACATAGGTATTAAAAAACTTTACCTTATGACTAACATAACTTTCAAAACTGTGTTTACATCCCATTTATTTATGATCTTTATCTACAAACAAACGAAATGTAAACCAAACCTTCCAAAGAAATTGAGTTTCATTTCTAGGTTTTTGAATAACTGAAAAGCTTTTATTTTTTTTATCTGGATTTGAAATACTTGAAAATATTCACTAGTTACATATTTGATAAAGGCTTTACAAATATATGCTTTTTTGCAACTTTGTTGAACAGATCACCTTTTTAATGATCAGCAAGGCATTGTTTTTTAGATACAAAATATAATGTACAGTTTGCAAGCAATTATGAGAGCAAAATAGCATGCAGGTATTTTAAAACTGAAGTATTTTCGTACTAACCTCAGCCCTAATCTGTAGGGTTATGGCATATTTATTCTTTGAAATTACATTTTTAATCCTGGTACCCAAGATAATCATAGGAAATTTTGGAGATCAGGGCAGTGAGTTCAACCACCGAACTGCCCAGATGTATTGGCTGGGAAAAAATGTGGTCTTATTTTAAAGTGTTAAAGCTAAATAGAAGCCTTTTTTGAGTACAGGATTGACAGTTCCATTAAGTCTACTTAAACAGCCTTTCTGAAGTGCAACAAAAAGGGTAAGCAGAACTTCTGGCTAAAGAGGTACCTTGCATCACCTCAAACTGCTTTTTCTGAAGTCTGCAATGGTAAATTCAGCTTTCCTTTCAATATTTTAGGCAGTATAGAGGCCTTCATGCATACCTTTGTTGGAGTTTGACAGTGTTTTACATTTTACAGGAATAAAATACCAGAAATGTATGTGATGCTGAAATGAGATCAGCAATCAAAGTTAACATTCTATCTCTGAGATATTATCTGTAAAGGACACTTTCCAAAAGGGATCGAAGAATTGTAAAGAAAGTTCATTATTACCTGTTGTGGACATATCATCTATATACTGCAGAAGGAAAAAAAATTACTAAAGAAAAAGCCAAACAATCAAACAAGCAAAAACCAAAAACCCAAAAACAAAATGAAAGATTTTTGAGCCTGTCGTGTACTACCAATACTTTGAGCAAACTGATAATGTTCTTACGCAACAGCAATGTACAAAAGCAAACTTTGCTAGGATTGAATAAAGGTAAAATCTGTTTTAGTTGTGCCAAGTGTATCAGCCTTCAATCAGTGATGGTCAAATCAAAACTATTTTGAGAAATTTTAGACTCTCAGGGCTACAGTCCTGGAGTCACTGAGAAGTCTGAGTTTAAGCAAGTGAGAGACAAGCATGCAAAAACCTGCTGAAGAGGTGTCCTGTTAGCTCCATGCATAAAGCTCATTTCAGTTTTAACATTACTATAACTTTCAGTGGGGAGAAGAAGGGAAATGTGAATACTCAAGAGTACCTAGAATTACATTTTTTCTTCCATTGAAATTATCCTTCAACTCAAGTAAAGCATCTGGTACGGTCACATGCTGAACATGAATCAGATGAGCACACCTAGCAAGTAGCTGTTTACTCAGTTCTGTCGTTTGCCAGTTAGCAAGAATCCCAGTCTTTCTTTACAAAGGTGCCCATAGTTTTAAAGATGTAATTTTTCTTCAAATTATAAGGTATCTTCACCTTTCCTTCAGATTTTCAAGAAAAGTGTACTGATTCAGATCTTTGTGAGGATTTTGATTATTTATTTGGTATGAAATTATGGCCTGCATTCTGTCCTTAAATAAGAACTTTTTTGAAAATCTAGTCTGAGCTACAAATTTAGGAAAGTGATAACTCTGATTTGTTGAATAGCTCACTGATGCTTTTCTTATTATATCATAGAGGATCTATCTTCTACAATTGTAAAATTCAGAAATAATGTACTGCACCCAGTAATATCTTCAAACAATAATATAGAGATATCTTTTTCATTGCTTCTACTTATGCTTATTTGAACATATTTTTCATGTTACCTCTAAAATAAATATCAGAGTATGGGACACAGAAGGGACAAATTAAAAATTCACTACTATTCCACAGCTTTTTTCTTCAGAGAAACTAGCAAAATCCAGCAGTGAATATTCATTGGTCTTGGTACCAATGTTGATTTTTAGCTTCAATACAGTTTATGGGAAATACAGTAAATAGCTTCAGATATATTTACTATGGTGGTTGTAATCACTCGTAATTATCTAATTGGATGCCTAACATTGTTTATCAAAGATACAGTCAGTATTACATATGAAATTGGCTTTGCTCTGTATTAAAGTGAAAAACTCAAACAGAAAGCTTGATGTACCCCTTGAACTGGAGCCCTGTTCAGACTTCACGAATGAGGATCCTCTGGAGAAGCTGTGTATTACAGGCCACTCCAAAAGGAAAGAAAGCAAATCTAGGTTCTGTAAGAAATATATAAGCACAATAAGAAAACTTGTGCATAAATGACTGTACAAGACAGCATGAAATATTTTGGTTCTTGGCCAAACTGGGGAATAAACACAACAGAATTAATTTTTATCCAGCTCTACCCTACTAACTTTTCAGGTCATGATTCAACTCAATCATTTTTGCAAATGCTGAATTTCTCTGTGAAAGCTTGGGAAAAAGTGAGCATTATTTCAGAGCAGAGAGAAGGTTGCGATATCTACTAAGCCAAAAACCTAAGGCTTCAAACTGCCAAAACAAGAATTGAATATGACTAAAATTTAAAAAACTTAGGATGAAAGCTTTTACTTAAACTTTGGTTTTCTGGGCAGGAAGAAACAAACAGTGGAGAAAGATGGACATATATATTATTAAAATATTAGTTTAATTTCATTGACTACTAATGAAAAAATGTGACTAGTCCCACTGTGTAAGTCTCATTAATATCAACAACTAATAAGGCTTTATGGAATGTTCAAAGAGGAGTGTAAATAACTCAAACACTGATCCCAAACATCCTGTAATCAAAAAAATGGTCAGAGAGTTTCTTTAACAAAACATTCTTAAAAAGTCTCAAGTTTCAAACTTATGATAGTTTTGAAATCTGAAATGTTGTTGAAAGTGAGTTCTCCTTAAGATCTACATTATATTCTTAAAATGTTCACTCTAAAACAATTGAAGCATTTTTGTGAGTGACAGATGAAAACTGGTAAAAAAAGCCTTTGACCTAAAATGTTGAGCCTCAGATTCTCTGAAATCCAGTAAATTATAAAGGCTGGTAAATAATTAGAGATAAAATTTGCATTTTTGATCTTTTTTTTTTACACAAAAGGTAGTATCTTCATATGATTTTTAATATATCTTACAGGGAATATTAAAAATACTTATAAAAATAGGTCTATGACATACTTATTGTAAGATCCTCTAGTATCCTTTGTATTACATAGAAAACAAGAAAAAACAGTCTATGGTGTTTTCATTTAATACATATATTTATAAAGTGGGCAGACAAATTAAAAAATTATTATTTAGCTACCCATCATTATTTTATGATATAATTCTAGAAAATTTATGACTACTTTTTGAAAATTTCAGAAAATTTAAATGTCTGCCTTGTTTACCAGAGATACCATTCTGGTTTTATAATTCCTCAATGTCTAGGCCATATTTTAAATTTCTGTTTATCTAAGTGAAGGTACTGATACCTAATACATCTAAAGATAATGTTCGTGCTGCAAACAGGAGACCGATTTCCAGCTACCTTTTCTAGTTCCCTCTCTCTGTTTAATGCTCTCCTCTCCAGCCTATCACTTATTCTTGTCATTTGTTTAGTTGCCCTTCATTTTAATCCAGGCAGAAATAAACAAGATTTTCCTAATTGTAGAGCCATATAGGCTAACACGGGGCAAATATGTATTTGGTAGTTTCATGGAAAACTGGATTACAATTCCCATTAAAAAATTAGTTTTTATTGCTTAAAGCACTATTTCTGCCACTGCCCCTGAACTCTATGCTCCCAGGCACAGTATACATTAGTCTATAAGGGAAACATCATCTCAGGACAAATCTCTGACCTTTTAATAGATACTGAAGACATCAACTGGTCATTGCAGAGCTTTTATGAGTGAGCTGCAGAAACAGAACAGGTCAAGACCAACAATTAAGTCATGATCAGCTGTAGTACTTATTTCAAGGTTATATACACAAACCAAAGATTGAGCACATATTCCTATGGAGAAGCTTTTCATCAGAACTTACAAGAACAGTCACTTTTTGGAAAACATAAAATAGCCACTGTTTTTACATATTCTTCCAAAATTTCAGACACAATTTTTCACTAACAACTAAAACAAGGTAAATTGTAGTTCCAAATATAAATTTCCTTAGAAATAATCTATCCATTATGCCTTAAATTATTTCACTGAATAAAAGTATTCCGTGCCATACTTAGGCAAAAAAGCAGGTGGTGGAAGTTGAGCAGACAACAGATTAAGAACAAGATCTGCATGAAGCATTCAGATACTTTAGGGACAAGGATGAAGTCTAACTAGGTACTCATATATATATGTTAATTGATTTTCCAGTCTTCCACTCATGTAAAATGAGTAGATGGAAAATTCAAGAATCTTTATCCTTTGTATCCTTATGCAAGAGTTGGTGGATGGTAATCCAAGCTTGCCTATTTATCAACACAGTGCTACATGTTTTACCAATTTCAAAGATGGCAGGACTTTTACTGCCGTGCCCCAGATCACCAGAACTCTTTGAACAGTCACTTCAGTGCACCATTTTTCTTAAAAACACTACAGCCCAGAGAGTGTTGGAAGTGCAAAACCAGAATGTGACCTGATACATTTATCCTCATCTCGGAGTACTTCCCAAAATAGGGACATACCTATCAGATGTGTAAAAGAACAACTACTGTGTGCTCACTAACAGCTTGTAAGAGAATTTTTGAGTACTGAGTAGGAGGAGAAATGACAGCTGACCAGGAAATAGGGTTATTATATGTTCCTTTTTAAGAGCATCATTTTGAAACATTTCCACAAAACCACTACTCAAGGTTAATGAAGCAAACACAAACTTAGCTTTCATCCTAAAGATCAAACATCAAATGCAGTATTACTTCTAATACTGCATTGCAGTATCACTTCTGGGTTTCTGTCCAAGTCTTGGTGTGGGACTTGAACTCATGGTTTTCTGGCCAGCTTAAAAACCTACTGTGAGCTCAACCATAAAGGCATTCACCCTACTTTGAATTATGCAGCAAAATACTTACTGTTGTAGCACAAATAGTAGGAATCTGATACAAATAATTGATATTTTATAGAAATAGTAATAAAATATAAAAATAAACAAGGGCCTAAATATTACAGAAAGACAATTTAAAGACTAAGATATACTGCACAAAGTATTGTTGTTACTCTTAGAAATATTTGTTGTATTGCTGCAACAGGATAGATACTAAATTACAGTGCACGGTGTTGTTACATCACTTGAGAAGTTTCTTTCAGCCTATTGCAGAAATAGGACTAGACCCATTAAGCTAATCATCTTACTGAAATTGCATTACTAATATTTAATTTAATGCTTCTTTCAAAATGTAGCAGCCCTCCTTTAGGAGCTAAATATTCATGTGGATGGCACAACTAATATGTTATCTTAGGACTTCAGTTGTAGCATGTGGCTAATTTGTAGTACTCTAATTGTAGTAAAGGTGACTAGATTTAAATTCTACTGAGATTGTTATGACTGCTAACAGCTACTTAAATCCAGAGGTACAATTTAGCTCTGCATCCCAGCACACAAATGCAAATAAGAGAAGACAACTGAGGAATGAAATTTTGACTAAGGATACAGATAGCATAACGGCTTATTTCACCACAGTGCTAGAACATACAGGGAGCAGCCATAATTACTGTTGTTTCTATCAAAAGCTACCACTGGCAACTCTCATCGTCATTCTTTTTTGAAAGCTGCCCCACAAGTAGAAGCCACAGACAAAACTCCCTGATACACGCAGCCTTACGCAGAGAGAAACTCCCTAGTACTTCTGGATCCCAGTTAAGTGTTAACCACTCAGGTTGGGAACTAATGAGTGTGAACTACTCATATTATGAATGAGTATGAGATGATGTGAACCACTATTTGGTGGTTCTTTTATTTGGTGGACTGAAAACTGGAGAGAAAAAAATGCTGCTCTGAGTCAAACGAAAGAGCAGAGTTGGGCTGGGGGAAAGAGATAGTGAGTGATAAGGAAAGATAAAGTCAGTGAGGCAAAGAAGATCCAAAACTTCTGCTGCAAGGTGGGAAAGTTGTCAAAAATAATCTTTTTAGCCACGAAATGTTTCATCAATGGTGCACTTTACAATTGCATACCATAAAGCTATCTCAAGAAAATGTAATCACCTTTTAAAATTCACATCCACTTTCTTTGACTGAAAATTTCTCCAAAACAATGCAAAGTCATAAATAGTTTCTGGGTTTGTTCTGCATTTACTGTTAATTTTTGTTTAAAATAATAAATGTCACGAATTAAATTTAAAAGCTTCTTACATTGAACTTAAGAAACATTTTTGGCTTGATACATATAATCATTCTTAGTAATTAAATACATATATATATATATACACACACACAATAATACCAAAACAAACAGCCTGATAGTATTCCTGCTTTTGAAGGTCTTTGTGCAACAAAAAATTATTGTAGTAGCCTTCTCCTCCAATGTATTTGGTAAAAAATAAAATTATAAAGCCATTTATAATGCTGTTAAAATTGACAGGATCCCTTAGGACAACACAGCTGGCTAGATTCTCTATAAGCACCTTGCATTATGCTTGTAGAAAATGCTGGCCAAAAGAGGAGGTGGAAAGAGTTTGTACAGCTGGATGCCAGGTTTCTGGCAGCTCTGAGTGTCAGAGCAGTCTCTGATATAGCCCTGGTACAAGATTAAAGCTGTGCTTCAAAGGTCTGTAGGTATAACACATTTGTACACATGCACAAAACCACGTAGTTCAATTCCTGACTTAACTGTCTTTGTTTTCTTGCTAATCCATATCAATACTTTTTAAGTAGGTCTTTAGATATGAGGATTGTAAACGCAAAGTGTTTGGGATGCTGTGCCAGCAGGCAGTCAGGAAGATCAGAGGACAGCAAAAACAGCAAAACCCACATCCTTAGAGAAGTTTGGTTCCTTACTAATTAACTACAACTGTGATTGAAATTACTTGTCTTGAAGAAATCTATTCACATTTCTTCTTTCAAATTTCCTAGAAAAACTCTTTCGTAACAGACTTTGTTAGGTGCAGAAATGTAAAACTGAGGCCTAATGAAAGGATTAGTCTCATACAACACAGAGTAAAGTCACTTAGGCCTTTTACTGTGACAGGATACACTGAGAATAAAACTTAATGCTGTTCAAGCTGTTAGGCAAGAGCTCAAAAGCACTTTCTAGCAGTTCCAATCAAAGCCTGCAAAGTTCTGATCCCTTTATTGCAAATAGTAGAATGTATTTTAAAATATTATTCTGCAATCTAACCCCAAAACTAAAGATATCCAAATATAGTTTGGCCTTTTTCAGTCAGTATTTCTCTGATTTGAATGTATCTTAGCAGCAACTCCACTTAAATAAAATTGTCCCAAATGTGTGCATTGGTTTAGCTGGAATTAGAACTGGGCTTAAAAACTGTGTGCAAGTACATATTAAGCAAACTTGGATTGGTATTTAAAAATCAAAAAGACAGGCCAGGAGAGGGCTTGTCAGAACTGAGACTGATACGTTTCTTCCTTGCTTTTAACTTTGGGATTAGAAAAATGAAGGAGATGCTTAGCTTTGGAATTCCCCTATTTGCTTTTGCTTATTAGTGAGGTGAAGATCAAAATGTACCTCACCCTCTTATAGTATTAAAGCTGCTTTACTTTGCTGATGTGGCTGGATGATCTTTAACTAGGTTAGTCATTACTTGTATCCTTGTGTAAGTTTGCGGTATAGTGCACCGTTAAAATATTTTCCCCATATTCTGGTTTTTAAAAGAATCTGCTCTACATTTCAGTGAAGGATTTGGGGGCAATGAAAATAAATTGCTACAGTAATCTTTTAGCACCTGCAAATATGAAAGAAAAGAAACACATTGATGGAGATACTCAAATATTCAAGACAGCTTCAATTCAACGAAATTATAGAAAGAAAACCCTAACACACCTTCCCTTTTAATGGCATAAGTTTCTAGTTGTATCATCTTTAATAATTTCTTTTGCTGTTGTAAAAAGCATAGCTGTATATTTTCCTTTATGTTACTCGGTTACAGAATTTTTCTTTTTTTTTAAACTGCAGCATAATTGTGTTGCCTAATGAATAAATTATATAACACGTTTAATCCTGATTGATATTGCAGTAAAGCTCAAATTATTCCTGCTACTAATTAATGAGAACTTCTGTATCTGCAAAAGATGATTTAACTAATCCAATGTATAGATTTTCTTGAGGCTAATTGTTAAGTTTAATGAACCAGATATCTCCCACTGAAGCAAGTGTCATGTGTCCTTACACCAAGCAGCTAAAAGAGTTGTAAATCCCCTTGCACAATAGCATTAGTTATGGATCAAAGGTTGTTCTGAACTGTCTTCTGCTTGTGCAGTGTCCTTGACTTTAGTGGGAATGTGCAAGCAGAACACGGTTTTCTACTCTGTTTTTACTTCAAATGTGATTCTCTTTTCCTAATTTGTGTTCTGCGTAACTTTAGATCACTTTAAGTACCAAAACTAAGATAAATGCAATGACAAAACTCAGATATGAAATTGAGTCTATCTGAAAAAACACCCAGACAGGGATGCACTGGTGAGGATCTGTTACAGGGAATGCATGGATTACTGACTAGCACAAACCACAATAAAAGTCTTTTCAATACACAGTTTCTGTGGAACTTTCACATTTAAAGCCACGGACAAATTTAGCAGGAAAGAATTCCATTAGTAAAACAAAATGCAGCAAACAATTGAACACAACCGGAGTCCCAGAGAGAGCTGCTCTCAGCTGCCATTACTGGTGTGCAGCACAGGCTAAGTTAAAGACGGCTGATAGTGAATTCTAATGATGTGGGGAAATGGGGTAGAACCTCTCAGCCGTGAACAGTAGGGCACGCACAAGATTAAAAGAGCCATTATTTGCTTAGTCACTTTTTTGCTTCTCCTTGCAGACTGGAATGCCAGATCATCCCCATCCAGATGTTACTTATGACATTGACTTTTCTTCTAGAACTTAGTCAAAATGTCCATATACTGGAAAGGAAAAAGACAAAAGACCCAACCAAAAGAAAAACAACAAACCAACAAAACCCAACAACATCAAAACCAAAAAAAAAAAAAAANAAAAAAAAAAAACAAACAAAAAAAAAAAAAAAAAAAAAAAAAAAAAAAAAAAAAAAAAAAAAAAAGCAGCCTGATTTGAAATAAAACATCATGTCTGCAAAAGTGGCAAGTTAGAAATTTGATGTTACCTAATCAGTGATTTATCACGGCAGTCACGTTTGGAGCGTTCTCTGTCGTCTCACAAGGATGTTGCCAAAAAACTTCCCATCCATGCCACTATCATCAGCAATGGCATTAACAGGAAGGGAATATAATGAACATTTTTTCTTAACTCTTTGACTAAAAACCATGTTGATATAAATGGATTCTATTTATATTTTTTAAACTAAAACTTGCTGTTGGGTAATATTTTTGTTTTTTTAGTTTCAGTACTCCTAATTTTTTTTTTTTTTAAATTCCAAGGTACATTTGAAAGACATTTCCATAACTATGAAATTTACCTTTGGCTAAAATCTTGCCATGAACTGCAGTATCAAACTATCTATAACCTATCCCTCTAGAATTATATTAATTGTTATCATTTTTTACTGTTTACCATGAAGTCCCTTGAAGTGGACTGAATAAAGGGAGTGAACCTCCCCTGTTAGACTTCAATGGCAGTTTCTGTTTCTCCCTGGCAGTCTTTCTTAATCAATTTGGAAAGGACTGAAAATACTTGAGTCAGGGAATAAGGAGAATATTCTTTAATTTTTTTTTTAATTATGCCTCTAACTCTCAAGCAGTATTTAATTCAGTCAACATAGACATAAGACTTACTTTTAACCATGTTTTCCTCATTTGCCAACTTAGATACACCAGCTCATTTTCCTTCTCTTTTTGAGGTCTAGGCTCTGAAACATTATTCTCACATACCTTAATTTTGGCCATATTCTGATCTTTTATATTTTCCCTTTCACATTATGAAACATCAAGCACAGCAGACACCAAATACTCTATTACAGCCAGAGGATTACTGCTTCTGTGCCACATAAAAAATTACATAAAAAGCAGATTACTACCTAACTGTATGTTTCATAATATGGCAATGTTGCAAATATTTCTCTGCCTGGGTATTTAAGAGGTATCTAAATTATTCTTACAAGCCATTTCTGTCTGTGTCAAGGAACTTGGTTTCTGTAGTATGGGAATGCTTTTCTCAGCTTTTGCTTCAGGGTGTGGTTGGGTATAGCCAAGGACACGGATTAGCTCAGAAGAAATTAGAAATAAAGCATATTTGTGTTTTCCTGATATTTTGGGAGGTTGGCTCTTAACATCAAAGAACAATGCAAAAATTTTAGGACTGTATCATAGTAGTACATTGTTCAGCTCTTCAGCCCTGTATGCGATGGTGAAGTTACATATACAAAATTGGAAGGAAAAGTCTGACAGCTTTTAGCACATTTGAACTCATGTGGAAAGGGCCTCAGGACAAACTTTGTAAAAGCATCCAGAAGCATAAAGAGTAGTAACTGTAGCATGTGTATTGAACTTTGCTTGATACCTGCCATCCAAGAAACTTGGTTAACATTTGTATATTAGCCTGATTTATCTGACTCCTCTTAACCAGATGGAAAAATATAGCCAAAGTATTCTTACTCTGAGAACAGTTTTCTGCCTTAACCAAGTATTAATGATATTTCCTGATTATCCAGCAGTAGCTTTGCATGCATAAAACTCCTCTTTCTAGCAGTGTGAAGTCAAGATCTTTCCTTAAATCTATGTGCTTTCAAAAATTTACTCCCTCTTTTTTCCTCTCGCTTCTCTTGATTATAGAGCTTTAATAAATGATTGAAAAATGGGTGAAGAACTCTACATTTAACAACTGGCATAACAGCCTGTGGTCTTTGCTACAGTCACTGAGAACATTTTTAATGAACAGGCATGACAGTTTTCTTTTTCAACACCAGCATCAATAATAATAAGCTCAAGACAGAGACCCTGGGAGGTAAGCCACAATTTGCGGCTGTATAAACACAGTGAAACTCAGGAATGCAAAATCTAACTTTATTTCCAAAAGTTACTGGACAGTAAGTTAACCAAATGCATTTTCTCAGTAACAGCTGATGAATTTTGGTAATCATACACTGTGTCTGCAGTGCTTTCCCCTCTCATCTGTGTATTGTTCCATGAGATAATTTGCCTTTTCCCATAATATATAGATTAACACTGATGAATTCAGCCCATCTACCACCTTCATCCTGAGTAACAGCTGTCTTGTGTCACAGTCCAGCTTCCCAAGAACTTGGTCTATGATATAGTCTGAGATACCACAAGTGTTAATGAAAGATTTGAGTTGTGCCAGCATCAATGGTTACTATGACTTCTTGGAACAATGGTGGGCCAGCAGGCTGGATTGTTCTCAGAGTTTAGAGTATTTTCACTCAGTTCAAAAGGATGCTCTGACCTACCTTCTGTACTATTAACAGATTTTTAATGCGACCTGGCAATGTCAGTTTTCTCTAGCAAAATACACATTTCCCATGTCCTCTGTTGCATTCAAATAACCATATTGCAGTGGGTGAATTGCTTGTAAATAGCACTTTAGGGTGGGCGTGAGAAGATTGGTTCCAGGCTGTTGTGCCATACTGTTTCCTTGCAAACAGCTTTTCGGTATCTACATGTAGCAAACTTCACCTCTCAGATCCCAACTACTTCACAGCAAGTGGCTTTCCATAAATGAAGTGGCAGAAGAGCTATTCCTATGGTGCACTGCTTGTCATTGCTTTCCTGGGGAAGGTGCACTTTGAAACTGTGTTGCTCTTCCTAAAATTTCTTCTGTATGTTTGTTGCTCCAGCATTACTCTTCCTTTTTCCCTATCACCCTTTTTTCCCTAGCAGGATTATAGGTTTCTCTCCCATGGTCTCAATATTATCTTGCCTTATTTGAAAAACTTAAATTCTTGACTGATCATATTAATGGTTAAACTACCTAGCAAGGGTCACTTGGGTGGGATTTGGAAAAGTTTTGAATGCTTACTTATTCCCAGCTTCAGCATTAGTGGATGTTATTTTTAGTCACAGAGGTTATTTTCTCTTTCCCTCACCCATCTATTCTTCCCTGAACCTGCAGCAATAGTGTCAGCCATTTCCCTGTTTTAGCTCAATTTTCAGTGCATTTTTTTGAGCCAAGTAGAAATTAGGAGAGTCGGAGGAGTACTGTTTAAAATATGTAAGATATGTTATTTTCAACGGGCCACTAGTTTATTTTACAAATACTGCAGTGAAATATACTTCCATGCGTAAAAATAAATTTAATTCAGACAATTGCTGCAGCACTTATAAATGTTTAATGAAACTCCTGAAAGCTCTTTCTTATGTATTTGAGTTTATGCTTGATGAAATACAAAATAAGAGAGTTCTTTCAGTGATCTTGTCACACTCTACAACTAGGGTTGAGTATAAACACCCAGCAAATTGTCATGTAAAAAACCCCGAACACAGCTATGTCTGTTATATGTCAAGGGGAGAAAAACAATGTTACAATTGGTTTTCAAGTGTTTTCTTCTCTACAACTTCAGTGCCTTAAAACATAGTGACACAAAAGATAAGATCAGACTTGGTAACTCCCCCAGATTTTTTTCATGCATTTCCTTATTTACCCTGGCAACAGCTTTTCAGACAGAGGTTGCTCTGCAGGCAGAATCAGGAAAAAAATAAATTTGACAAATTATAGAAGGGTGATATATTTGGCATTCTTATCTGAAGTCTTCACTTTGAGGAAAGGCAACATGAGCAGGTAGTTTCCCCATATTTCTTCAAACACAGGTGAAACAAATTAAAATAGGTCAAAACACTTATACTATGCACATCTACCTACACTAGAAGTTTGTTTTTTCCAAGCAAACACTTAGTCTCCATCCCCTACTGTCCTTTTATAAGGATTGCTGGGACCACAGCCTAGTTACAGCCAGCTGTGTAAAACAAACTCTTCTGCCTATGCTAAGTGTTATTTAAGATATTGTCCATTGTAGGTGGGGATAACACCTGTATCTCCTGGGAATTGTACAGCAAATTATGTACATCTGAAATTGCTTGGGTCCCCAGCTCAATATAACAAGTCCCAAATCAATTGGTGATTGGGGTATCCACATACTTAAAGTCAAAATTGGGCAGAAAATTGAGAAATTGCCAGTGCAAGTTTTCTTTTCTCTATGGTGATACACTGTCTGATTTTTCCATCCAGGCATTAATTAGCATTACCTTTGCACATAAAGTAAGGAGATAAAGGCAAGAGAAATAACAAAGTCCTGATGTTCCTTCAGGATAAGAAATTCAACCTTTTAACCAATGAAATATGTATAAAACAGTCTTTGAACATTGTAACCTTTCCTTGCGACATGATCACAATGGCATCTGATCAGTTGCTACTTTTTCCAGTCATCAAACCATTCAGAAAATTAGTCAGAGCTAACCTTGCTTAGAAGTGGGGATGCCAAGTGGATTTCTAGAAGGTCACAGTACCCAGCACTGCCCCCTCCTCATCCTAAACTAGAACTACAAAGCTCAAAACCTCTTTAAAACAGAGGCATTATCAATGCTATTTCAAGCGTGTGCGCATGGGCTACAGCACGCCAGGGAAACCGTGTGCTTTATATGTCTTCGTTATCTATTTTTGGATATTTGTATGATTACTGCAAAGACCTCACTGTTTTTTCTTGTTAAATATTTGTTTATGCAACCTTCCCCCTGCAGGCAACTGTGTTCATGGGATCCTTACTTTATAAGGAATTTCAGTCCCATATGTTGCTCCTGGCGCTTTTTGCTGCTCTACTGGCACCTCTGCTGATTGCCCTTTAACTGAAGTGACAATTAAATCATAGAAAAACAAATCTTAAGCTGTAACAGAAATCTCTCCAAGCCTGAGGCTAAAGCAACGAAGACCCCTTTTAGACTGTATTTAAAAGTTATGGACTGCATCTGGCCACATGACAGCAATGACATAAATCCATATATTCCATGAGAATTTCAAGACTGACTTTCTTCAGCTCAAGGAAAGCAAGTTTTGCCTGATGTACAGAACTGCTTTGATGTTAGCAGGAGTACAAAACATTCAAGATTAATTAGAGCTCAAAGTATAAATGCAACAAAGGGAATTCCCTTCCCTTCTGTTCTTTCCCAACGGAGAGAGGGAATTCCCTTCCCCTTCTGTCTTCTCTCTGCGCAGGAAGGGAATCCCTTTGCTATTCTTACTCATGATGACGATTCTTTTCTCTTCCTAAGAGCAATGGGTAATCTGGTTTTTTTTTCTTTGTTTCTCCTTTCCCCATAAGAGGGTTGAGAACTCCCTGTTTTCCCTTCATTTCTCTCTCAGAGGTGAAGAGGGATTCAGACACTCACTGTACCAGTTTTCTGCTTTAATATTCCAGTACAGGAATTACTTTTATGTGGGGTGGGGGTGTTTTACATTTTTTTTGATCCTCTGAGTGCAGCATTTTATCCTAGAAAAATATGAATCCAGAAAACCACTTGAATTTTGGTTACTGGCAGCTGCAATCTAAATATAACTGCATCCACTTCAGTATGGCTAATTAATAACTAATGTAGGGAATGGGGTTTAAAAACAAGGCTGAACACCAGAATCCATATTTCATTAAAGGGGCTTCTCCTCTAGTCTAAAGCACACACAAACTACAGCTTCTAATATAAGAATTTAGTTATTTTCACTAGAACTGACTAAAATAACCTGACCCCCCCACACCCCCAGGAATTACAGAATACCATGAACTAACAAATTATTTCAAGTTCACTTTGATGTAGGTTGATGGCCCAAAGAAATCACCACTAATGCACAGATTAAGTTCCATTTCAGTTGTACACCACTGAAGCGAGCTTTGTGTTTCCCTTCACAGGGTAATGAGTTTCACCTGTGTGATTAAAACCAAAGAATAATGGATGATGATGTGAACTTAGTTCATTTACTATAGTAGTTGTTGTTGGGTTTTAATAATTTAAAATATTACAGATCATAGATGGAACTGTTCTATGATACCTTTGCTAAAAAATAATGAGGTAATATTAATGTGAAACCTCATTGTAATTTACATCCTGGGCTAATTTCTCTTTGTTAGGATGGGCCCAGTAGATTTGCCTTGAGAATTCTCTGCTTTCCTTGCCAAAAAATGAAGTGAGCTGCTAAAGGGTGAATTTCTAATGAAGAATGCGTTTTCTCCAGTTTTAAATGAAATGCTCTTTTTTCTTCCTAACTGGTTTTCAACATCAAGGACACAGTCAACAAATTTTAAATGTCAGTTTCTAAAAAATGAAGCCAAGTATAGTAATAATTAAAATAAAAGAAGTAATACAGGAAAATAATTTAAACTCCATAGAATATCTGCAGGAAAAGACAGCTTTTACTCCTCAAACCTATATTCTCCTGATTGACTGTTCACTGTTTCTTTCTTTAGCCATGGCCATGATAGTACTAAAAATATCATTAATATTTCACTATAAATGTTTATAGTAAAAGATTGTCTCTTAGGAGCAAATTCTTGTGCAAGTAAAATTACACGCCTGTTCGTTCTATCTACTTTCTGCCCAGATTGGTTGACTTGGGTTTCCATTCTCATAGATAAAGCACCACTATTAACACAAAACCCCTGCTATACCAGCCTTACACTTTAAGGACTTTTAACAGAAACAAATAAAAATTTGTGACAATGTGACCTTTAGATATATTGTCATCAGCTATTCACTCATATCTTTAGAAAGATATAGAAAATCACTGTAGGAAGTATATCACAAATATGGTAAGAGCAGGTTGATAAAACAAGTGAAGTGGGTATAATCAGACCATTTTCAATACTGTTATTTTAAAAATATGTAATATTTTACTTGCCTCTTGTGAGGGTAAATAGATACACATCTTGCACTATTGAAGTCCAGCATCCTCTATGCAAAAAAAAAAAAAAAATTGGTCAGTCAGGTTCAGGGAAACCAGTAATCTCAAAGTGGCAGCAAGCACCATCAAAGAACTGAGAGCAAGACAGGAGCCAGACACATCTGGGTGGTAGCTTACTAGTTTTCACTTTCATAGTCTCAATTCCTTCTCTTGAGACAGGGTTCACTATGAGATCCTCAATACATTTTAAGCATCATTCTCAGCCAGTCTCAGCTGGCTAGAGTTTAAGGCTCAAATTATCTCATTTGTGAGTAGACTAGGTATCTGAGTCAATGTGCTACTCATAAAAGTTGGGATTTTCAAGTGAAACCTCAGCTAAATTATCGTCTTTTGCTATGCTGTTACCTTCACATCTGTGAGATCGCAAGCATTGTTACAGCTGGAACAGTGTCACTTCAGTAGAGTGGTACGCTACTCTCCTCTCCATACATGATTGTAATGAAATCATAATCAGGAACATTCAATGTAATTTTGATTTGGTTTAGTTTTGTTTTTGAAAATTACAAGAATCCCAGAAGTTATCATTAGGCTTTTCATTTACTGCTAAAATACCATGGTTTTGAAAGCCTTTTATTTAAAGAAACATTCATAATCTGTATTTCTTTTGGTATCACATCCTCAGAATTTCCCTCTGCTGTCTCCAGCTCTTAAAACTGAGCAAAACCAACAAACTTTCTTCTTTTTTTGGTGCTTCATACAGTGAAGAAAAGGTAAAAATATGTGAAGGTCACATGGAAGTTATGTCTCTAGGGAACTCTTGTTGAAGTTGTGCAAATACTGTACTTGCAAATGTTGTGCATGCAAATAGTCAACAAATTTTCAATCTGGTTATTCAATTACTGTCAGCCCTCTGAGGGCTGCTGAACTAACCCTACTGTCTTTGACTTACAACAATTGTTACATGAAAAATACAGTGTTGTCTGAGAACTAATTTGCTACGAGCTCCTTCAGATCTATGTTTATCCAGTCACATTTTCTGAAAAGAATGTTCTGGCCACTGATACAGGTTTACATGTTATGAAAAGGCACTCAACTTTGTCATGACCGTCTTCAAATCTGTTTTGAAAAACAGCTCTCCAAGGCCTATACCAATAAAAATGTGATGAAAATTCATCTTTCATGAATATTAGTGGTTTTTGCTTTCTATTGATCTGTTCTTAAATTATGTGAATGGTAGGGTAAAAAGGACTGAATTAAAGACAGTATCTTCAAAGGTGCTTGCAGAATGAGGAAATTTCCTATTATATTCTGCTGTTAACCTGTAATACTGCTGGTCCTCAGGCATAAGTTTTAGCTACGTTCTCTGCCTTGAAATCAGATGGGCCAGTAACCCAAACCTTCTGGTACACAAATACCCAAACAAATTACAAATACAAAAAACAAATGCACAGATAGCACAATATCAAAGGGAGTGCTACTGTTTCAGGTGGCAGCCTTTTTCTTTCAGTAGGACTTGATCTCTCCAAGCACCGTACATATCCGTACGGCCTGATCTCCCGCTGTACAACTGCCGTGCCAAAGAACGCCCCGCGCGAAGGCGGCCCCGCGGCGGAGGGAGCGGCCGGCCCGGCCCTGCCGCAGCCAAGCCGGGCGGGAGGGAGGGAGGCAGCTGCTCCCGCTATGTACAAACAAAGCCCCGGTTGCTGTAGCAACCCGGCAGCCCTGAGCGAGCTCCCCGGCACGGCACGGCCCGGCATCCTCCCCCGCGCCGCCCGCGGGGCTCCTCGCACGCTTCATCCCCTTTTGGACAACACGCTTCGGGACCTGCGCTGAACAGCCCGCTAAGGTGAACGGCGTCGGACGCGCTTCGGTTCCGGCAGATGATAAATGTGTGCGGCTCTGCGGGCTTGTCACGGGCCCGGCTCTGAGAGAGCCGTCATAAAATACCTACCAGTAGGACGTGCTTAAATACATATATTGGTGTGTACATCGGTAAGGTTAATGGTAATCTATTTGGTGAAACCGAATTTTAAAAAATACACAGCCTTTGAAAAGGGAGATGGACTGTATACAACAGCACTCTGAATTCTAATGCTTTCTTTTTAAAATTCAGCATCTGCAAATTAGGTTCTGTCACCAAGCTTGTTTCATTCCTCAATTATCAAGACAGCATTTCTGGATCCACAATACCTAATATTTGTGTCAGCTTTTACTGGCAAGAAGCCAGAATATAGAAACACACCAGGTTTTTTTTCTCTTTGACAAATATATAGGACCTAAATAACTGACCAAACCTAAAAAAAAATCATTAGACTTATTATAATGACCTTATTTAGATTGTTATTGTAATTACCATTAGGTATTTCAAACATAAAATGCATGTTTGCATGAATGATGCTAAAAACTAGAAGAGTGTCCCTCATTTTGATGAGCTTGGAAGATAATGCTTTGAGCAAGATGATCGAGAGAGATTTCATGTGCTCAGTTGGATACTCACAGCTATGTGGAAATCCCACACTATACTTTCAGTTCATTGTGAAGAGTTAATCTTTTCATGTCTCTGACAAGGAGTATTTTAATTCATTGTCTCCTTTCAATTGATGGCTCCTATCAGTGACAAACTCATGTAAAAATATTCGGAATCCAAGTTCACTGTATGCTACTTCATTATAATAGTGTTAGCACATGGGAGGAATTGTAGCTTTTACTGAACCATTTTTTCACAACATATCAAGATAGAAACACTGCACTGGCTAAAAAAAAAAAAAAATAGTAACACTTTCACTGATATTTGAAAGTGTCCAGCCTGTCATGAGAGAGCTATTGGCAGGAAGAATGCTAATACAACGTCAAAACTTGGTATATAGGAAAACTGATAGGCTGGGCAATGTACATATTTTCATTATGCTTATTGGGACTGGCTCTTTGATAGCTGGATCTGCTTATCAGGAGGGACCAAAATAAAAATGGATATTATCAACTGAGTGTTGGTGAGACCTTCTCTGTACCAACATTGTTCAAAAAGTTCTCCTGTATTCAGTCATGATTTTTTTAGACATTCATAGTATCTGATATCTTGAGCTAGAAATTAGATGCCTAACCTCTAATGAAAGGCAACAGTAGATGGATGTCTTACTTTTAAGTACCAGCCTTTGCTGGGACTTATAAAATACATCCTCAAATGTAATTAGTTCCAATTTATTTAAACAGTACTCAGTTCAACAGCAAATGCTTCCACAGTTAAATTTTTAACATGAATTGCTCATCAAATTTTCCTTCAACCCTTTGACATTTCTTCTCAACAAACAGTAAGATAAAATTTAGATAATTGAGTATCCTTACCATCAGGATCAGTTTCAGCAATTTGAGCTCCTGTAACCAAAATGTTCTCAATTCTGTAACAAACAATATCCTAGCCTGTCTCTCTGCATCACTAGAAAGCATCCAGCTCTACTAATGCCTTACATCAAAGAGAAGAGTTTATTCTTAAAATCAAGATATATAACACACAGCCTGGCTACCCAAAAGAAAAATGAGATGCCATAAAAGCTTTATTATGATTAGAATTATTATTGGTATTAGCGTTAGTATGTATCAGTACATTTAATATAAGGGGTCATTGACCTATTTCCTTTAAAAACATTTTACAGTGCTTATGGAAAATGACACTGAGTTCAAATCCTTTCAGTGCATTTGAAGACCTGGATGAAATAGATCTGCAAGAACAAAGAAATCTTTAACTTACTTAACATAGATTAGCAAATAGTCATTAAATTATACAGAAAAAGCACTATTACCATCCTGACCAGATGTAAACCAATGAACTAGAAGTGAATGCACCAATTTTCCATTACTATTGTCCTGAGGTAAGTGACCACATTGTTAATGTATAAAACTACAAGGAATCTGATGAAATTAATTTTATGCTCAGGCTTTCCAATAGTTGCTCTTCAGAGAAATCTTTGTAGGCTGAAAAACTCCTCTAAACTTTCAGTTAGAATAGGATTCAATGGCAAAGTGAAATCAGAGCTAGTGTTTGCATTCAGGTCAAATACTATCAAACAGTAGCTTCACCTAGAAATAGTGATAAACATTGACTTTGCACTTAACTATGACTGATACGTAAATAACATATGTACCTATTTAGAAAAAATACAATAGAGAGACTGTGATTTTAATGACCCTATTAAATAGAGAGTATTACCTTCTCTGTCACCATCTTGAATTTAGAACAGATCTGAGTCTGTTCTAAATTAGAGAAATGTAATTTTAGAGAACACTAAGGTTATGAAGCCTCCTGGGCGCCACACCTCAAAAACAGTTCCAAGATTCAATGTGTGGCCTCAACTTTGGGATCTGTGAATACACAAGCACCAGTCACCCCTTTTGAGCATGACATCAGCGACGGCATCTCTAGCTAGGTATCAAAGCTTGCTTTTCAGTGAGATACATTTCTAACTTTAGACTCTATATCAGCAAGTTCTCTAAAAATATGACATATTTCAAACGCACCGAGTATGAATAAAGAAGTGTAAAGTGCATATAGAAAAGTAGCATAATCATAAAGGAAAAATCTTAAGCCTTGCATCAGTACTTCTGGTGCTGTTAGCTGTACCCAATTTAGGTGTCTTATGGCCCCAAAACTGTACTTTTCCCCCAAAAAGGCCATTATGTCATTTATTCTTATTTATTATTCTAATACCTTCTTGTCCAGACTTACAAAATACACAACAGCTTCCTGCAGCAAAACTTACAATGTGTAGGAGACCAGAGTCACCCTCCCAGTCACCCTGTCACTGGCCAGCCAAACAGGTCACAGATTCTTTGACGGTGCTTTGGCTGGATCAGGAAGTTTGACTGTGGCCAAGTGCTCACTTGAAGTCAAGTATAAAACAGACCCAAACCACTAAGACATTACTATTATCCAAACTAAAGGTAGTAAGGACTCTTGGATTAACTGAGCTTCTGAAGAGCTTCCTAACACTTGTCCTGTCACACTATAGCAGACTGCACTACAAAGGAAACATTTATTTTTAAAAATCAAAAGACCTAGTACTTTTTACAGTTTACTTTCACATATTTTATTTCCATGATAAGTATCATAAAGGATCACTTCAGCTGAAAAGACAGGATGTCCCCTTGATATACCATGAGACAGAATGGCTTGTCTGTGCACCTACTCCCCGGGCTCATGGGAACATTGCTCACAAGTATGCCTCACTACACTGAGGAGAATCTCTTGCATTTCTACTTTTAAGGCACTATTACTATGAAGAGATCAGGGACCACATTCTGCTCTTATTTACACTCCTTTTGGTGCTAGGTTTGTATCAAAGTCATGGTGAGCTCCATCTCTAATGCTAAGGTAAATCAGACATTTTTAGTGAGTCTCGTAATGCCACATCCTAATCCCTCTATGGAAGCTTCTCTCTCTGGAGACGTTTCAAATGTGTTTATTAGGAAGACCATATTTATATCTTCAGGGAAGCCTGTATATAAAATGGAAAAACCTTGTAGGGCAGATGTTGCAATTGGCTAAAAGATTGAAACCGAGCTTTGTTTTCTGCAAACTGGAGCGTGAACATTTATCATGTAACTAGGATTTAAAGGAACAGAATGAAAGAATAAGAGGATAAAATTTGAATGCCTCTTTACACCCCTGTGCTACATTATGAAAGCATTAAGAATGTAGCAATTGACATTTTATTCTTGCTGGTCAATGACAGGTTTTAGAAGCTACTCCAAAAGCTGGTTCCGCAAACTATATTTAAACTTATTATTCAATGGCACACACCAACACTCCACCTATGTTAAATGTCATGAAACTGTACTTTGTGCAGTATAACTAGAATAATCAATCACATTCATTCAGCTAACATGGCTTGCAGGGCAGTGGGGACTCTGCTGTTGGAACTTAAGGTACGCATGAATAAAACATAAAATGCTAACATGTCACTAATGTGCTCAGATAATCTAATGTTATACCCCATATTGCAGGACAGATGTTTGGAACCTTCACTCTTGGAAACAGCAATGACCCATTAGACTCCAAAGCCTGGAAAATAAATTTAATTCCTTGTTAGAGTTTAACATAAATGGGTAAATTTCTGAATTTCAGAAATCAGTTACTTTGCAGATATTCTGGACACATCTATTAGTAATGGCTAGCATAAAAAAAAAAACAACCAAACAACCAACAACCAACAAAACCAACCAAACAAAAAGCCCCAAACAACAGCAACAACAAAACCCAACACACTACCAACCAACCAACCAACCAAGCAACCAACCAACCAACCAAAAAACCCAGCTTTCTTACATTTGTAATCGGGAGCATCCAAATGGCCTGTCACAGCATGTTTATACCCAAGTTTCAAGATCTTCTGTGGTCTTGTTGAGATTATTTTGAGGTGAGGGAAGAATGAAGAAAGAACAAGGTGAAAAAAAGTGTTTGCCACAGAACAAACCCCATGGACAACATCAGCAAGATTTTTCAGAGTTGCAGCCACACAGGTTTCACTTCAGTGAAAGGAAAAGTGAAAATAAAATGTAGGATTGTCTGAATCCACAAGACCTGAGACAGAAAGACCCACACAACCACTACTTGCTCAGAGTGAGTTTCATGTTTACCCAGTGGAGAAAAACTGTTAAACATTAACAGCAATCAACACACTGGTTTGATGGCTGTAAACCATATAGAACCATGTAGCTCATATTTAGGTCAGAGCACCTGCTCTTAACTTCATATCCCCATTCCTGGACTTTTGAAAGGCCTTTTCTGCATCGGTGAGATAGAGGGAAAGAAGATTGTTTTTATTATTCTGTCAACATTTGTCACACCCTAGCTGTGTAGGCAGTTGATGCTTTATTTTTTTACTAATCTAAGCAAAGAGAAAAATCTGGTGTTTCTGCTTTTGATTTGCCCACAGGTGAAGTACAAAGGGCCAAACTGACACTCAACATTTAAGTCATAGTTATATTGCAAGAGCGTTTACAGCAGCAAGGACTGCCAGCACTCAAAAATCACAGAACTGATGATAACTGAGTAAACAGTTTTGGGAACACTGGGTCATCCAAAAGTCATTATTTGGCATATCAATACATCTCATTACCTCTCATGTACTACTTCAACTCGACATGAAGACAACTGTAGAACACATAGTTTTAATGCATGAACAATGCAAACAGTTTGGATCGTGGGCCTGCTATTCATAATTTAAGAGAGTCTCAACTCCTCTACCAAAACGTCTTACGGGCTTTTCAGAATGGAGGTCACTTGTGATATTGCTATGGTACATCATAAAACACAAGATTAAGTGCTGTGTAAGTAAATGAAGTTTGCATGCTTTAGCATGATGCCACCTGATGGTTTGGTTTTGTTGAGTGGCACATAGCTAAACTTTTTCACAGGACTATTTGTTCAGGGGCAGCAATGACAAAAGCTGAGATGATATTGTTAAATTTGACAGTCAGGAAGATAAAAAAAGAACATATTTAATATATGAAATATATGTGCTATGTTTAACAATGTACTAAAGTGAAAGAATAATGGCTGGAAATAGACATTCTAGGTATTTATATTCTAATAAAAGAGTCATATTAAAGTCATTTTGGTTTCTAATAAAAAATCATAAATATTAGAGTAGTAACATAGATGACAGCAAAATTACTTTTGTTGGCCCGTGAGATGATTTTGATGGTGTGTATTCAAGTCAGCAATGCTCAGACCAGAACATCTTCACAGGAGATACCTTTTAGGACAATTGTTGACCCTTTTAAATTACATACCAAACAACGAAATCGGTGCTGTGGATGAATCCTGAAGGACAAGGACCAAGCTCTATGACATTGACATACAAGTTTGTTCTTCAGTTATTTACATTGAAACTCCTCTACAGAGAAGGCTGCTTACTCCTCTACATTCAAGGCTGCCAAGCTTTATCAGTTCAGCAGGTAGTACTCAGAAGCAAATAAGAAAATAAAGTAAACGAGGTGTAATCAGAGGAAATACAGGAAAAGTAAAGCACTATGTGTGCCAAGTTTCTTGGTTTTTTAAACTGTGAAACACATCAAAGAACCTTTCACTTCAGTCTGATTTCTCTGATGATCACCTTTAACCCTATTATTATTAATATCTTGCAGAAAAATTGAGAATACCCAATAAGAATCACAGAAATGAAATCATTCTACCAGTGTACATTAAAAATAGGTCTAAAAGCAGGCAAAACCTTTGGTTACAAAAGGAAAGATACACTACTGAGCATAAACTTATTTGGCTTTTGACATATTTTCATGCACTGAGTTGGACAGATGAGGGAGCTATATTCCATAATTTAAAGCTGGACAGTGTGTTTAACATACAGTTTATATATAGAAAAAGTGTGAAGCACTATTACTCCATGGGGAAAATATATGGCTGTATTAAAGAGAATTAAATTGTTCTTTCCAGTTTCATCAAGATACGTTTCTCACATGACCCTTCAGTTCTGCGAGCCTGCACAGGAATATAAAAGAGTAGACTTTAGCCAACTGGCCCCCATTCCTCAACTTGTTCCTGAAAGACTACAATGACATGACATTCTTGGAACAAAATGCACAGAAGAGCAGAGAGAAGACATAGTCACTACAGGACTATGTAGAGTCATAGACTCTACAGGACACTATTTTAAATCTTAAAGTCAAACTCTAATTATCTATGGAGTGACCCCTATAAAGAGCATTATAAACTCATCCTTACTTGAGGTAGTGGATGCTCCCTTCTTAGAGGTTTATATGCTTGCATTTTTGTCCTCCAAAACTCTATATCTGTCAACACCTTAAGTTATTAATTTGTAGGGTGTATCATAAAAAATAAAGCTGCCTCTAACTAAACAAAATATTTCTGGCCAGTTCAAATATTAACAGTACTTTACCTTTGTAAACAGCAAAATGAAGGCGTTTGCTAGATTGCTAGTGAAAATTCCTTAAAAACTTATTTAATACTATCTCTATGGAAAGGAGACTTTGGTTCATTACAGGTTCACACCAACACACTCCATTTTGAACGGATAATTTGGTACTATATACTTCAGTATCAGATGCTGTTTTCAGTCCAATATAGTATGCTCTTACTCTTCTTTTTTTCCAAGGGAGCAGCAGATAAACTATTCTGGCACTAAAAGAACCATCTTCTTAGCTGAAATATTCTATAGAGGTCTTGTGCTACCCTTGGCAGAAATATGTATTAGTCCATATTGCAGAGACTGACTTTATTCTTTTCTTCAAAACTGTTCCTCTGCAATTGTGCAGATCCTACACAGCTGAAGAGTTAGTCCCTCTTTTCCTTACAGTCAGTAAGTGTCTACTGCTCACCAGTTTGGGATTTTTGTTTTCTTTTAAGACATCGGAAGAGAAAGAAGACCTATTCTTTTGTTAAATTGCTATTAGTTTAGCTGGGTGATAAATGCACTTTTTTACTGTCTTTTTCCCTGTTTCATTTGTGTTTATTATCTGAGTACTCAGGTCATATTGAAGTTACTGTTACTTTGGGAAAAACTTCAGAGTAAAAGGAAAACCAAGTGCTTGCCTTATTATGAGTCATGATCCATACATGTTTTCATCTCAAATATTTTCTTTTACATGACTGATATTTTTTTCCATCATACTGAAAAGAGTATCATCTTTTAAAATGCTGTCTCAAGGGAGTCTTAACCCTTGACTGTATCGTGTCTCAGCCTAGCAAGAGACCCTTAAATTTACCCTACTCAAACTCTCAATGTACATAGGGGGGGATTTAAATAATTAATACAGAATATTTTATACAATACAAAAATCCTCATAGTATGTAAGTCAAGTAGCACCCAACTAACTCTAAGAAAATACAAGTTTCTCTTTATGCTGACACTCAAAACATGTAGGGATGATACTCTGTCTATTATTACCTGGACCCAATCATAGTCAAAGCATCTTAACAATTTCCTTCAAAGATGGCATTCCTTGGCCATTGACAGGTTTCTGTTTGTTCTGTTTCTCAACCCACAAGTATCGCTGAGTTCAATTTAAATCTTACCGATTACAGCAGATGCTGTCTGAGCTGCCTTCCAGTCAATTGCCTTCATTTTAGGGTTCAGTTTTGTGTCTACAAAGTATAGACAATCCTGAGAAATTAGAGCAGCTTCAGGCAGCACTTCCAAGGATTTCTACATTTATGTTTTATTCTCATTATCATCTCCACTTGCCTTTTAAAAGTGAACAAATGCAGCAGAATGCGATTCAAATGAAAAATAGTGATTACATGTGTTCCTTGTGCAGTCCTTCCCCTATATAATTATTCTCATCTTCAAAAACTTTTCCCAGCACAGCTAAGCTAAATCTTTCAAGCTGAAGATCTTGTCTTTTTGGAAATAGGGGTGGGTTTTTTCATTTCCTTTGTTCCATCATATGTCACATGTGTAAGCAATTTTGTTCCTTTTAGTGCTCTAGATTAACAAACTCAGTTCACCATACTTCAGAAGTCATGCTTCTCTACCTCTAATTATCTTTAACCTGTCTCATCTCAGCTATCTTCAGCTCATCCGCATCTGATGTTCTGCAGCCCTTACCAGCCTGCTATCATCTGCAAATTGAAGTGGACTTTTCAAACCATTAATGAACTAAGTTAGATAGATTATTCATATATTATTAATAATAAGGCATGTTACCTTCTCATCTGACTAGATAAGAGGTCATTTTGCTTATAACCAAAATTTTCCTCTGTAATTAATTTGAGAATTTTTGTCATTTTCGATGACCTTGAAGTTGTGCAAATTCTGATATTCTGTTGCAGTTTAAAAAGCTTCATGTGAAAAACATCTACCATAATGAGATCTTTTATTTCCCCCTTTTCAGCCCTTGAATGACAGTATAAGTTTAAGATCAAATAACATCTTAGCTGGGTTTCAAAGTTTGTGGGATTTGGTAATTTTCCTCTGTATTTAAACACTTACATATTCACTTTTGAGTTCCCATATGATATATGTATATACTTGCCTCTCTAAGGCATAATATATTATTAATCAAATGACAATTCTCCCAATGACAGCTAAAGAATTTGACCCATTTAAAGTACTTTCTATATGCATTCTATTTTCTGTAAAAGTTTCTTGACTATTTGTGTATTTTAGTTAATTTTCATTGTTTATTTGTTATTTAGTCTTGATGCAAGTAATTGGTCCCATCAGTCACATGGCATAGCTCTTAGCTGCACATCTTAATGGCCACAACTTCGAAATCAGGCAGGTCATGAATAACCAGTAGGGAATGCTGATGAATGAGGACCTGCTGAATTATAGCATAAATATGCTGCATTTGAAACAAATACGGGAATTCCTAAGGCCTAGCTAATTTTGAAGTATTCCTACAAATGTCTTTTGGTAACTAAGTGAAAATTTACAAACCCAGAGGTAAAACATCATGACTGAGCCCTCCAGCTAGTTGGATTTTGAATTCATGCTTGCAAGTGGTAACCTTCAACCAGCTTCCCCTAGTTCTAAAACCTAACACCTGGTCTATCAATATTAAAAAACTTAACAGTTCTAGAAAGTATTGTAGCTGCTTTAGTAAGTGAACACGTAGTTAATTAAAAAATAAAAATTTAGAAAGATTCATCATGAAAGTATCATTAATCTAAAGCGTACTACTCCCAGCCTTGAGTTTCTGATGGAAGTTCAAATACTACTCTAGCTATCACAATCAAAACCTGGTTCTTTAAGTTTGAACAACTCAAAGATTAACATGAACATTTACTACTTAGCTATGCAAATCATGCTTTATTGGGAATAAGGGGCCAGTATGAAAAAACAATAAAGGTAGTGTTCCAGTAAGAATTTTAAGTATACTTTTCCCATTACTCATAGGAAATAAGGTTAAAATGAATATTCTAGCATTCCAGACAAGTATAATAATGGATTTCACTTTTTTTTTTCTCCTACACCTTAGCTTGCATCTACTCACTTTAGTGAGGGTGACAAAACTCTTGTTAAGTTTTACAGGTACACAAACAGACCCACTTTTTTGCAAATGTCACTCAGACCAACTAGAGAAATAGAAAAAAAAACCACTACAAATCCCACAAAACCCATCACTCTCAGAGTACTCTAAGGCATGCATTAAATAAGTATCAGAACAAGTGATCGTTGGCTGGGGATTAAGTTGTAATTTTTGTCTCATGATAAGCTTCTTTATTTCATACCTTGTACAGTTCATGGGAGCTAAACATTTTTTGTATTTTAATCTTTTGGGGCAGACAGACAATAAGTCACATCCAAGGACAGAAGTGTACTGAGTAAAACCTCAAAGCTATTTTGAAAAATAGTTAGGCTTACCTTCTAGTTTTATATCCAGAAAAAACCCAAACACACAAACAATCAAAGTAGGGAGATGTAACAAAAAAGTTAAATCTTCCTCTCTTTGCTATAACCCTGCTCCAGGGGGTAAGTCAGTCATTCAAAAATTAGCCAAATGAGGTCAGGTTTCAAAAGGATTTTAAAAGTTGTCACGTCCAAACCTAAATGATACAGGTGTTGCTGCATACACACTGGTTGTTTGCTTTGAATTGTTTTAGATTTCTCAAGTAATGGGAATTCCAGGTTGCCAAAAACTGTTTTTCTGTGGTCTACCAGATGTCAAAGAACACTTCTAGATGTATCCACTGTTGGAATAAAGTGATGGGAAAAGAACATCCCAGAGCATGAGAGTTGGGAAAAGCGGATTTGAGTGAAAAAGTGATAAAATATACTGGATGTTAGAAATAGAAACACACACCAGGAAGAATGAAAATTAATGAAATATTCCCATAAACAAACAGTCTGCACAAACTGTAAAATCCCATAAGGGAGAACTTACCCATGGGAAACAAGAAAGCTGTTCTTATCTTATGAAATCTTTGTTAAAGATGAAATTCAATAGAGAATTCCAGGCATTCATGAATACCAAAGCATATAATTTTCTGCAACATTGCCTGTCTATTTAGACAGAGAATTTATAGCAAGCTTCAGGCAACACAGTCAGGGTGGGGTGAAAAAAAAAATTCAGAGTTGCTCTGATTTCTCTTTGCTCCAGGTATGAAGAGTTATCATTGTCCTTTCTGTTGTTTAATTTCAGTGATTTACAAATTCAGAAGAGATGACCCAATACAAAGCAGAAAGCAATTGCTATTTGCCAGCAAATAGTACTTTGGGATTCCTTATCATGAGGCTGATTATTTGAGAAGTGGAGTCTTTAAAACTTTTGCTAAACAAAAAAAGCTGTCTCCACAATTGGGTACTTCTTGATGTTCAGTACAAATTGATATATCTTTTTTTTAATTTTAAGTTTTAGTAATGTGTGAAATAATGTTTAAAATACAAAACAGACTTCATGACTACATTTTCTCATCAAATATAGCAAGAATTCAACTCTCTGCCTGCACGTTATTTTTATGGTATGTTTGTTCCATTGAAAACAGATCTAAAAATATACTGTCTGTAAAAGGCAGCAGAGCGAGATGCAACTATGTTAATTGAAACGCGAAAAGAATGGATGGACTTGGTTTAAGTAATACACTTTCATGGATAATGTATTTCTCAGCTTAAGGAATACATTTTTGGGGATAATATATTTAATTATTGTAGAAAAATATGCTGAAATGCTGCTTTTACTTCACAGTGTTCAGTTATTACAGAGCTATAAAGGCATCCCTAATCCATTTTAACAGGGCTCTGTTAGAGAACTGGATTTGGAAAAAGAAAGCCAAGGTATTTAGTTCAAGGTACATGACATTCTGAATGGAATAATAACAATAGCCCCAACAAAACAAATAACAAAAAAAAACCAAAAAGCCCGTAAGACAGCTGTGCCAGTGTAATTTTAGCTACTTTTGGGAATGGACCAGAAATGAGTTTCAGGTGGGATTATGAGAGTGTCATGGGGCAGAAGGAAGGTTGGCTCAAAGATTAGTCATTAGTTCAAATGGCTTTTAGTAGCTGGTGATGAAAAAACTGTGCTTGTCTAACAGTCTGGATTATTCAGCTTGTTAATGTGACATAATTATCCAGTGGACTGCAATCTTCAAGAAAAAAAAATTATATTACTGTCTGTATTAATAATTTGTAGCTTGTCTCTCCACAAGGACAAAAGATCAATGAGGATTACGAACCCCATACCCTTAAAATTATATGACAAAATTAAAGAGGTGATTTGATACTCTTGGGTACATAGCACTCATGCATCACTTAATCTTTTTAACATAGAATGACTCTGTCTGTCCCTGAACAGGTCTAATTCCAAATCTCCATCAGTCGTGGGTGGAGGACCATTATTTTCCTCAGAGAAAGGGAAGTAGAAATCTAGAATATCACAAAATAACACTGGACTTTTTTTCAAAATAAGAGATACTTTTATTCTTTTATGTTCCCTTGCCTTTTCTCCAACTATCAACACAAACTTAGCTTATTTTTAAAATGAAATTCTATCCATACATTGAAATGAGAGAATATTTTCACTTGGCACGTTTTCTCTGAACGAGCTATGATAATTAATTATATCCTTAGCACAGTTCCCATTGATCTTGAAAGGAGCAAAATATTGCTAATGAAACACAGAAGGCACTGAAAACTGCTGCTAGCTAAACAATGTACTGCAATTGCATGTGCAAGTTTATAGCACATGTTCAAACTTAACTAACTGGCACTGTAAAGGCCTGCATGAACATTTTCATTCAATAAAAGCACAGCATTTTGTGGTTAAAACACATCATACTATTTATCCACTAGGAGCATTTTTTTAAGTTAAAACTGAATACTAACATGAATGTATTTCGTAGGTAGAAAAGTAACTACCTCTAAGACAGCTTAAAACAATGAAATGCTGTTCAGATAATCACATGAATGAGTACCCAGCCAGCCTAGAAAGGTCAGATGTAGGTAGAGTACAATCCACAAAGCATAGTTTGTTTCAGCAAGATGTGTGTTTGACTCAAATATTTGACTGGCTCATTAGGATTAGTGCAAATGCAAGGACAAGCCTGTGTATTTAAATAACGAAGGAAGATGCACAGCCTAGTTCCTCATATATTTTCCTGATTTATACAATTACCCCAGACTTTCTGGTGCATTTTCTCAATAACCTGTTCAGATCTCAAATCTAAGCGCATACTCTGAGCACCTGAGCACATAATACATTTCCTTACATGATAATGAGGCAAAGATATTGTTCTAGTGAAACCGTGTGTTCTTGAATCCTTGTATGCTTAAAGAAATGAGTGATTTTCCACCCTATTCAACATACAGTTTTTAAACTACAGCCCAGATAGCAATATGAAATGGCAAAATTTTTAAATCAAGCAGAAAATACCAACAAAAACGAGAAAAGAAATTTGAAAGGCAAATCTATTGACAGCTGTATTACAGAAGGCTGAAGTCTTCCACTGTGGGCTTCGAGTACAACTAGTGACATAAACACATTTTTTTTAGTCTATTTTTGACAATCATTTTTTCCATCATAAAAAGGAATATTTTGATCATTCTTGCAGTAATGTGTAATGTCATATTGAACTTGGTCTGTCATATGATACACTTCAGTTCCCCAAGCCAGAGTACATCCCTCTTAAGAGAATTGCCATGATGCTGCACACATTTGTCAAACAATAATCCATTGTATATTGTAAACTTAACTCTTAAGGATGATGACTTCCAAGTCCCATCTTCACTTGGTAACTCCTGTAAAGATCAGGAGATATATGGCTTTGTTTAACCAAACTGAAAGTTATTTGTGGCAAACTTTGGCTGAAATGCAAAAGAAAGAGTTTATCTTTAGTCAATGTATATTAAATTTAAAACCAGAATACCCATTCACAAAGAAGAGTTTTATATGGAAATTCTCAAATCTTCTGCTTGTAAAGTTACTAAAATGGAAACAGGTTCAGTAACCATTTATACCATCTAGCTTCTTGGTCTCTCTACAATCTCCATAAAACTACAATAAGCTCTGACTCTCCTTTTCTTCTTGATTTGCTTAATCCCACCAATTCCTCCAGGATGAATTCCTGGTTTACATGAGTAAAACAAACAAACAAAAAATCATCAGAAATGTCAAAATGTTCACTGAAGTATTTGAGAATCGTCTGACCAGGAAAATTTTTGATCATGAAATCATTTAAGGATCTAACAGGGGTTATTTACAAGTTTCCCATCCTCCCAGTTCCCTCTTTCCCCCTTAGCAAAAATGCTCACCTTATAGATGGGTATAGAAGGTTCCTAATTTCTGCCATGCCTAGCCTAGAAGAAAATCTTGAATATGGTATTCTATGATACTGAATACCTTCACTACTGTTATTAGTTTTTCTGCAGTGGATTTCCCTTGCTTCAATCCTTCCCCCACATTTTCTTTAAGAAGCATCAATGCATTCAAGTTCCTACTCTATAGAAATGCCCCTCCATAGGGAGCTTTTTGAAATGAGAACCTTGTAGGACAAATACATTGTTTTCTTAGCTAACAGATCTATGTTTTTCTCAGGGATACTGTCATTTGGTTTTTGCTTTCCTCCTGATAATGCCTTCTTACATTGTAGCAGCATTTCTGAGTCTAGATTTTTGTCAGCTTGACCTTTCCAGCTTACTGGGTCCAACTGTTTTTGTAATAAATCACTTGGCTTTTCAACATCTTCCTTACTTACAAGGCTTTTCACTGGTTTTATTAAAAGTTGCAGAAGGTCAGTCTGAACCATCGGTTCTTAATACTAAATCACACAATGTAAAAAAGACATATTTTACAATCAGCATTTGTAGGAGAAGAAAGCTTACTAGAAAGTTTTTTTTTCAAATTTCCATGTAACTCTAAAAAGTATCAGCATTTGAAAACATATAATCAAACTATAAGGTTGCACAAAACAGGGAAAACAAAATTTAAGAAGTTATAGCAGTTAGTAATAGCATTGGTAAAAGTCAAGTTTTGCCTACATGAATTACATACAGTCTACAAGTCCTTTGGGTTCTTATCACCATATATTTGCTGACATATTAGTAACAGAGCTAGTGATAAGTGAATTATCTCAATCTGCAGCTCTTAGTCAGCAAGTCACTGTGAATTTACTCAAGTGAACTCACTTTTGATGTACTTACTCTACTTAGAGAGGTATTCCATCTTTTGATACACCTGCTCGTGCAGCATATCTTTTCTACTCCAGGTACCATCCTAGACAATCCTGTTACACAGTAGAAAATACCTAAAACTGTAGCTTTTTATCCTGAAGTGTAGATACCCTTTCTCCTGGAAAAGACTGTTTCCCACAAAGAAATTTTAGCCAGTGCCACAAATAAACAAAAGTTAACACAGCAAAACTCTTTTGAGCCCTGTAGGTACAGCCATACAAGGCCTTCTGCCAGCACGGAATTATGCAATCAAAAGCCTAACCTGTAATTCTTGTAGCAAAAAAATCCAACACAGGTTTGACCTAAGAAAAACATCAAGTTTCTGTTCTCAAGAACAGGAGGCACAATGCTTTAAATTTTCTATAAAATGGAAGATAAGATTCCAATAAAGGAAGTCCCAGAATCTCAGTAAGGAGAAGTGGTACACAAAGGCCAGCAAGGAAAAAACATTCTTCCCCAAACCCTGCTATTTATGTATCACTAGAAGGGTATTTTACAGTATATTCCTCCAAACATGCATGAGATGAATAAACTGATCAGCACAAACTTGGACTACTGAGCTGTGGTCCGAATGGGGGAAAGCATGCAGGAGACCTAAGCTGTCATTCACTGCTCCACCACCACCTTTGCCAGTTCTTGGCATACAGAGGAGAAATGGGCAGATGACACTTATTTCTAGCTGAGTCTTTAGGTATTCAGTTACTGAGGAAATTGCACAACAATCCAGACAGTACAGATTTAACCCTTCGTCCTTCCATAGAGGCTCAGAAACACAAGGCTGAGAATTGTCACTTGGCTGGGAACTTGACTTTGATGCTGGGTTAGCTAAGGCTGCTTTATCAGCTTCTCTCTGCTAGTCTATGAATGACAGTGTGAAAAGTCTACATTACCAACATAAGATTAGCATCCACAAGTCTCAGATTTATTTCAAGTTATTTAGATTAACATTCACGTGTCCTACATGTAGAATTTTAGAATGGCAAGTTGATCTAAACCATTTTTCTCCCTGCTCCCAAATGTGAAATGTAGATCTGTCAAGAAATTAAGATAAAAATGCAGGTCAGTATTGGTATATTAGGAAATTCGAAAAAATGCAAAATGCATACATTTCCCTAAGGGAAATGCAGAATTAAGAAATGCAGAAAAATGTATATAAAAAGCCACAACAGTCATTGAGACTAAGAATAAATCTCAGATGTGCTGAAGTTACATTGAATGCACCTAAAAATAGATCAGAGTTTATTCAAAAGAAAGTCTTAAGACTTATGTTCACAGTGTTTACAACATAATGTGTAAATATTAAAATTGTAGTGGGAGTTGAAAAAGAGTGAAAACTCTTGAAACCCAAAAGCATGTTAGGTGTAGAAGGAAGAGTCTCCAAAAGAAACATGATAATTAACATGTGAAATTCAGAATAAGTGACTCACAAGGGAGCACTGCTGACCTAGGAAGAGCTTAACTACAAAGTAGGGGAAAATTGGCACAACAAGAAACTTCCCCCCATGAAAATATTAGAAAAAGCAGCTGTTCGTAACTGTAATTCTACTGCTGTTCTCTGTGGGATCTTTCTTCTAACCTGTTCTAAAGGTACACTGATCATTTTCTTTGACTCCAAAGTTTCTTGTCCACAAACAAGAGCAACAGAAACCCCAAGCAGTTACTGTCTTGAGATGATGCTTTATATACTGGAATGGAACCCAACTGTAAAATAAACGGCAGTGTTAACTCTCAGTTCATTGATGTTGGAATTGATTTTGATGATTTTCAAAGCATAGCTGTCTGGGGGGTCCTATCTGATTTGATTCCATTGCCAGTGATGCAGGCTACAAGTATTTAAAATAGTTGTTCACCTCCTTACAAGAACTGAAAGCGTTGAAACATGCCCTACAATATTCTGTAACTGTCAGAAATGTGGTAGGACACAAGGAAATTAGATTTATACACTAAGATTAACTAGTGTAATATTTAAGATAATTGCAATATAAGAGAGTCCAAATATTCATCAGTATTTCATTAACTTTCCAATTAGAAATCTGATTGTAATACTTGCACAAAACATAAGCTGCATGTAGTATTTGTGAATCACAAAATTCACCTTGAAGATAAGGCTTTAAGTTCATCGTTATTCCCCATCCTCATTTCAAGATTTCAGTTATACAATCATAGAACTGTCCAGGTTGGAAGAGACTTTTAAGATCAACAAATCCAGCCATCAATCCCCAGCACTACCACTACCGAAAAAGATTAAACAGAACATACACTAAGAGCTAGACATGCAAAATCCATCACAAACATTAGAGTTTAGGAGACAAACAAATACTAAGTGAACGGGCAGACAGTTCCATGACAACCACTCTGCAGATGGCTGACCAGCTGCAGGTCTGGTTAATTTAGGGCATACAGATGTTTGATTGTGTTTGTTATGTAGGAGACCATCATGCAGCGAGGTGTTCACAAGGTCAGGTAATGAAGCATTGTTTGATTATGAAGAATTCATAAAGTGTTATTATCACAGTGTTAAGGCAACTATTCTTTATTTCTGCTTGTATGACTAATTTGAGCTCATTTTCCTTGAATTGCCACCATCACAATAATCAAAATTCTCTTGAAATGTTGCAACACAACATTTTACACATATTTCACACATTGAACCTACTAGACATTCTTATTACGTAGTGTTTGTCATCACTATGGAGGAGACAGAGAAAGAATGAGAGTTTAGTTACATTAAGCAAGAGCTTTTGCTTCTGTTCAGCTCAGAATGGGAGGTCACCTTGGTGAAGGCTTTTCTGTAAGCTGCTTAATTCTTCAGGGACAAATATGTAATAGCATCACACTTCACGTCTCAGACTTTCCATATGAAAATCAATTGATGAGTCAGGGAACTAAGGCCCTCATGGTATTTATGGTTTGAGCTTTCCCTTTTTTTTCAACATTTAATCTTTCAATCTTGATTGAAAGAGACAAGTATGAGCCAAGAGCATTAAGAAAGACATTTCCTGGAGATTTACAAAAGCATATGAAAAACTGCCACTCTAAGACTTCATTAGTGGGCTACAGACACAACACAGAAATGAAATTCACATTTGAATTGATTTCTAGACAATAAAATGAACAACTGCAGTAAAGTATGGTTAGCAGTAAGAAGCTCTAGAAATTTAACGCAGTAGACACAATGCTGCCTTTTGAGTAGGCATTGTGCAGTATTCAGAATCTTCTGCCCAGCAAAACTGAAAAACAAATAAATATTGTAAATACTGTTGAGCCCTAACATTAAATACAGACTTTTCCCCTATTCTAGATTCCTTTTTCCCCTGAAATCTCCCATTATCTGCTGGGCTCTCTCCCTGAAAGCACTTGCCAATGGATCTTCCAATGTTACACATCCAAAGAAATTTCTATTTACTCAATAAATTTTAACCTTTTGCCTATAGGGCTTTCACCTTCATCTTGAATATTTCCCAAACTTGCTGACACTCTGCAAGAGCAGCAAAGCTTACTCCCTCATATGCTGTCCTGTCCAGGAAGGTCCCACTAAACATTCTCTTCCTCTGAAATCAAAACTTTTACTGCCTGCCCAAAACTTAAATAGGACCCTTGTGTGGTCTTCTAAACAAAATCCTAAGTCTTTTCCAGGTCATCCCAATAACCATGTTTACTGGCAGAGATCCAGGTGCACTTGTCAAGACTTACTAAGTCTTTTGGTTCCTTGTATTCTCCAGTTTTAAGTGGAGATATATTCATCTTAAGTTGCTATTTAGAAACACTATTGGCTCCCTAAAAATGAGAGACAGGAAAGAATTACAAAAGGAATCAAGTAGGAAATAAAGTATTAAAAATTAGTGATCTCCTATAATATCTCAACTTGTCAGTTTACACACAGTGCATGGCATAACTTTTTTTTTATTAGGCCATTATATCATGACAATTTTTTTTATTTCCACAAAACATATGTTAATGTATATTTATGTGTATACATATCAATGTGTGCCTGACAGGTGGAGTAAAGGTCATCAAGCACAGCAACCCAGAGAGGCTGTGGAGTTTCCTTCTTTGGAGAATTGGGCAGTGTCCTGAGTAACCTGCTCTTCGTGACCCTGCTCAAGCAGACGAGTGGGACTAGATGATCCCGTGTGCTACTTTCGAACCTTAACTGTTCTGTGATTCTGTGGCTTTGTCACTCTCTGATCATGTACTACCAAACACTGAGAGGCTGTGGACGGTTTTCCCCAGAATCACCACCTGTTTAAGTAGAAATAGCCCTTCCAAGCTTTTCCTCTAAATATAAACACTTTTATCACAGTGACTATACACATACACATTATCTAGCTCTTCACAGTGACTATTTCTGCCGGCATTTCAAGTCATGCTGAATGATCCACTGAAGTTATGATCTGCTGGAGCACTAGAGACTCTCATGTGTGAGATAAGCTTGTGGGCTGCTGTGCTTACAGCAACAAGAAGAACAGTGAGCTATTGGAAATTCCTGTTAATGCATTTATCCCATTGTCTTCTCTTTACTTGTCATACCTATGCACTTATGTGAAATCTAAGTTAAAGCACTGCATCTAACAAAAACAACATTCATATCCATAGGATAATATGTAATAAATATAAGCCTCTCACATGCAACTCAAATATAGCTTCAAGAACAAAAGCACCTGTTGTCCTAAGGATTCAAAGGCATTTTGGTAATCCATTTCGAACCAAACTTTTAATTTCCCTAGTCTTACTGACAAAAAAGTCACTGATCCAAAGTCCACTAAAATAATTTTCTTTTGATTTGATTCCAGCAAGTTTTTTCAGAAATGAGAAATATCTTTTAAAAGCGTACAAATTACTACCATAAGTGGCCAGGGGAAGTGCTAAGACAAATGAGAAATTCTCCAAACTCTCTGCAAAGCAGCCTTCGTAATCATTGCACTACTTCTATTTCAAGGGTCGCTCAGTGACATATGTAAGACATA
Source organism: Dicrurus megarhynchus (assembly GCA_013399195.1). NCBI lineage: Eukaryota > Metazoa > Chordata > Aves > Passeriformes > Dicruridae > Dicrurus > Dicrurus megarhynchus. The sequence continues at coordinate 491,631 of VXAD01008917.1, read as the reverse complement.
ATTACAAAATTAATAAAAATGCTCTCAAATAAATACATTGGTAGAGTAAGGTACATGAGGGAGAAGAAAAACTAAAATATAACCATTGAAAAGATCAATGCACTATCTTCCATTGACCTAAAACTCTGTCATTCTTATGACACCCAAATAGTTTAATCAGAACTTACTGATCTCATAACTTGTGGATTTCCACCACCTCTAGAATCATGAAGATGGGAAATAAAGGCTTAAAAGAAGTTGCCTAATGGAAAGACGTAAAGCCTATAAATAGAGTGCATTTTACTAGTTGTCTAATGTAAGGATGCTTGGTTTTGATAGTAAATTTATTATGTAACCTAACTAACTTAGTAACCTAAAAGTCACTGCAACTGTCAAAGCCTATTAAGTATTTGAGGTGGGATTAAGGATCTCATGAGATGGGGTATTGTGAGTGATGAGATGTGTGAGAGATGGTGAGAAAATCATGATACTCCTGATTTCAATAAGAGAATGAACTATAAAGTCTTTTTTTCTTGACAGAACTGCTTTGCATTTTCCTGTCAGTGTATAGACCAAAATTAGAAGTGAAAATTAATTTACAGATATGTGGAGAATTGAAAGGTTTGATGTTCAGATATTTTAAGAATTTTTTTTTAAAAAGGTGATTCCTGGGACACTGGAAGGGCAGTACTTTATAATATTCTGTTTTCCATGTCTTTAGTTCTATTTTGGTCCTAGAAACACAGTTTTTGCTATTAAGATCAGAAGGCATTTGCTTTCAGATCTCTCTAACTTTGCAGAATATTATCATGCTTAGCAAATGAGAATTAACTAGCCAACTGATTTGAAGTCAGCTAGTTGCAGCCAGCTATTTTATGTATCTAGGATGATCTGGAAGCCAGCTGCTTTCACTTGGTTTCCATAGATTCTCAATGTGGAATAAAGGGTTGTCTGAACATATCTGCTTTAAGGTACTCATAAGAAAAGCTTTTATCAGCATGTCAAGAGTAGTGAAATTCTAGTATGGTTTAAATGATTCAAAATTTTGATTAAATGACTTCGTTATTTCTTTCTAAGGTCTATCTTGGGTGTATTGGTCTATCAAAGTAAAATTGGCACAACTTTGTTGAGTTTTGATTCATTCACAGTTCATCATTCCAATATAGCAATTCTGTGCATTACAGAGAATTACCACTTTGCAACTCACAATTCTAATCTCATTTTATAAACTAGAACAATAAGCAAATCTTACCATTTCATTGCAATTTATGAGTCTGAAATTTAAGCTCTGGGTCTATTTCTTTATGTTCTGTTGGCTGGTGTACAATCTGCCTCCTGTTACAATAAACTGTACTAACAGCCTTCAAATCAGTGAAATGACCTGCACACCATTCATTTCAGATTACTTTCTTCCATGGAGACTAGGAAAACTTTCTTCTTGTACAGAAACTCTGTTAGACTGAACTGGGCTCCTTAGGGAATCACTGGAGACATTATGGGATATGCTGTTCTATCACTCCAAAAATGAGCAGCACATGCCTCTGGCAAGCTTGTGCTGCCAGTTGTGGGATTGGATAGATCTCATGGCCAAGAAAGCTGCTGAGTGTTAGGTTTTATTTTTGAACACTAAAGAGTGTCTCCCCTGCAAGACAAAGGGAAATACTCTCTACAGGCATAACTCTTGTGAAAGCAATAGCTTCAATTGCTCTAGGCTAGATATGATTTTAAGTTGGAAATTGGGATAAGCGCAAAATTGGGCAGGATAATATTTTTAATTATTTGGTCCAGTGCCTATGATCATGCTCTTATTACTACCATTATTGACCCCCTTTCCTAAAATCGGTAGTACTGTTTCTAGAGTAGTTACCTGTTCACTGCTCTGTAGTTTGCTATGCTCTGGATATGTTTGGATAAGCACAGAAAAGATTTCATAGCTTACATATCAGTTTTTCTGAAAAGCCCAAGGGTTATGATTAGTGTGAATGTGCTGTGAATAATGACTCTCCATTCTTTTTTTTCCCATTTTTATGCAAGTAATTTAAACTACATGACAACCTTCCTGATAGTTGTCAAGAGCAGCAGTGAGGCCCTGTCAATCAGCGCATGACCTGTGACTGTTTCCTAAGCAGCAACAGACAAAGCAAACTCTACAGTGACAGTATTCTCTGCTTACTTATCTTGGCAGTAGCCAAAAGCTCTTAGTATTTTAAACATGACTAAAAATATCCACCAATTCAGAGAGTGATATAAATGGCCTTGCAATAGTCCACATAAGGCAACATTATTTATCACCAGCAGGTATAGAGGGGAAGCACTGAAAGCAAATTCAGGAAAGATGTATCTGCAAGCTCAGTTATCAATAAGCAAATAATTAAAAATAGCAGACTGCCTTCATGTTTCGTTATTAAGTAAAAACCCCACAGTTTCCTATTTAAAAATAAACCCTGCAAACATTTGGTTAATGGCTGTCCTCTGGACAATTCTGCTTGTCTCTTTAAGGGGTATGGTTAGCTATAATTGTCAGGAAAGATTTATTTTAAAAACCTTCACTGCAATTCTACGTTCTCTAAATTAGGAAGAGTTTATTCTTTCATATAAATCAGAAGGAAAGCATACTCATATTCACCTCATTTGAGGATTTTACAGGGAAACAAGGAAAGGTTCCACAGTATCCACAATGAGTTTCATACCTTGGTTAACATTTTGCTGTCTGAAACCAGTTTTAGATTACAATATCTCATACACAAAGGGATCCCAGGAGTTTGCAATTAGGACAAGAAAGATACACATCTAATTTATATTCCTGAAGCTTGGGAAGACTAAAATAGCAATATTGAATTATATAATGCAATCAAGAGTAAACCATGTAAGATTCACCCCTGGTATTGGTATAGTACAAAAATGTGAGAATGCAGGGGCAAAACGCAATCAAAAACTCTTTCTGCTGCATTCTCCCAGAAAATGCAAACAATAAAGGCAGTTCACTAGGAAAATTTGCTCTAAAAAGAAGTAAGGAATAAGGAGATACTAAAAAAAAAAATCTGTTTTCTTTGTTTTTCAATTTATTCTCCATATGGGATTTTAATAGTTTTTTTACCAGCATAACACTTAAGAATTACATTAAAATCAATTCACTTCATCTTCGCTCATTTCATCCTCTATGCAGACACATTCAATATTGTCCCCATTTAAAAGGTGGGGAAATGAGGCTAAAGGGTGAACATAGTTATTCTAAAGACCTGATATATTAAAAGGACTAGCACTGGATTTTGTCCACAGCATCTTTTATGTTCCTTCATAAAAATCTGTTTCTCTGGCTTTTGAACTGCTCTGAACATCGCAGTCTTGTCAGGTGATAAAATTAGCTAAGAGTTTATTAGAAGCCTGGCTTTACTCTGGACACTGTTCAGGACACTGTGGGAGGCTTGATTTCAAGCAATTGATCCAATCTCATAAAAGGAATCTACTGCAGTGATAGGAAGCTCCCATCACTGATTGCAGAAATTTAACCATGAGATAATCTGCCTCATATTCTATAATAATGTACCAGGCAGAGACAAGACTACTTTCTGCTGTTGATATGGCTGACACAACAAAATACTGGCAATTTTCCTCACCATCTAAAGAACTTGCTAGGAGGAAAACAGAGCAATATCACACATAAATCTGTAATGCTATAAAATATTACTTTTGCAAAGCAGAATGAAGTGCAGTAGAAAACTGCAAGTTATTGGTCATCGTGCACATTCTTAATATTGTTGTTAGCATGGCCAGTGTACACTGACAACTCATGGTAAGAGAGAGCTCTATTTTACATAATTTAACAATAAAAATTCTATTTGTCAAGCTACTGTTTCAATTCAACTAGATCTTGCTTCTGGCTAAGCTCTTACATGACCAGTTATTGATGAAATTATGTATCTTATATCAAGAATGATTAAAATTACAGGAGCAGTATAAGACAGAAATATTTTTGTGATACTGTACCTAAATACAGGTTTACAGCCGAAGCTGTAACTTGTCATTAAGGACCATTTTGTGCATTTGGATTTTTTAAAGGTAATAGCAGTGTAAAGTTTGAGAGATGAAGATTGGAAACTTGCTCTCTTTGTTGCTTTGAAAACAGAAGATATAGGAGGAACACAGCATTCTTTTTAAGCTGGCAACATTGCTGCTTTGCTCAGTCAAGGCACAATCAAAATGTTTATTTTGCTTGTTGAATAAACTGTACTTCTGTCATTATTGCTTTTAGAATAAACTTTAGGGAAAGAGAAGTATTACAAATATACACCACCCTTTAGGCTTCAAAACTTCTGTTTTGAAGCAGCAGGAAATACTGTTTTTTATAACATACTTGTTTAATTATTTTATATAAATACCTGAAAATTATGTCATCTTTTTCTCTAGTAAACATCTTTCTTATTCCTCTGTTCACTCATGTCACTCAGTATAGTAGTTGTTAAAGATGCACACACTATCACTGAATGAGGTACTTTTGTAATTAGGATCAGGGTCACTGTTATAGTGTGGTTCTCTGCCCACACTTATTTACCTTGCTGAATGAGTAAATGAGTGCATGCTCCTGATAAAATCACAGTTGGATATATGTTTACCTTCATTACAAGTCCTCTTTCCATACTTCTGCAATTTTTTTTACTAGTTACTATATATGGTAGTTTCTTATTTATGCATAAATCTATTCTGACAATGTATTTCAGATTCTAAAGACATCAGTATCTATTACTACTTTCAGTATTTTAACATTAATAACATTTTATTGTCTTATTTCAAACTTAAAATTCAAAATTGTTGTTTTATTATAAAGATTCAAGTCAGAATCTTCCAGTAATCTGCCAGTTTCTCACTCCAGTTCCATCCCCAGACTAAAATCTTACCAGATTTGCTTAGATTTTTCATTAGAGTGTTTGTATAAACTCATTTTCACTTTGTATGCTCAGGAAATTAGGATAATGAATTATGTGTCTCTTGTGTATTATCATTTTATGCATACTGTGTTTTTATAATAATATAACTTCACAGTCATCTTCCTTGCCAAGGCTAACTGAAAAACATGAAACTCATTAAACTCTATTATAAACTAAGAATACCTTCAGTTTTTCTGGTACCCTCTGTCTGCACATAGAGAACGACAGTGCTGTCTGAATCTCTTTACATTGGTTTCTCATATCTAGAGTTCAAATATGATCTCCTACATTTAGAGTTTCTTGGGAGTTTTTATCTCTTCCATTCTTTCTCTAAGGTTATTTTCTTCAGTCTGGATTTATTCCTGGTAATATGTGCTATTCAGTTATAAGGTTGCACCAAAGAGAACAAAAGGCTGAAGCAGCTTTAATTGCTTCACCTTTCTATGGTCTCTGTAGTGTTCTTTCTGAGTCTGCCTGGATGATAAACCAGCTGCATGTGAATCACTGTCACCGTGACGTGTAGAAGACATTTGCCTATGTTCCTGTACTATCTACTTCGGTGCTGCCAAGATCACTAGGAAAGTTAAACTCATGGCGCTGCACTCCATACCTTGAACGAGACTCAGTCAGACGAGGCTCATGGGGCATGTTGTCTGTGTTTCCTTTGTCAGTGTACTTGCAGAAACAAGGGGCAGTTCTCAGCTGCAGGGTAAAGCAAAGGTGCTAAGTCAGCAAAAGCAGACTTTGGCAACAGCTACTTTTAAATAATATGAATTCTTAAAAGCATCCTACAAAATTCCCCACAGGGAGTCATATCCTAAAGAGTCAGTGGGCTATTAGATACATTGTGGATTTGCAGCATTACTTAGAAAAAGAAATAATAAGCAAATCCCAAACTCATCATAAGATCTGAGAACATGAGCTGAGCACATCGTAAAGGTTGAAGAACAGTGAAAAAAGGACATAATGTTGAGAACTTATTTTGCATTTGAAAACTGTTTTTTCCAGGGTGTGAAGTGAATCACGTACCCAACCTGTCTACCTATCACCAGATAACAAATAGGGCATCACAGATTTGGGCTAATTCAGTATGTTCTTCCTGCTCTCAAATATAAGAAACTAAGTCAACAATTACTCTGCCTCTGTGTATTTTTCTCTTTCACGGCAGACTGAATCCATGTAGCTGCATCAATATCAGTCCCACCACAAAACCCTTAATCTCTGTATATTCTCTTTGTTTCATGCAATGCCAAAGAGATCAGCCCTGCAACCAGTTCTCTGGTGTGTAGGTACAGACTTCTCGTTAGGGCCCAGGTCCCGGCTCTGGCCTTTCCCTCTTTTTTCTGGCTGAGCTGTACTCATTTGGCAGCTGTCAAAGTCCTCAGCAATCTCAGCCAAGAAAAGCTGGATTGACACATTTCAAGATACTCATGTTATCTCTAAGGAATATTTTGCAGACTAGCAAGTAGGACTTGATTTTTTCCAGACGTGGCTGTCTTACAAGTGGTAGATACCATTGTCATCTCAAAATCTCTTTTCCATTTCTAAAGGCAGCTGTGTAGTAAGTCAACACTGGTATCATTCAGCAGAAACCTGGACTCAGAGTGTGGGAGACACGAAGGAAATTTACAAAGGGAGAACAGAGTGGCAAAAGAATAATCCTCCTTCCCTTTCATCTTGTTTTTCAGAAGTTTGAATATGTGCCAAAGTCAACAAAAAAGCCATGATGTTTGGAGAATGTTTCATTTGATCTGTGGGAAGGTTGTATTGAAAGACATTTTGTCATTGTCAATATTCTGTAAATGTTAGAAAAATATTGGTCAATCTGTCCAATTCTACTAGGAATATGTGATCTATTCCTGCCCTTGTACTCAAAAGAGTGAGTATGCCATGAAGGCCCTCGGGATGACTAATCTTAGGTACCAGTACCTGCTGGGGACTGACCAGCTTGAAAGTGGCTCTGTAGAGAAGCACCCTGGGCTCTGGGTGAAAAACAAGCTGAACATGAGTCAGCAATACATCCTCACAGCAAAAAAGTTCAACTGCATTAGGAAAAGCATTTGCTGACAGGTCAAGGTGGGTGATGCTTCCCCTCCACTCAGCATTGACAAGCGAGACAAGTTTGGAGTGCTGTCTTCAGTTCCAGGCTCCCCAGTAATAGGAAGATAGGGGCTTACTGGGGTGAGCACAGAAATGGGCCAGAGAGCTAATTAAGGGACTGCAGTAACTAACATACAAGGAGAGGCTGAGAAAGTTTACTGTTTAGTCCTCAAGAGAGAAGGCTTGGGTGTGTCTTACAGAGGTGACAAAGAACAGTCACCCAAGACACTCAGAACCATGGAGATATTGAAAATGTACTTGGACACAGTCCTTGGAAACCTGCTTTAGCTGACCCAGCTTGAGCAGAGGACTTGGGTTAAATGCCCTCATGAGGCCCCTTCCAACCTCAACAATTCTGTGACTCAGTAAAACACATGAGGGTCTCCCTCAAGGAACCTGTCACTGGATACTTCTACTTGTACCAGAATCCAAAAGGCAGCGTGAGCTCCGGGGAGCTTCCATGTGGCAGCTTTGGTTCTGTATTGTTTTGCTTAACTCCAGCTTGACTCCAGACTTGATAAGAAGGCTAAACATCATCCATAGGTGATGGATGAAGACCTCTTGAGAAATGTAATTGTCATCTGTTGCTATGGCAAGTGTTAGACTCATCAGCCAAGACTTTACCTAAAATACTGTTATTTGATTTATGGGTCCAGTTGTCAAAATAGAAATACCTACTTTACTGAAGTGTCACTGAAAACATTTTATTCTCTTTTTAGTATTTTAAATTTTAGGAATTTTTATTTTAATTTTATACAAATGTTGTGCTAGAGAATAACAAAAATAATTTCTTCAAAATCTGAAAGGTGAACTTTACTAGAACATGGAAATTGTTTTCTTTTCCTCTCTATATAGCTGTTAAAGTTTTCCCATTAGTCATTCAATTTTCTAATAGAGATTTAAAGAAACAATGCTTATATCCAAGCAGACAATATGCATTCTGAAGTAGATAAAGATGCAATTAAAGAAAGTTTTTGGAAACCAGATGGATATAGATTAAGACTAAATTAAGAAGACAGACAAGAAGAATGGTAAAGAAAAGAATTTCAGAACAGAAGTTAAAAACTTTATAATTATTTTCTTTTAGATTGTCCTACATGTTTTCCTCATATCTCTGCTTTGTGTGTGTGTATAACTGTTTACAGTTTGATGACCTTTATTCATGTAGAATAATTCATCTCTCAACTTTGTTATTACCTTGAAGTTTTTGATTTCTGGATTGTCTAATATCTATGAGTACCAAGATCACAGTTTTCTAACTGAAGTTCATTACCATATCATTTGTCTGTTTTGAGAAAATTGCTTTCCTTTAGATACAGCATCAAATCCTTGCAGATTCATAGATTCATTTAGGTTCTGTGAGTAGCAACCTGAATCTTCACGCAAAATTGCAGAAGACAATGTTTAAATTTGTATCTAGTTTCTATTTTTCTTATAATTTGGCCCCAAACCCATGTTTGGTAATTCAGAATGTAAATCTCTTACTTCTGTGAAAGGAATGGCCTCTCCTTCCACTACATTTGCCTGGCATTGGGTACAATAATAACATAGCTCTTGTTAGACATGTGCAGGCGAGATGTTTTAAGAAGTTTTAGATGGGAGCTTGGAGGCATTCTAGATATGATGGCAAGTGTAAGAAACCCCAGTCCAGAGTGACCATTCCTTGGCACGTGCTTAGAAATTGCAAATGTGAAAAGAAAGCAAGTCTTACCTGTGTCACTGCACAACATCAGTGCAAGAGGAAGGTGGTGGCAGTAGAGGTCACATAGAACTAGAAGAAAATGAGACTGGCTAGCACAGCAGGAAGTGTAGAGCAAGGCTCTGTATCCATGTGGAAGGATCTTTCCTAATGGTGGTTCTACTACAAGGAGTAGAATTTTCATCTAGGTTTGATTATTAATTAATAATTAATTTCTGAACTTCATAAATTGCAGTGTTTCTTTAACTGAAAGATATATATTTTTCCTAATTAGCTATACAGTTAGATAAAAAAACCTATACACTAAAATATAAATCTGTTGGTAGCTTTCAAAAGAGTTTTTATGTGACAACTACAAAGAGAATGATGCTGAACTTTTCGAAGCTTTAAAAGACAGGCCAGAGATGGAACTGCTTGCAATTAGAGTGTTCGGTCTTCTTTTTTCAGTCGTCCCTCCTTAACCCATAAATAAGACCTCTTGAGTACTATGAAAGTCTAACTATACAGATTAAGGAGAATGAAAGTAAAAATATTAAGGTTCAATTTTGTTTTATTGTTCATATTATGTCATAATTTTTGTAAAAAATAGGTCTCATACTATGCTGGAACTGTATAATATGCTTTCTTAAACTACATTTTTTTCTTACAATTTATACCACAATCCGTCAAGTTTGTTTCCTTCTAGCTCTGTAAGTTCATGGATTTTAAAGAGCTCCTTTAGTCTAGTCCTTCCATAAATGTGCCCCCATGTGTACAAAGAACAAAAAGAATGTTGCATGAAAAGCTAAGTGGAAAGAAGAGTCTTCAAGATGGGATCATGTTTTTTCTTTCAGTTGTGGCAGAGGTTATAGCCAAGGTTTTGGTATGGTGACCAGATACTTGCTCAGGAATGGTAAAACTTTCCTGCACAGACTGTAGTGGTGCAAGCTTCAAAACAAAATTCAGTATTCCCAATCTCGGAAACCATCCTAGACTTATGGTACAGAAATACTAAATGCAACAAGAAAATGTAAAATCAGAACTGATTCTCCATTTACTTGCGGTGTTTACACCAGGGTATTTTAACTGATTACAACAGTGTTAATTTTTTATTTTCACCATAAGTCAAGAATCAACATAGTGGCCTGAAGAATAAGATCCCATAGATAAAAATATCTTTTCTCTATAAGCCGCGATAAATGGAAACACACTGTCATCAGTTCTAGTCAAATAGAGAACAAAGTGATCTTTTTGAACTAGTCCTGAGCAAATGACATGTAAATAATTCATTATTCCAGAAATCTCTGTCCAAAACTACTGTTTGGTGCTTTGAGAGATTCTAAGACAAACTTCAGTATCTTCTTTTGGTCTAAAGATTTCTTACCAATGACAATTGTCTGTACTCAGAACCACAGACCCACACATAAATGTATCAGCCTGTCTTTCCACAGCTGGACATTTGCATGATTGTTGGGGTTAAAAAATTTTAAAAATCATAATTTAAAAGCATTTTAATACAACTTGTTTATTTTAAAATTGCAGGGTAGATCGCGCAACATAGGTGGACCCCACAGCAAACGTTTGTAACTGTTAAAGGAAACAGAACATTCCTAGGAAACACGACAATACAATCTCAAGATTCAGCACTATTTAAGCCTCAAAACCCTCTATGCACATTATCCTTAAAATTTTTATGAGACCCTTGGCTGAGCAGGTCTACAATTATTCTGTTCTGAGTTTAAAAATGAAATAAGATTTCCTCAAATCAACTGTCGAACATTGCTTCTAGCTGGAGCATTCATGATGCGATAAAATTAGAATGCTAAGAAAACACAATCAACATAAATAGGATTGATTTAAAAGTCAGACGACACATTTCAGCATCTCTGATGATATCAGCTGTGTTCTGCTCGGTGATATCCGCATGCTGCAAAGCCTGCTTGGTATTGTGAAACTGCACTGAGCAGAAAACCCTTGTGAGGGACAGGATGGGCCCAACAATATGTGCCTGGTGTTTCCTCAAGATCTTTCAGCATTTCCTAGGTTCATGCTAGGCTACAGGACCTCGGGCAAATGTCTGTGGTGAAACTTCAGTGAATCAAAAAATGAAATCGTCAAGAAAAACAAAGACAGACATTAAAAACATTAAATTATAACAAATTGACATCCTCTGTGAGAAAGAGGAGGGCTGATTCTTCTCCCTGACTCAAAATCTATTATCTCGTTCTTAAAATATATAAAAGGCTGTTACAAAGAGAAATACAGACCAAGAATAGTCTAATACGTAATAGTAGAAGGTACAATAGTAGTAAGGAAGAGCTAGGTTATACGTAAAAAAAAACCCCAAAAACCAACCAACCAGAAAAAAACCTCCCAAATCCCTGACAACACAGTTAGTGATAAATACCCTGTGAAAGAAACTCCTTGTGAGACTGTAAAACCCTTATCACTGGTGCATCTCCCAAACAGGCTATACAAACAATTGTCAGGAATGATTTGATACATTTGAATCTGCCCTCAGCAGTGAGCTTGACTAGACAAGCTCTTACATACCCTTAGACTGTACTTTTACTAATAACATATGGAAACAGGGACAAACAAAAATATTTACATAAGATCTGCTGGTTTAGTATATAAGCCCACATACAAATAAGGCAAGTTTTTAAAAATATTTTTTCTCCTACTGGAAACATATAAACAGCTGGAATTTGGTAGAATATGGCATGGGCAATGAACCTTCTGGAAATCCTGAGCTAATTTATTGGACACGAGACCTTGAAATATATAATTACTAGAGACTAACTCCATTTCAATGGAGGGAGGGCAATTCAATTTCCAGCATTAATCCTTACCAACGTGAAGCTTAAGCCTAACAGGATCTTAGCACTGTTTATAAGAGTAGCATAAGTAATTTTAATTTCATAGGGTACAATTATCAGCAATGTGTCTTAAATAATTACAGGGGAAATCTCTGGGTTTTCATGGTTTGAAACAAGTCACTGTCATGCCAGTGGACGAACAAATCAGAAATTATCAGCTTCCAAAACCAAATTGAATTCATTTTAAAAAATGACACTGAACCCCAAAATAAGCTAAATTCTTACTCAATAATTGGCAGAGAGGGATACATCTTGGCAGAAGTGGGAGGGGAGGGAGGAGTATGAAAGTTCACTTTAAAATTTTAAAAGAATAAGGTGTGTTTCTCATAGTAGGCCAGTAATCTAGGATACTGAAGATTTGGTGTTACTGGGAAGCCATAAGAAGGGCTTATCTGAGTCTTCATATATTTGAAGTTCCTCTGTCATGGGCTTTTGCCACAATTACTTGCTCAAAAATAAATAAAACTTCTAAATAAGACTAAAGACCCATTTATTAGAGTGTAAAAATTTTTGACAACTGACTAGTGCAATACTAAGAATGAAATCCAGTCTCCTGTATACTTCTAGAGTATAACAGTGTCAAAACTCTCAAAGACTTCAGTGTGACTGACACTGGAATGTTGCTCCCTAAATCCTTCTTCTTGAGTCCACTTTTCATTTGATATCAGTGTTTCTCATAATGAGAAAACTCTTCCAGTTAGCAGACATGGCAGGCAGTGAAAAGGTACTAGCTGGTACACTACAGTCTGCACCCCTCCTGGAACCCCTCTTTGATTATGTCTCAGTAAAAAATGGGAGAGAGACTCTTCCAGTTTCCTGCCTGGAAGTCAAAGATTCTTGTATAACTTGTTCTGCCAGTGCCAATGATCAGCTTTAGCTGTGTGAGACAATCCTGACCAAGCATATTCTGAAAGAACAATTTTAAGTCATCAGGTCTAGGTTTCCCTGGTGTATCACACTTTCTTATACATGTGAGAAAGTCAGCACATTTTAAAATAGAAATTAGAAACAAATATTGGAAAAAAGAAAGTGCTTTCACATGAAATATATGAGTTTGGTAACCAGCCTTTCACATGGTTTTCATATGGATGTATATGGTTTTATTTGCCAGCTATCTTCAAGGTTTTTCCTGAAGGACAAGTTTTTTTGATAAATTCAACTGGTAATTTTGAACATTTTAGCCTTTACAAAGAGAGGAATTTTGAGCCTCAAAAAATATTATCATGTGCACTAGCTAGTAAAGTGAGTATTTTTATAGATGGCTTTAATGTATTTATGAAATAGATGGGGTTTCTGGTTACTAAACAGAAACCCAAAATCCTGTTAAAAATTATTTCATGGCACTTAAAAGCAAATTCTATATTAAAGCTACTGCACTGGATTATTATCACAGAAATGCACGGAGTGATTTGTACTTCAAAAATTAACTTTGTTCAAACTCTGAATGTACATGAGTGATGATCAGACATGCATATATTTTGAAGAGATTTTCTTTCAGTGGTTTTGTCCAATGAAGGAAGTGGTAATGCCTCAGATCTCAAATGATAATGTTCATGTATCTTAGGAAAAAATATGTACTAATAGATGATCACACAAAGTTTTAAATCTCTTAATTAGTTTTTTCAGTGAGCTTCAAGAGAGCAACAGATCTTTGAGCATTTTGACAAGGAAATCCACCATCATGAAAGAGAGGAACAGATTTGTTTGAATTTATACAACCCATAAAAAAATGAAACCTTCTTAGATGAGCAGGAGTTTAATTTATTTTCTTCCCCGAAGTCTTTGACAGAGTTAAAAAAGAAACAGACTTTCAAATGTTAGGAAAAAAATTGAGAGCAACAGTTACCTTTTTTTATGCTTAAATATTTCAGATACAACCAGGAAACAGATTTCTCTAACTTAAAAAGAGAAGCTGGAAAGATTTGCTTTCTCTGTCACTCAGATACACAAAGACAAACCAACAATCAAAAGAGCCAGAGTTTGTGTTTAGTATTTTACATTCCCTAACCAAATTTTTCTGTTTTAATTCTGCCACAAGTAAATACTCACTGACTTTCTGAAGCAGAAAGTGACACTGAATCCAGCTGGATTGATGGAGGTACAGTAGTATTATCTATTTCATACAAGCTGGTTTTTAACCTCTCAGTACCCACCGCTACAGCCACAAACCCCAGAACAGCTACTGTAATATGAGCCCCCTTGTGTCTCAACCCTACAACCCTGACTGAAGATACTCAGCAATTTCTTCAATTCACCAGTGAAGTGACTCTGTGCCTGTATCTTTCTTCCCACTCTGTGAAGGCAATTCCAAAAGCTTCAGAGAGGAGCTAGGCCAGGGATCTACTTTGTTTAACAATCATTTCAGAAAGCACCCAACTCAGTCCAAGCAACAAAGGAAACTTCAGTCCTCCCTGGCCAATGGGGTTCACTGGCTGTGAATTTATTCTTATTCATACAGTTTTCTGGTGCACTTATACAAGAGCCAGGCATTTTAGGGACTTAAGGTAGGTTACCCTGATTTTACTGTTGGCAAAGCACTCAGACACAGTAGGTTTGAAAGCACAACCCACTCAAACATGCTATTATTAGAACCAGGTGGGAAATAATTTTCCCAATCTGGGAACACTTTTGAAATTAAGAAAAGAAACTTCTTTCCACTGTAAATTGGGACTAAAAGCCAAAATCTCCACAAAATCTGCAAATTGGAAATCAGTGGGAATCAGTAGAAACAATTTGGCTAACTAGAAACGATTAAAAGTTTGGGATGGAAAATGATCAAATTTGGAAAAAGTATTCAGAAGATACAGATATGGTAGAAAACACACTGTTGGAGAAAGGAATTGGTGAAAACATTGTCCTTAAAATTATGCTCATTAATAATAATTACTCTGAAGGATAAATAAATATATTGGTGAAGAGCATCTACATTTCTTGAAAACATCAAACTCATAGAGTTCTTGTTTCCATTTCCCTTTAAATTCATATGCTTGCTCACAGAAATCAGTCATGAGTTTATATGCTCCCAACATGGTGTAGATTTGGATTTAGAAATAGCAACAGCAGAATCTTCATTATTTTGAACTCAAATTCTTTCATAAAGCCCCTGAACTAAAACATTGAAACTGTATAGGTTTGTATGCCTGCTTTTCAGCTTCAAACAGAGGTACAATATACCACAAAGACTGGAGAGACTGGAAAGAAATGTCACCTTCAAAATATGTCTGCAAATGCAGGAATGTGAAGATCTTCACTTCACAGAATCAGATGTCATGTTAATCCCGTAGGTGAATATTTCCCCATAAGCATCACTTTCTGTGTTAGGCAACTTTAAAAATTTGAGTAAAAAACAATACAAATAAAACAACTTCCATTAAAAAAATCCAACTTCTGAAAGATGTGTAACAAAAACTCAACATGGCTGTCTACATGCATTTCATGATTATTTGTTTGGCTTCACAATGTCACACACTGAATGCAAGGTCAAATTCATCTATGACATTGGAGGGAAAACTTAACTGAGATCAGTAGATTATCGTCACCTATTGCAGTGGTAAAACTAAACTCCCATTCCACATAATAGAAAAGACAGGGTTTGCAGTTTCTGCAGTTTTTGTGTTGTTCTTCCAATGCCCCACAGATATTTATGAGATGTATATTTAACAGTATATTTAACTAGGCAACAAAGCTCCATTGTCAAGACAGGATGGCCTTATGGCAGAAATTGTAACATGCTTTCAAGTCTGGTGACGTGTTTTCCAGTGCCATGATGAATCTTGTTTATATTTCTCTAGTTCTTTGTAATGCCACTGCAAGAGCGGCAGAGCAGGATACCCTAACTCAACTTTCAGTGGTAGTAGGATTGACTAGGCGTGTGCTCCAATTTTAAGTTGATTTTTTGCCCCAGGAATGTGGTTATGATGTCAAGAATAGAGTTAGAGCAAAAAAGTTGGAATCAAGAGCAAAATTACCCCCATAAATTCAAAGGTCGATACTACCTAAACCAGCTAAAATAAAATGTGTTGCCTCATTTTTAGTACTATTTCTCTTTTGTGTTCAGGAAAGGAAAACAGAAAGGTTTAGTATAATCTCAGGGTAAGAAATCTTCTTTTTAAAAATCATTTTCGGAACATTTTGCCATTAGACATTTCTAAGATGACAAAAGGTTTCACAACAGCAGATGATAAGCAACAAAATAGATATTCTTCAGCATCATTATTTTAAAAACTGATTGCTGTAAATATGTCTAAGAAAAGACAAGCGAATCCAATATGACATAAGAAATATCATAATTTCTGTCCTTGCATCTTAAAATATTTTCTAGGCAGCTACCTCCTTGTTTTGGAAAGTCTACACTGTTTTAAGCAACAAAATATTCTGGTTTTATATGCAGCAACTCTACCATGGTTCTTCGCTGTATTTTGCTAACATCCTGATTTTTATATGCAGCAATAATCAATCATTCCCTGGGAGAGAGAAACGTGCTATTTCTAACGTTTTATTTTTAACAGCATGTTTCATAATAGATCACATTCAATTCCATTTGTGAGTTCCCCAAAGCCTAAAATAGCTGTAAAAGATGGACAGTTTCTGGGTAAGAAAAATATTTTGGCTGAGGATATTTACAACTTGGAAATGCTTAATCCTTAATAAAATAAAGGTTAGCTGCTGTGAAGCTGATAATCAGAGCTCAGAAACACTGAGGCTGCCTAATAAATTCTGGTATGTAGGTACAGAAGTTCCATCTATGTTTTGATAAATCTTATTCTGTTCTCCAAATGCTGACTTGAACCAGGAGGCTAGGGCTAAAAGCTATTTTTAGCTCTCATTCCCTGTGTGAGGATCTAAATGGGCTACACAGACCCCAGTGAATGGTGCTTATAAAACATTTGCATGGGGATAGTCATGAAAGCCAGGAGTACAAATCTAGTAGAGAAACCTCTGTTCAGTAGACATACAGTTCTTAAATTGTCCTAAGGAGCTTAGATGGCTACTGCAATGACCCTAAATTACATGAAATGTACTGTGAGAATAAGCAAAGAGGAAATAATACTATTTGAGATTGCTGAACGTTCAGCAACAGGAGAGGCCATATTCACATTTTCTATGTGTTTAATAATACCAGACAGATGATTCGATATACCTTGACTGTCTAGGATTCAATGACCCTTTGATCTGTGTGGTCATGTGGTATTTTAGTATATTTTGTGACAAAATAAAGAGTCAAACAATGAACTACTCAAACTTTAGTCAGTTTCAAGTCTTCATACTTGAAACATACAGGTTTTCAAAAATGCTCACTCTGTCTGGGAGCTGACTACTTTTGAAGTCTAATCATTTAATCTGGTGCTAAAAGTGAGTTGAACAGAGTTTTATTGATAATGATTAGTGATTTAACCTATTTATTAGTGATTAAACCAGAAAAAGAAAACTGAGAGCATATGTGGAAAATTATATCTAAAGACTGGTAGTCTAGAGGTATATAATGTTCAAAGAAATGTGTCCTTCCACCAGAACATATGACAATTATAGGAAAGGTGGATAATTACATAAAAATGCTGAAATTAATCTTTTGATCCAGAATAGTAGTAACTTGGAATAATAAAAAAGAGTATGACAGCTTGAATCCTCTCTTAGAATTGAAGAACCCAGTTACACCCTGCATGAACTTTTGAAAAACTGAAATAAGCATGTGTCTGCTGGAAGCAGGTAGAGTTTTGAGAATCTGTACTGCAGCCCCACCAGATAACTAAAGAAATTTACACTGTGTCTAGAATTAAAGAGAAAAAATTGTAATTTTAAATATACTTGTAATGTGTAAATAGATTTTTTTTTTTACTTTCTCTGATGCTTTCTTAAGGATGTTTGATAGGACTCTATTTTCATTGGCTAGCCCATAGCAATCCTTTGGGGACTTGTGTAGCAGAGTCTATGAAGAATATTTGAAAATCTCATCTCCCATATTTATAGTCAAGGAGGTGAATTTCTTGTTACTCTTATTTGCAGCTCTTTCAAATGTGTATTTGGGCATGTATTTTCCTACTGCTCAACACCGCTGAAATGCTTTGTTTGCTTGGCAAAAATCCAGATATTTTACAAAAGTACTTTAGCAGAGTAAAGCAAACTGTTTTCCCTACAGCTGTCTGATAGATTTGCCAATGGCAAAGTGTCATGCTATTAGCGATTATTTCCAAGTTATCATAACATCTCTACAGCATTTAGCAAGCCACTGTCTTCATTTACATTTTTAAATGAAGCATATAACAGAACATTTTAGATACATGAGTGTGTTTGATAAAGTTTTTGGACATTTACTGCAGTCTTAAAAGTTAAAAGTGCTTCTGTGTTTTTTATGGGACTGTATAGATCTGGAAAATTCTCTTGAGAAAGCCAAGATTTGAGCATTTTAATGAAACAGAAAAGCTAGACTTTTTATTTCCCTCTGACAAAGGGAAAAAAAGGATGTTCATGTCTCCCTGTTTTATATATAATGACATAGCAAATTGTATGTATCCAACCAGGGAGGCTGTGAGAGCAAAGAGTGGGTTTATTTATGCTATATGTGAGCTGTGGCATAAGATGATCAGCCAAAAGCTCAATGGATTCTGAAAACTAGAGTATTTCAATTGAAGGGTATTTAAATGAGTCAGTGCAGACTCTCTCGTCCTTTCTGCTGTGATAACAATGGAATTTAAGGCTTTTCTAGAAAGGACGTAGAACATACCTGCTCCTTTTTACCCCTCTGAACATTATGGTGGACAGGTTAGAAGGAGTCATCACTTGGATCATTTTACCAGTCATGCAAGTGAAATTACACAGTAAGTGTATGATCTGGTGGGAAGGCTCTATATTGTGTTTCACTGGTTTCAAATACATTGCACCACTGCAGGGACACACAACATGCCCATTGGAAAGTCCAGTTGATGTACGTTTGATTGAGTATGAATTTGTGTTTATGGCAAGATTTCCTTGCAGGAAAACACATTGGCCTCACCTGACTCACAGTTTATAATTCCAGCGTTTTGATAATAGTGGCCATACAGAACATGTGGCCTTTTCATGCCAAATGTGTAAGTTTTTCCTACATTTACATGAACCCATGTCTGTTACAGGATTTCTCTTAGGCTTGTTGCAGACAATGTAATGAACTTCTATTTTGATTTTTTGCTGACATTTTCCTTCCAATGACCATAGTTAAATGTCTTCTAATTTCACAACATGATATAAAAGACAAGGAAACTTCTCCATAACTAAAAAAAAATTAGTTTGTATTGACATGAGCCTAATATAAATTTTATGTATAAATATTATGAATATAGTATAAATTTAGCACATGACATTTCATAGATTACATAAACATTCTTTATATTGTAGCATTGCAGGAAAGAGGACATCAAATATAGTGAATTGATCTGTTTTGCTTTTTAATTGATAACCTTGGCCATAGGATATCAATTTAATGGAGCTACTTCTGAAACTAATCCAGGACTCCACATAACTCCGGGATTGCAGACCTCTATTCCAGTGAGTTCTCTCTAGCTTCCTGGTGTTATCCTGTGTGGTATGTGTTAACATATCAATAGTTTTAAGATCTAAAAAAATCTTTGTACTGACTTCCCCATTCTGGACCATCTGTTGTCCTCAAATCACATATGCAGTTTACTTTTCCCTCCAGCTCTACATTTGTTTCTACAGTCAGCTTGGGCAACAAATTCAGAAGCAAGGTATAGGGTATATGTACTTAAGTATCTGATTTTTGTTGAATTAATTATATGATTGTATTTTGCCAACGATGCAAACAGAATTCTCAGTCAGAATGAAAATCATATTCTAATCCCTTTGTCCAGTGCATCAATTTAGTTTCAAATACAACAATTTTACAATGTGACTCTTCCTTTTTTTTAACTCTTNGTACTTTTTCTTTTTTTTTATTTTTTTTTTTTTTTTTTTTTTTTTTTTTTTTTTTTTTTTTTTAATGCTGAATAATCCGATTAACACAGACCTAGGGAAAATACTTTTAAGCTCTTTAAAGATAAATTACGAAATCATGTATCAGAATTATGCTTATACTCCCACAACACTGCAATATACACAGTGGCAGTGCATAGGTAAAAGCACAGTCATTATTCACTTTGTAACCTTTTCTCGGTTTAGAAAATACAGATTAACAAGTAAGGAAAAGAGGAAAAGAGCAGGCACAGCAGTCTCCTCTTTCGTTCATTCACTGCCATTATTGAGTCAGGTTCTTTATTTTTCAAGACTGCTTTTTTCCAGCAAAGTGAAATGCTACATTGCTCAAACCATGAGAAATAATCAGAAAGAACTACATTCATCTTAGAGCACTGAGTCAATTTGCAGTGGAAAGTGAGTAAAAGGGGCAACCCGTTCCCTCTCCAATGTAAATAATGTGCCTGATTTTGATCTCAATTATATTGCTAAGAGAGAGGGTAAGTTCTGCTGAAAACTTCCACACCATCAGTTATGTGTCACTTTCTTGGGAGCAAGAAGACAAAATGCAAACACATTTTATTCTTGTGTTATTTGAAGAGTAAAGTTGTCTTCGTGGTTTCATATATAGCAATAATCCCAAACTGAAGTATATCTTTAGTGCTACCAAAGTTTCTGTGAGAGAAATGTGTTAATATTCTTTTATATGGCAAGCAGTTATATACTTATAGTGGTACAATATTACTAGTAAGAAGTTTGGTTATTTCTAAGGCTCTGCTTTGAAAATCACAAAAGACCAACAATCCACTTGACAATCAAGCAATATTTTTTCCAGTTTAGTTCACCCAAACTGTGAAAATAAATTTGCTAGAAAAAAAGGGGGTTTTATGGGAGATTTAGTATGTTTGGAGAACTGAGGATATGTTTATCTTCAAAGTGAAAAGAAAAAAAAAACAGCATCAATTTAAGAAGAAATTCTGATTTATAATGCGAACAACAAGAGTGACCACACAGATATCATGTGCCACCTTCAGCATGTGAAACTAGTTGTAACCAAGATTGTCTGATAAAAGACTTTTCTATTGGTTTGCCTATCTCCAGAACAAAAAAGTAAAAATTACCCAATCTTAACAGCTCAGGTCCCCAATTTTTAATTTAAGATTCCTGTAGGAGGAAAATAGCACTGATTTAAAAGGCAGGAAAGAGAAATTTTCTTTCTGAGAAAACCGTATCAAAGCAGTAAACTACAAAGCCACTTCCCATTCCTTCTCAAATTTCTTTTTACAACAACCTTGCTTTTTTTGCTGCTAGAATGCCTTTGAAGGCAAGGAATTTTTTGTTGTTGTTGTTGTTTTGGGGGTTTGTTTTGTTTTGTGATGGATTTGCCTGTTTCATAAGGCAAATCAGTTTCTGGACTCCTGCTCTGCCTGTATCTCACAACTCAAGACTTTTCAGCAGGGAAACTGAATTTCTGCAAAGTAGAAATTGAATATAAATCTGTAAAGTGGCAGGGCAGAACAGTCAAAACTAAAGCCTTTTTTTTCCCACTTTAGCAAATTTGCATTTGTTTACAACCTAGTTTAAATCAATCTGATTAAATAAGAACATAGCGATGACTCAGATGAGCATAACCTACATAACCTTGTCTGGAACGCTTACATTGTTATTTTTGCAGCTGAAGCATCAGCTGCAAAAATTTGAAAAATTAAAACCTTAGTTAAATCTATATGGCTTTTAATGCTAATGAAGACCTTTCCGTTCTTATTTCTTCTCACTAAAGTGCCTGTATTATCTCATGAGTATACATCAATTAACCATAAGGATGTAATTCAGAAAAAAAATCTTCTTGACAGTGAGTGTAATCCTGCCTAATATCAATTCTCCTCTTGCTTAAAGCTATTTCCTGTCCTGGACTTGCCATTGTGCAAACAATCCTAATCAATACCACAAGAAGTCTTAGCCAGAGAGGTCAACCTCCCACAGAAAAAAAATACAGCGCTAATTATTGCTGAGAATGATTTTCCTTTAAATGCTTTATTTCCATTCAACCTTGAAAACAATCTGATCCAAAATTAATCTAGAAAAACAGTTGCTTATATCACAAAAGCATTATTATTTATTTGGAAATTATATCAGCAGAAAGAAATTATAAACTAAAAATCTTTTAATGTTGGTGAAAGTGGGATTTCCTCCCCTTTGAATCAAGATAAATTTCGAGAAGATCCGTAAGTGAAATACAGTATCACTCCACTGTGGTTCTCCTTAACTCCTAATATTCAAGCTGCTGATTTCACAATACGTCATAAAATGTATATTCTTTAAATGCAAATTTTTAAACTAGAATCTAAAATTTCAAAGCATTATAGATAGTAGTCATGGCCTAATATTTTTACTGTGCAGGTAGGACCTCAGATTGACATTATTCCTCAGGGTTTAAAAAAGAGATTTTTTGGCTTCTCTGTCCACAGTTTCAAGGTACAGTCTGGATGCTGAACAGAGCTAATCTTTAAGGCAATCCAAAATACAAATGAATTGTGCAGCTTCAACTGGTATATCTACAGTGAAAGAAGGGTGTATGGACCAGAAGTGTTCCTTCCAACCTGCCTAGCCGTAACAGTCATTCCCATATAGTGCCACTATCCATCTTGATTTCATTCACTTAGGTAAAATTGATATGGAGAGTAAGAGCTCTTTTTTCACTTGCTTAGTTTCAGTGTCCATAATTACTATTTGAAGAAATTTTTGCCCAGCCTCTGGAAATCATACTGTTATTACATGTAACAGCTGGCTATATCTTCATTATTTCTCACAATGGATTATGTTGATGCCACTCTTTTCCAAGCAGCTCCATTCACTTGGTTTCCTCAGGTAGCCTTTTTCCTCTAGCAGTAAAGGGACAGGAGAACATAAGTTTCAAGATATTGCATATCACCTGCTTAACATATTCCATGTGCACTGGTACAGCTGGTGAAAACAGGAAGCAAGTAGGTACCTTCCTGAGTAAACAAGTTCAGTAATGGTGTCCTGTTTGGTGTTAGATCCAAAGAAGGACTGAGACAAATGAGCAGAGAAACTTTTTTTAAAATCTAATAATATAACCATTACTTTCACTAAGGGACAATCAATTCTTGAATTGCCCATAAATCTCCAGAGAATAACATGCAAGTTTTTCAGTATTTCACAGCTGTATTCTGCCCTCAGAGTATGTGGGCAGTTCTATTCAATTACAAAGGATGCAGATGAAGGGTATGATATGTCCTGAAGTGATGACAGTTTGATGATTATTGTGTTTGATTTGAAACTCTACCCTTACCATCGAACTTACATTTCTTTTATAAGGCCTATTTTAATGTGGTTATAGAAACCTTTGTCTCACTGCACCCAAGGCAGAAAATAGCATGTAAGCCTAGAAGTATTTTCCTTTTTCCACCAAAATTAGAGACAGAACATAAGAAAAAAACAGACATGTCTATTCTGTCCTCCATTTTCTATTAAGGCCTTGTTTTCTGAGATATTGACACTTCCGTTTAATAAATCAGGAAATAAATAGCCAGTTGTGATCCTTTTCAGCCTTAAAAGATGCTTCATGAAGGTAGCTAATTTTTCACAAAAGATGTTTTGTCAGCAGTATATTTTGAAATCAGCTTTGAAGGTTGTGATATATCAATTTGAAGAAATTCTGTTCATTTTAAGGAGAGATACACCTTCCATATTCCTCCAAATCTGAAAGTTTTAGTTTCATCTTAGAAGCCAAATATTTGGTTCCTCCAGTTTGCAACAGTATTTAATTTCAAATTTCACATAGTTTTAACACATGAAATAACCCCCAAATATTTTCTTAGATTCAATAACAATATATGTTTCAATATTAGGACAGAATCTTTCTTTCTCTTTCTGACTCTTTGAAATTCATAGTGATTGGATGCTCCTTTTTCCCAGAATTTCTACAAAAGATTCAGAATTTAGCCATAAAATCCTAAAAGGCAAATGTTCTAAAAAGCTATTTGGTTTGCTGTTTGCACACACCTACCTTTTGGGTTTAGTTTTGAAAACATATATGTAGCTGACCATATTAAATATTTCCAAAACATAAATACTCTCTTCTGGGTTGAAAAATAATTTTTCATTTGCCCAAGATGTTTATTATTGTCACCATACATTCAGCCAGAGAACCCCATATCAAAAAAGCCAAGATATGCCCTGTCAGTGAAATATTACTGTCTCTGGTCAGTGATGCTGACTTTCAATTTAATATGTACTTTCTAGGCGTGAAGAGAAGAGCTTAATTGTTCTCACTATGCATGGAAAACATTTACTGAGTATTATGTCTAATCAATGTTTTAAGGAAGCACATGCACATAGGGGATCTGTCTTCTATATGACACAATGATTCCTATCTGAATAATTTAATAGAATATAGCAAAATTTAGACATCACACAAAACAATAAATTGACAATTCCCATCAAAATAAAATGTAATTTACACTAAGGCAGAAGCTATAGCTGATTTCCTGGCATGAACAGAGTGGCATCAAAGTCTCCTTTAAAAATAAAGCAAAACAAACCACAACAAAGTAGCTATAATTTTCAATCTTTCAGCAGACTTATCTAATTAACTTCTTACTTTAAATTATGAGGCAAATTTTGGATAACTGAACTTTGGTAGTTTTGCAAAGAAAAAGATTGCACTAAAAATAGAAAAGCTGGATGTTAAAGAGGGAGATATTGATATACTGCATTTCATTGGGAAACTTCAAAAAATATACATGATTGAGAAATAAGTAGCATTATACTGTGTACAAAAATATTTCTGGACCTGTTGTTAATTTCTTTCTACAACCCTTACATGTACTTTCTTGCTTTACAGTAACCTTCTGATTTAATTACCAGCTCTGTGTCTTTTATTTTAGTGTATGATCTTTAGTCACTTACATCCAACAGACATGATATTTTTGGATGTATACAAACAAAAAAGATAAACAGAGCAGACAGTAAAATTCAAGCATTTTTGCTAAACTTCCTTATAACAAACTGGTTTTATTTGCCTCAGCAAAATTTCACATAGACTTGAAGTCTAAAAAAGTCCACCTTCCCTTTGGGTAAGAAGTAGCTTTAATAGGTAATCAGTGCATTTTAAGAGAATTCACCGTTCAATCAGGAGTTTACCAGGAAA
This sequence comes from Dicrurus megarhynchus, assembly GCA_013399195.1. Taxonomy (NCBI): domain Eukaryota; kingdom Metazoa; phylum Chordata; class Aves; order Passeriformes; family Dicruridae; genus Dicrurus; species Dicrurus megarhynchus. The sequence goes on along the minus strand of VXAD01008917.1, from coordinate 466,953 downwards.
ATTACATAAAATAGTAAACCTCTATGGGCTTATGTAGGAAGTGTTGAAAGGAGAACCTTCTTCTTCACATATTTACAAACTCAAGGCCAAGAACTTACCAGTTTAGAATGTTTTCTAAAGGAACTAGCAGCTTGGGATCTTCCATTTTTTCAATGTTCAATTTTAGAAACTTATGGGCTCATTAAATCCCACAGTAGTAAAGTACTTATCTCATGAAAATCCTTCACGGAGGTACTCATAATTGCATCTGCGTGTAAGAATTAGTTGTCTATAAATGTTAAGTGTTAAATTATAGAACATTCCCCAGTAAAGATCAGATGTTTGGATATGAATGCTCATTTTTTTCTTCTCAAATCATAGGGGTTTTTTAATGCATATACAAATCACTATCCAGTGGATATTAAAAATCATTAAGGATATAGAAAATCAGGAATTCTAAATCTCAAGTAACACAGGAAAGTATTGGGATGATTTAGGATTTTTTGTAATTTAACTATGCTTTAGCAGCTGGACAACTCTCAGAGATTTTTTTTCAGGTCTTTCAGTTTCTCTGGTCTTTTCTTCCTATATATGTTTGCATAATTATGGGAAATCGTCAATTGTTTCATAGGTTTAACTGCAGAACAGAAAATTGCTTGGGTTTTTTTGCTTTTTAATTTGCTTGAGCATTCATTTGACAATATCTTCTGGTCCCTATCATCTATTTTGATTTTCTTCAACACAGAAAATATTTCTGTTTCTAGATGTCTTCCTTTGTTCAGTAGGTTCTCTGACAAATATGTATCATAATGTTCTTTTAATTTTCTTCAATTTATATTCTGGAAATTGGTCTTTTAATAGCCTTCAAGATTTTCCAAGCTGTGCCAATAATTTGCCACTTAACAGTGGAAGTGCTGCAACTTATCTTTCATCATTCTCCTGTAGAGTAAAGGAATCACTTTTGCTAGTCAAAACTGCCTTTCAGTTATTAGAAACTAAAGTTGTGATATGCATTCAGAGACATGAGGATAAAGAATTGCAGAATAAAATGAGAGTTAAATTCCAGCTTAATGAATCATTTAGAAACAATACATCTTTCCCAAATAATCAGCAATCCTCCCTGTCAAAACATAACTTTGCCAGACTTTTCATCTGACATACTGTTTAAAAGGAGACAAAAGTCTTAGAGTCTAATTTTCTAGTTCTTTTGAACACTTCTCATTTTACAAAAGGAATATAAGTCATTCACAATTTTCTAATCCATAAGTGCTTGGAGAAGTAAAAAAGAAAGTAGAAACTGAGTACGCTGCATGGTTATAGCAAACACCAACTACTTTGGTAAGTGGCTAAGTGGACACTCTCCTGTTTTCACTTGGTTCATACATGGTTTGACATAATGGAGCAGACCATTCCTGCAGTCACCTTCATTATAAACTGAAGCCAATTGCATCAAAAGTACAGTTAACATTATTTTGATCTGTATCACCTTATTTTCTTGAATTGGTAATAGCCTGTTAAGACAAGCTCAGAATTCAGCTTTTTCATAAGCAGTTAAGGTTAACCAAGGGGCTGAAAGTAACAGTGATTATTTTTAAACAAAAATACTAAGTTCCACAAAGAGTATACAGACTAGCTCAATTATAAGTCATTTTCCTTGAGCAGTTATTTTGTTTTCCTTCATGTGAGTGCTCTGTTTACTTGGCAGTGATAGTATCTTTCTCCTAGAGTGGCTTGAGAACACGATTTTCCTCAATTTCCTTCTGTAAAACCACAGAAAAGAACCAATGCACATTTCTTCCAAGACAGACTCTTTACTCAGAGAAGCATGAATAGAGGATAAATCCAGAACAGAACAGATTTGATGGATGACAATCTTGCTCTGCTAAGTCACACCAACATACTAACACGTAACATACAACGGTGAAATGGGAGAAGAAGCAGGATAATTCACATCCAACCAAATCAGCTAAAATGTTCCCATTGACTTCAGATGTGACTACGGTCATGAAATGTCTGCTCCTTGTCATTTTCCAGCCAATAGAAGAGATGTGAGATAAAGACAAACTTCTAGCAGCCCAAAATAATCTTGCAATGGGCAGTGACATTGAGAAAATTAGTGGATGTATAATGAGACTGTAAACTAATGAATGATAGACAGGATTTTAATACTAAATATAAGCCTTTATTCACTTGGAAAATAGGGATTTGATTTTTGCAGTTAAAGATATAAGATCAGAGATCTGCCACATTTATTAATCACAACTTAAAATCATCTTAGCAATTCATTATAGCACCCATATATCAAAAAACTTCAGAGTGGTCCCAGCTCATTTCATGATAGAATTGAAAACTACCTGAAGATTACACTGGAATTCTTCAAAAAGATGAAGTGTCATGGTTTAAACCCAGCTGGCAACTATGCACGACACAGCTGCTTACTCTCTCTCCCCAGCAGCAGGATAGGGGGAAGAGAATTAGAAGGGTAAAAATGAGAAAACTATTGGGTTAGGATATGAATAGATAAATAACTGAAATAAAATAAAATAATTAATAGTAACAATAATAATAAATTGAAATGAGAAGGAAAGTAACAAAGAGAGAAATAAGACCCGGGAAAGGCAAGTTATGCAAATGAAAACGATTTCTCACCACCATCCAACTGATGCCCAGCCTGTCCCTGAGCAGTTGCCCCGTGGCTAAACTGCCCCCTAGTTTTATTGCTGAGCTTGCTGCCACATGGTCTTGAATAACCCTATGGTCAGTTGGGACCAGCTGATATGTCCCCTGCCAACTCCTTGAGCACCCCCAGCCTCCTCGCTGGTGGGGTCACCTGAGGAGCAGAAAAGGCCTGGATGCTCTGTAAACACTGCTCAGCAATAACAAAAACATCCCCGCATTGTTAACAAAGTTTCCAGCACAAATCCAAAACGGAACCCTATGCTAGCTACTATGGAGAAAAGCTGAGACAGTTCAGACTGACATATTTGATGAATGTTACAATAGAGGGCAATCCTAAAATGGAAGTTCCATCCCTGTTTCTTCCTGCTGAAAAGATCCTCAGTGTGACTGGTGAGCTTTTGTAAATGTAGATCTCCATCTATCACCATACACATTTTTTTGCAACTTCACAGACAGCTCAAAAGGTTTTTCAGTCACAGGATTTCCCACTCTGTTATACAAAGTTTTAACCGTTTAGTCCAGAATGTCAGAACAAAGTGGAGTCCTGCACGACATGAGCAAATGTATGAGCAGAACTGTGTTCAGGTCCTCACCCCAAATCAATCTATGCCTAGTTCTAGTTAATGTAGGCAGTTCCACTGATTTCTACTAGTTTCAGTCAATTGTTTTTTTAAGGAGAAAGGGAGAGGAAAGAAAGGTCACCGAGGAAAGTTATCTATTGACATAAGCATATGTTCAGTATGTCAGAGAAGGAACAGCAAACTGGACATTTCTTTTCCCATCTATAGCTTTTTTTCTAGATTGTCTCTTAAAACTCAATTCCCAAATAGCAACAGTCTCGGTAGCATTAGTGACCTTTGGCAACAGCCTTTCTGTCTTTTGCGACTACATCAATCTTTTTTTTCCTCTGGCTCCCATATAGCAATTTGGCATCTTATTGACCCAGATCTACAAAGTGGGCAGTATCACCAGCAGCAAGGGAGTTTGAGAGATTTTTTTAGTACAACAAATTAGAACATGAGCTGGCACAGGCTGCAGTGAAAAAAGCATTGATAGTACTCTAGATTCAGGCAGCTCTAGTGGACTGACAGCTGCGTTTGGTGGATGAGGCATTGGCTGATTTGTCTCAAGATTAGTTTGTTAGCCACACACAGTACTTGGCTTGCTGGTCTTCCAGAGTGTGTCTAGGCCTCAAAGGCTTTAGTTTGAGTTTTCAAAACTCCAAGTGAGTAAAGGCTCATGTGCTTGTATAGTGTATTAATATATTAACACATAAGAGCACAGAAATGATGAGAAACCTCTCAACTTCTCGCATTTTCTTGTAATTATTGAAACCTTCCTAGGGATTTATTTATAGACAATGGGCCTTGTATATCCTTTATATTTCACATTTTTTTTTAGTAAAGGTTAATGTATATGCCATTTCCCTGTAGAATGCAATAATTTTGTCAGCAGTAAATGTTTGGAATCCTTATATGGATTTATTCTCATAGTGAAATTATCCTGTTTAAAACTGTGCAATGTACCAGCTTACTAAAGACTTGAAATTGATTGCTTTGAACTACATCCTGTGGAGGATAGTCTGCAGCTATCCAGACTAGTTTATTTTCATCCTACTCAACACTATTACTCAGTAATTACAAATTAAGTTGGTCTAAAAGTGACTGGTTCTATCGCCTTCCAAAGACCCACACTGATGCTTCCCAAGAGAATACTATTCCCCAAGTACTGTTTGAATGTTCTCTTATTATTCTGTTAGAGGAAACCAAGGCTGTTTTGTAGACTATTTATGAGAAAACTTTCTAAATGCTTAGCTTTACAGTGTTGTAAAGAACAGCATGGGTCATGCACAAATCACAACCTTGAGATTAGATTCTTACCATCACAGCAAGCAATGGGTTCGAACGTAGTGCAACTTTTCTTTCTTTCACAGCTGTTTTTCTTTACAGTTATAACAGCTATACAGTTATCTCTCTATATATTCAAACAAGTGTACTGCAACAAAAACCCACCAAAAGAAAACCAAAAAACCAAAACCAGAAAATTAAGAAATAGAATGACCAGCCTCGATGAGAAAATAACAATGTGAGCTGTCTTTGAAAATAGTGACTTATTCCAACTAAAAATGTGTAGGTTTGTATATTTCAGTTGACGATACATTTTCATTCAGAACATGGCTCAGCTTTGAAGTCCTTTTGTATGGACCCAGCTAAAAGAAGATAGAAAGTAAAGGACATAGGTTCTAAGTATTACACAGAAAGTATCTGAAAGTTTATGTTACTGTTAATATTCTCCTTTCAATTAGGCAGATAAATTGCTGGAACACCCACTATCAGAGACTAATATATTTTTAAAATCCCCAATTTTACACTCTTTACTCAGTTGTAATTTTTCCCGATGTATGCCTGAGGGTTTAAAAATTCACTACTCCCTGCTATCCATTTTCCAACTTTTCTTTATATGTTTAATACAGTTTTGTACTCCTTTGACATCTGTTCATTCCTGAAAAGCATAAGCATCTGATACAGGATTTTAGTGAGGTACTCCAGGAAATCCCCTCGGCACAAAAGGGATATAATACCTCTTATTTCCAAATCTGCTCATGCATAACCAGGGTTAGCATACACTTCCTCAGAGTATATTTGTCTTCAGTAAGGCAAGAAAGGAAAAGACTCCAGTGAATTTATTTAATAATTGATAGTGGAAATAGACTCTAATGAAATTTCCATCACCCAGAAACATGAACTCTACTTCATATATACTGTCATTCATTTGTCGGCTAATAGCTGACTTGGCAGCTTCCTTGAATTCCCTACTTGGATACTAACAGCCAGTCCAGTCCTCCTATGATAAAGCTCTTCAAATCTCAAGGGAACCAGAGAACTGTTAGGGCTGTATCCGTAGAGGCTGTGCATCTCCACAGCAGCACAAATCTGCAAGGGAAGCCATATTACAGAGATGAACCCAAATGTTTCAAAGTGTATTTCTTTTTCTTCGTAAATCCTTTATGGGGTGGAGCTAACAGAGGACCCTCCAGACAAACACTGAACCCAGTCCTTTTTCCAGTCCAGATTCCAAGTCCTCTTAGTCCCTGTTATTTGCACATTGAAGATTTGTGGGCTGGGAAGTGAATATATTGAGACAGAAAGTCCCAACATATGATGGCAAACTAATTTCTCCATAGCACCCATCCTTTATCTTTTTGTATCCGGTGGAAAGTCTGTAGCTGCTGTGACTTCTTAATACACCAACAGGCACTGTGTAGGTAAATGCTGTATTTTCATAAAGCTTTAATGTTTATATAACTTCCTGTGAATAAAAGTGCATGTACTGTGTATATGCCATGAGAAAGATGAAAAATATATGCTTCCGACTGTAAAGAGACAAAATATTTGGAGACAGTGATACTACCTGACACTTAATGTCTGCCTATTGAAATATATTTTACAAGAATCACTGGTCTTAAATTTCCTATTTGACTATGTTTAAAATTCTAAGACTCCCACTCTTTCCATGATTGAAAAAGATGAAAACTATACAAAAAATACTGTGCTAAAATAAAAAAAAAATTATTACCACTATTTTTAATTTTAATCAAGTATTTCTTATCTTAGAATTCCATTAGTGTCCCATCTTACTATAAATAGTTTAGCTAAAATGTACAAAGTAAAAAAACAAACCTGTTGTTTTCTAACAGAGTATTTTTCATCTAATTTCAGGCCTCAAACATGTCATCTTCTTATTGCTTATACAGATTTTGTCTTTGATTTCAGTAGCACTAAACTTCTGCAGGTGTCTGCAGAACCAGGTCTTTTAAAGCAGTCATATCAAATACCTTCAAAAGACAGTCTAACAATAAACTTGTATCAGCTTTGTCATACAATAAGTAATAAAAGATGCATCTGTGACTACAGATACCAAATTTATGTTGAATATTTAATTCTCTGCCAGCAGGTGTTCAATACAAGCTTTATACACCTCCTTAGTCAGAGAGATTTCAGGGCTTAGTTTAATTTTCCATGACAGCTAAGTTCTTCCATGGCTGACTACACAAGGTTGCTATTAAAATACATCTTCACCTGTTACATTCAGTAATCAATAGTCTGCTCTAATATTTATACTGTCAAATACCTCAGCTCATTATTGTAGCTTTTTTATTACCTGTATGTCAACAACAAGTACATCTGCATGTACAAACTCAAAAAATTATACTTTTTGTAATCTCCAATCATTCAGTCTATTTAAATAATGCTTTAGAAGCACTTTTAAGAGCTCCTAAGATCAGAAGGTCCTGGGGAACATACAAAATTCCTAAACTATAATTGGGAACCCTAGAGGAGCATTTCATGCAAAAAATACACTTTGCATCTACTGCAATAGATGAGTTTCATAGCAAGCACCTTGAGGTCAGAAGCAAAGTGAGCAAATTGAAAATGTGAGTATTTTGAGCATGAAAGAAAAGTTAAAATGTTAGTAATGCATTAAAGAGATAGTAATACAACCAAAACAAAAAGAATTTAATAGCCTCCACATATTCAAACAAATAGATGTTGATCTGTTTGTCTTCCTTTTAAAGTCTTTAAGGAAAGCTGTAATTATTAAAAAAGGTTACAGACTGAAAACAGAAATACCTCATTTTTTCCTTGTACATAAAATTTTTAAATAATTTCAAATAAAATGTGATAAGAACAATAGCTCTGATCTACAAGGAAAAAAATTATAAAATCTATTACCACTGACTGCACAGAGTAAAAAGTGTGAGAGGACATGAAACAGAAAGCGCTCAGCTAATAGAATTATGCTTTTTCTGTAAAGACAAGAGAAACCTTGCCCTATAGAAATTTTTGTCTACTTCTCTTCAACATTGTAGTATCCTAGATATCAAGATTATTACCGACTTTTGTCATATATGCAACAGCTCTGAAACACTTTAATAGTCTTTAAAAGATACATAATTTAGATATGATACTGAAAGGTAAAGATGCACACAAAGCAAACATGGATGAGCTAGATATTATGAAGGTGGAATGCAAGACTCAGCGAAGTATGATATCATAAAGATCAGGAAAATTAACTGAAGGCTGAGCAGAGTGTCTGAGTGACAGAGGACACAGCAGCCTTCAATATACAAGTGGATTTGCAAGTGACAGACACCTAGCAGCAGATGCAACAGATATCTTACAAGCTGACAGTATGATCCAGGTGAAATTTTCCACACTTCATTGGAGCATTTAATTCAGTCAATGCTCTCAGCAAAACAGCAGAAGAAAATCAGAAGAGAAGTAAAATACAGGAAACTTAAGCACAAATAGAAATTATAACCAACTTATTTTCAGTGAATATTTTAGAATTTTTCTGTAGCCAATGGCAAATCAGGTTCAGATTGCACAGCATAAACATTTTATTTTGACACTAGCAAATACATTTTGGAGTCACTGAATCTTCACTAAGTAAGAGAAGGAGAACTTCAGGCACAGACCAAGTTCTGCCCCTTATTGTCATTACTAAATGGAAATCTTTATTTAATCAGGAGCTCTGCTAGTATAAGCCAGGCTACCTCCATTGATAATAATGGCATTATTATGATTTACTTATCAAAAAATTGATGTATTGAATATTTGAAAATACTAGAAAAATAATCTGTTTCCCTAGAAATAAGCATGATTGAGTGGTTCCAGCACTTCAGATCCCACATGCGAAACTATCTACATGTCTGCAGATGCTCTGAGAGTCTCTGTGCAGTGTAACAGGAGTGAGGAATTAAACAGTGAAGAGCACAGAGGCTGTGGTTGCATACCTCTGGTTGGTGCATATCCACTTTAAGGACTATATTTCTTTCTCTCTTCAAATCATAACCGAATCAGCTGACAAGCCAGCTATCTGTCAAGAGTACAGAGAGTGGTAAACACTGTGACATGCTCTTATGGAAATAGGATTAAGTTTCTGAACAGTCTGCAAGGCACACTCATTGTGGATTTTGCCAGCCAGGGCTTTCCACTTGGCATTGACTGCCTCTGTGTAGCTGGATTTTGTCTCATAGCATGACAGCCAAGCTCTAAGTGTTACTGAGCATAAGGGAACCATTGCAAATACTTTCAATTTGTTGGTAAAGTCACAGAAGTCCATACACTTCTGAAATACTTAGGCGCAGGACAGGATCTTCAGACTCAGAAACAAGGCAGAACCTCCAATAGAACTGGAATGGACCAAATGTTCAGCAGCTGATAAAACCAGATGTAGTCTTTTGGGCAAACATAGCTAAGCAGAATATGTTTGTCAATATATAGTATCAGCTAAAAGGCCAGACAGGATGAATAGGAAACAATTCCCTCCCCTAAAAGAAGGAAAAGAGAGTAGATACATTTTTCTCAAATAAAAACAAACAGAAAAAGCCTAGACTTAACTCACAGCTCCCACTGATGATATCATGACGAAGAAAAAGGCAGAGCTGGGAACCCATTCAGGAGCTGTTTGGTTGCATTCATTAGATCAGGAAAGATGATGCTAAAAATAAAGTATCAGATGGATATAGATGTATCTTTATATCCAAGAAAGTGTGAATCACATTCAGATGCTTGAACGGGCTGGTAGAAATTGGAATTAACACTTTCCAAACTAAGTGTTCGGGGCTAAATGAAAGTCTAAAAATGACAACAGAATCTACAGCAATTTGGGGTTATCCAGGGCAGGAATTTCAGCTAAAAATGCTAGTTAAAGCAGCATGAAGAGTAAGCAGTTAATGCTTGTAGAAAACTTAAAAGAAATAATAAACAATCTACTGTTTTATGTGGTTCCTATAGAAGGTGTAATAATGGATATTTAATCTTACTATAACATCATTTAAATAAAATTGTCAAAAAAAAAATTTTTTATATTTAGCCAAAAATTTAAAAAAATTTACAGAGATAAAACACTACTAAGAGTTTAAATTATATGCAATAATTTTTGCTATATAACATTCAGATAAAGCATACATTCCTAATCCTAATCCTCTGTTTATATCCTGAGCAAGGATAATTTCCTGGTCTGGGATTATGTTGAATAAATACTAATTTCACCACCAAAGCCAGGAATTTCCTAGCACTTCTTACAGAGAACTGTACTAGAACAAACATGGGTAGCCCTTTGTAAACACTGGTTTTAACATCTGGTTTTTTAGCAATGTGACTCTTAATATAGGTTTACACTCAAAATATTTTCTTAGTTTAGCCCATAACACTCAATCATCTTTTGAATACATGATCATAACTGACCATATCTGCACTTAGAAACCTCCAATTTTCACTAAAAGATGGTAATATGTGGTTTGTAACAGAGCAAGGAATGAAATGTTTCTTTATAAATTTCAAGGCAGATTTTAATGGCTTTTTCCATAGTACTTAAGGCACTTTCAGTAGTGGTAGTTCCATGGGGACACACCAGTACAATATGTATCAGTTCCTATAGTCTTGGACCCGTTTGTGCTGTATAAAACACATGGGCATCTGTTATGCATAAGGTGAAAATTTCTCCTATTTAACATTCAGTAATCTTTCAGTATTTTTCTTCCTAATTTCAGAAGGAATAATGCAACCTGAACCAGCACTTGCACCTCAGTGTTCCCAGCCACACATAGCAAAGCAGATGGTTAAAACAATCACTTTATAATAATGAGTTTTCCCAGTACTGGGTAAAAATCATGGTTGTAGGATAGTGTTAGACAGTAAGATGTGAACCATTTTGGGTTTCCTGTAAGAGTTAGAATTTATGCTTTACTAGTAAGTCAAAATACAGTGAAATAATATTATTTACCCATACTTAATAACAAAATACAAACTCACCTCTGTTATCACAGAACTTGAGTTATTGCATCCAATGTGTCCATGGCAGAGAATTTCATCAGAAGTGGGAAAAATGTTTGCAGTGAGCTAAAACAGGGCTCAAATTTGTAGCATAAGAAATATCACTGAAAAAAAAAAAAATTGCTGTGTGTTAATATCTGCATCTGAAATGATAGGTACTTTACTATATATTTCAGAAACAACAAAGATTTAATAGCTAACCTCCAACAAGAAGTAGGCAACATTTGATTAATACACTATCTCTGCATGCAGCCTAATAGCAATAAAAGATTAATTTTAATTTTAAATCATATACTTTTTGTAAATTGTATTTAACAGTCATTATGCTTGTAAAAAATTTTTATGTGAATTATGAACTGTTACAAGAAGGTATGGAGTCAAAATTAGAAAGCATGTGGTGGAAATCTCAAAGTTCCTCACTGAAAACAACTCAATGAGAAATATTTTTATTATAGCCCTAACCAGGTTTGGTGGCATTTCAAAATAATATCTTTTATATGGAAGCTAAAGAAAAGGGGGTTTTTTAAGGTTAAAATGTAAAGTGCAAAATTCCAGTCTTGTATCTAAAAGGAATCTTAAAGGTATATTTAAAGTTCACTGAATGGAAACTATGACAGAATAAAACCAAAATTGACATTTTTTGCAATTTGAAAATTATTTTTAAAGTAATTTGTCAGTTTATTCCTCTTACCCATTTAAATAGTATGGCAGAGGGAATATATTTATCATACTATGTGATTCAGAAAAGATTGCTATTTGCACAGAAGTGATATCTGGCTGAGTAGCTAAGCACCTGAAACAGTGCTGTGTTTATTATCTATTTATTATAATCCTTTAAGGATGATCATAATCATTCTTCAAAGAGAGTGATTAAGCAGAAGTAGCATTCAAACATAGATGGAACCATAAGAGTAGGCTTTTTATTATATATTGCTATTATAATAAGCAAACTTGCTTTATTCCCAACTAACAATTGTAATATTTTTGTTTTCTACAAATAGTTGCATTTACGTAAGCCAGTACTGATATTTGGTTTCAGATAAGAACACAATATTATTCATTGTTCATTAATCTTTATTTGCTGTTTGAAATTCATTATTCTCTAAAGCTAATGACTACTTTCATTTAAGCAGGAAGGGAAGAAAGTAATACTGCACAACATCATCACTCATGAGAAAAAAGAATTATTCAACAGGCTAAATAAGTAGTTCATCATCTATTAATTTAGAGATAATTTTCTTATCAATATTAAAGAGTTAAACATGCATCTTCCAAAACATAAAACTGAAAGAAAATTAAATCAGAAGTTCACACACTAAAAAAAAAAAAAGGTAAATTGATTTTTCTTCCTATATCTGCTGTGATATCAACTGAGATAACAAACTGAGAAACGGGTTTCTATTCCAATTCCAAAATTCTAGATACTGGAAGTATAAAGAGGAAGTGTTAAAAAAAAGGAACATTTTTGAGACAGAAATAAAAGTAGGAAGTTCCATAACTTTTTCAATTTCTTTTGAATAAACATTCCATATGGGTTAAAAAAAAAGTTTAAAAAGAAAAAAAAAAAAGGTGGGTTATTTAATTTGATGGTTTCATTTCCGTATATTGATCAAAAACCAGCATTTAAGTGTTTTAAATAGTTAAATTTTTAAATGCTTTACCTGTTCAACAATCCTTTTATAGTTTATGCATACGTTTGTCTATACCAAGTCCTTTTCAGCACACCAAAATGTAGGCCAGAAGAAAGAAACACAAAAAATAAATCATCTGCTCAGAAATTCTCTGACCCCTGCTACTCCCTCCACTGTTACTAAATATTTTTACCTTACTTTCCCTGGTATTCATTAGTTACTCAGCCAGTGCTGACTGGCTTCCATGGGTCTTCTGCTTATGAATTAATAGCAAAGAGACCCCCTGTGTGGAGCCATGACTGACTGTACGTAAGAGTTCCATAAGCAGAGATAAATTAGACAACGACATTGTTTTGCTTTTGTCATGCTCCATCTGTTCAGGTCTGTTTATTTAGCCAAAAGCAAAAGGCAATTTCCACCAGCAAAAGTGCTGTAGCTTTGAGAAACAAATCGGAAGCCCGCAGTGGTAGGTAAAAGCAGAACACTCAACTGGCTCTGCAGGACACTTGCCCAGACACCATGTTCATCAGCTCTTAAGCCTCTGCTGTACAAACACAATCTCCCATTGTTGAACTTTATTATGTTTTTTCTATGAGCTTTAGATCCTTAGCAAAAACTCTTTTCTTCAGCATTTCAGCATGACTGGAGAGAGTTTTACACTGCAGCACAGCTTTTCTTTCACATATATTTCCCCACTGGAGCAAGGATCTTCGTGAATTCTAATGAGAACTACATTTCAGAGTTAATCCATGTTATTTTCCTTTATTTGGGATAACTCTGGACAACAAAAAGTCTTCTTAGTGGTTCCCATGACAACAACCTTTCAGTTACTAATCCTGAACATATGCCTGGAGCAAAAGAATATTTCAGGGACGTGCACCACTACTTACAGGAAGTCAAGTTAACCTTAGGGATGGCTTACAAAGCCCCTCCAGTCAGTGGAATATCCCTAAATCTGAGGGAAATTCAAGCAATTACTGCAAACACTTCTCCCATTTAGTCTAGTTTAGAGAGACTATTTCAAAACTATTTTCTACATGCAAGAAATTGACGTTGGTTCAGTGGACTTCCTGAATGAATAGAGCATAGAGTAAAGCACTAAGAATTTTTGCAAAGAGGCTGGCCAAAAAACCATGTTTCAGGAATGACTAATACAATTTTTGTCACAGAAACGTCACCTAAAGATACAAGCAAATCACGGTTTGCTTGGAAAGCATGGAAAGGAAATACCATGTATTAGAACAACTACTGTAGCTGGAAAAAAAAGAGAAAAGTCTTTTGTGCACAAAATCTTTTAGAAAATGAAACTGATTCTCTTCTAAGTATGCAACAGGTCCTGGCCCTGTGATTCACTGGTCCATAAACCTATGACTCTGCAGTCCATATGCCTTAAAAAAATGTTTCATAAAGTTACTCCTTTCTCATTATCAATATTGCAGCTGCACATGGACAGCAAGGCTGAACAAGGCACTTATTAAAATACAACTTGTTAAGCTTGAAATAAAATATCCTGGGTTTTAGCCAAGAATTTTAGCAGACCAGTAACTTCAGTGATTCAGGCAACTAACACTGATCAACCTGTTACATAAGCTTATCTTTATCTAGAGGATTTGATGATTTAATGTGTGAGTGAAAGATGACCTGAAGTTGAATTTTCGAAAAAACCCAGTACTCTAAAGAAAACATTTTATTCAGATTTTAAATGTGTATCAAGGGAATATAAATACAGTTACTCTCAGATTATTTCCTAATTAATGATCAGCACTTGTAATTCGTAGTAATATTCTTGTCAATAAAAAAGGTTTAGCATCTCAGACTTGGCTCTGAAGCAGTGCAAGCTTTGAAATGTTATTGAATTAAATGCTTTTCCTGGATTTCTCATGATCATCCAAACTTCCATTGTGATGAAATACCTGAATACACAGCACATTCCTGCAATCAGCATTGCATTAAACCTTTCAAATAATGGACACAAAGGAACTGTATATAGAAAACTTTGGCCAAGGATACAGTTAAATGTGATAATTAATTTATGTTTTTTTATTCTTTTTTTCTTAATTTAAGGGGAATCAGGCATAAAGCATAATATTCTCCACCTATATTTTTTGTTGCAGAAATAAAACTGCAACACACTTTTATTAAAAAGGTCTGGAACCCAATTCACAAAGGTGAACATAAGCAATAAAAAGAATAATAGCACATGACTTCCTGCAGAGCCAGAAAGTAGCGATGATGATGCAAGAGGCCCTTCCAAATCTGTCTTAAATTTATTTATCCTAACTTAAACATCTTAATTACATAAAACTGTCTCTATTTCATTCAAAATAGGAAATAGTGAGTAGTTATGTACATTAGTGTATATATATATAAAACATTAAATACTTTATCTTGTTGCTTCAATTTTCACATTGGTTAAAGAAAACGGAAGCTTCTTTTATTGTCTTTGAATGTGGTATATTCACCCTTTAAGTATAAAGAGCTGGTGCCAGTGGTATGGAGTCAACAGAGAGGCCTGGTAAGTTATACAAGCCTATTGCAGAATATTATCACATTGACTTTCTATTATGCCTATGAACTAAATCTATTCCGACATTTCTATTTAATCATCTCCAGCTTCAGACAGGATAGGTGCTATGGATTATCATTATGACTTAGGTAAAACAGAACTAATGACAGAAGGTCTCTGTTAGCATTCAAAGCCAGCACATGCACTCAGATATCTGTATCAGTTGCTTTTGCCTAACTTTCAATACAAACCCACCTTTAGTTGAACTCTGACAAGGTACCTGATATAACCCCAGCTGAATGGATCCCTTATTTACAAAGCATTCATGGGATTTAATCGTTAGAAACGTTATTTATTTTTATATGAGCCCTTTGAAGCTAATTTATCTACAAGAAAATATTGGAAACTTTTTCCTGTCCAATGTCAATTCCAAAGTTTGAAGAAAAGAGATCTATACAGTTGAGTAGGATTGCAAAGAATGGTTGAGCATCTGCTTCCTAGGCTCATAAGACTCTTTTTTTTTTCTTTTACAATGTATCCTGACTCTAAATTATGTGATTATGTGATTCCTAAATCCACAGACGTATAAGGTTATAGCCAAGAGAGTAAACTACTCCCAATACTTCAGCAAGTACTGACACAGAGGCCAGAGATAATTTAAATGCCATCATTCAGTCAAGAACATATTGCAAAAAAGGGAAAATATTGCAGACAACTGCACAAAAGCTAAAGGTCATCCTAGATTAAAACACAGACAACACCAGATTTATCAGCCTGAATATTGATTAATCATATTCCATCAGATTAAGCTAACTCACATGAGCTATGATTGAAAAATACATCCAATGCTAACTCTTGACACAAAAAATACAGGTAAGTCCATTGTGAGCATTAATTTTGAGCAGCTTTTTAAAATTATCTAATTTATCACACAGATAGCAAACTGGCATTATGGGTTTGTTTTCCTGAAGGACAAAGCAGGTTGCCAGATTTGAGGCAGTAGAGCTGAACAGAAATTAACTAATAAAATCTGGTATTTATTACTGCAATTGCCTTTGGTGGAGTAGGCTTTTCATATTCCAGAATAAAATTTTTAAGAATTTGCACTATATTCAATTGGGCAACAATGCCAAAATGGCTTTGCATTCAAGTTACCATAAAGTGCATACAGAGACAAGATTTGTCAAAACATTTTTAAATCTGTGATGATGTCTTTAATGCATGTCAAAGAGGTATTGAACTGTGATGAATAAAGTTAAAAAACATGAGCTGTGCTTGATGTGCTAAAATGCTGCATACATATCTAAATAGATCTTTGTATTAAGCTGATTCTCTGCAAGACTGTCACAACCAAATATAATGTAAACAGCAATTATAAAAACATCTTCAAAAATAAAATCAGAATGCTGGGATTTAAAAGTATCTTTTTCTTCAGTCACAAATTTCCCCATTTAAGAAGACTAAAGTGAATTAAAATTGTAGTTTACAGAGTTAACTTGGAAACTGAGGGCATCATCATTGTTACTTAACATTTCCCTGCTCATAATGTCTTTTTAAAGTGACAAGATACAGTAACAGTGTCTGAATACCTTGTCTTTTACATCTAGTCTTGAGACACAATCATGAATGGTATTCTATGACTATTTTCGGAATGTGCATTTGTCATGTTTGACTAATCCTTTTCATTCTCTTTTGTGGTCAGAAAGGTCACTACTGTGTAATGGTGTCTTTTTCTACCACCAAGACAGAACGCAGTTGGAAGAATTATAGCTTTTTTTTTTTCTGGGACTATAAAAGCACATCCAATTGCAAATTATTTCTTTGTATGATGAAGAATTTAGACTGTTTACTACATACAAACAGTGAACCAAGAATATTAATACATCACATAGCAGGAAAAAAATTCTACATTTTGTATAATACTTGCAAAAAAATTAGAAGTCTATAGGGGACCAGAGTCTTTGAGGATATAATACTATTTTTTCAATGGGAAAAGTAGAAAAATAAAATTTAACTCAAGACTGACTTGCATATGAAGACTAATGGTCAGAGTAGGAATATATTTATAAACAGACATAAAAATAATCTTGAGGATACTCTTGATTAAAAATAATCAAGAACATACTGAGGTTAGATTCCTAAAGAGACCCTCCAGGAGAAATTATACCTCTGATATCTTAGTGTCAGTCCCCAGAACTCAAGGGGTCTGCTTGCTCTGCCCCAACATGATAAAAAACATGATATAAACTATTATATTCCTAAAGACTATGACTCTTGCTATGCATATACTGGGATAGACTGAACAGTGGACTGTTATTTTATTACTAGTTCAGACTATTTTCCTCGTGGACTCTATTTCTGCATCTCTCTTGTTTGCATCCCGGTGCAGTATTACATCATGAGTTCTTGAGGGCAGTCCTCAGCCACAAAATGAATTTTTAAGCTCTTGTAGCTGGCAGGAAATAAATCACATTAGCAGGGAAGCTATAGCTTTCCTCTTGTACAAGAAGTTTTTAGGTATCATAAAAGCCAGGTGAGTACTCAATGTACGTGAATTCAAAATAAAACATGAATACCCCATTCCAAGAGCAAATATAATTGATTGCACATTTGACTTTGAACACACAGCTGGTTTTCCATACTACTTCATTCATGGGGGCTTCATATACTAATTAGGTCTGTGTTGCCTATTACAGATATGATCAACTGAATCCAGATGAGAAACTATGTTTTGAAGTTTAAAGCAGAAATTTAATTCTGAATGTATCTTTTGTGCGGCGATGTTGCTTATGTATATACACTGCACTGAATTTCTGTAGTAATTCTGAATTTCTGACTTGTAGTGCATTTTGAATCACTTCACTGCAGCTGGATTTCACAGATAACTGACACAAGACTTTCTTTGGAACTCAATATATTTTTTAATAACTGTTTTCATGAAAATTTATTATTGAAGAAAACCTTAATTCAAAATTTCATTTCATTCTACTTTTCATTTAATTTTACTCACATTTCATTAAATTTTACATTACTAAACCACCAGGTATTTGTTTTTACATACTCATCAAATTTTCAATGACTTCCAGAAGGCATTTAGTACTGGGTCTTTTTTAATTCTCCCACTTAAGCCATAAAGAAGAGAATGACATGAAAAACACAGATGAAATTTTTAAAAATATTTTAAAAGGCTAGCAGTATTGCAAAGAGAAATCTGGTCCCACTGATAGAAGCATCAAAATGTCTCCTTACCCAAATGAAGCCAGAATTTTGTGTTTTCTATCCTGCACAGTCTATTTTTCACCTTATTGATCAACTACATAGAAAGCATAACTGGTTCTCTATTAATGTCTTTTCAAGGTATAAATGGGAATACAACAGATTGTAGAAATAGATTTTAAACTCCAGAAAAGTTAGATACCTGATTCCTTAATGAACAAGACCTATGGAACCTTTCTGGGGTAAATATTTCCTTAGCAATTTGGATTGATTTTAAATAAAGTCAGAATTATGAAAAATTTGGTTAGAATTATTTGCTCAAGCCTGTCAACAGCATTTCTGGAGAATCTGTAACTAAAACAAAGAAGAATCCTGTTAAGTCCTTGATATGTCCTTTAGGAATCTTGGGAAAACCTTAAGGCAAATTTCATTTTAAAAATAAGATTCTTTAGGGAAGTGTGTAACTGAATATTCCTATTATCAAAGTAGTCAGACATATCTCTATTGATCTTCAGGAAACAGACATTTTTGATTAAGGTATCACTGTCTCTTGGAGGAGCTGGGGTCTGGATCTTGCCATAAAGCATGTTTTATGTTAGTCCAATTGTTTAAATAGTGCTTTCATATATATTAATATTAATTTGCAGTGGAAATTTCAAGATAATTGGACAGAAATTTCTTTGAAAACAAATATGCATGTGATTAGATCATGAGAATGTTTAATCTCCTGTAAGTGTTTTCAATTCAAACTGAGCTAGAATCTGGCCATAATTGTTACATGATTCTCCTTAAGGTATAATGGAAGTCTGTACTGAAGCTGACTGAAACCATTTGAGAACTATAGTAAATTATTAACAAAGCAAGGAGCTGCCAAAGAACACATAAACCAGGTTGGCCATAGAGGCAAATTCTCAGGCTTTGAAGATGGCCATGCTTGTCAGCTGAGTCCCACGAGTCATATATTATTAATGGAAATGCAAAATTCTTTTGTGTACAGGGTCAGGAAAATGTAGTGTCTGCCTATCTTATTTTCAAGTAACATCTTTTCTAGTAAAAGATATTTTGCTTTGACAAGAGAAGCATTTTCAGAAGACAGAGCAAGTCATTTTAGTAGGCAAGTCTGTATTTTCTGCTTCCTTATATTTTTCACAGGTAAATATATGTGAGCAACTGCATCTGCTCTGTGTATTGTAAATATGGCTTTATTCTTGTAAAATATCCAATCACAACAAAGTTCAGATTTGTAATTTGGTTTTGAGCCTTTGAAAGATAACAAGAGCTTATTCCTAATTTGTAAATAATTAAATAAACTTATAATTTATTTTGTCTAAATTTATAACTCTGGATCCAGAACCTGGCTCAGGACTATCTTCAGCTTCTTCTCTGTCAAATTATAGTCAAAATGCTGGATGAAAGAGCAATGATTTAAGATAGGTGATTTTACCCAGAAAATTTTGCAATACTTCTAAAGCAAATACATTCTGTGCTGACTCGCTGTTAAAAAGTTTTAAAGATTGTCACAAAATTATAACCATGTGATGAAGCTACTGATAGGAAAGTGAAAATTTGTATTCAACTCTTACCATAGAGCTTTGTTTCTCTTCCTTCTAAAGTTTTAAACAGTTATGGAGATATGACACATTTACAACAAGCAAGCTTGACACATAGGTCAAGTCAGCCCTAGAGGCAAGTATATGTTGCTGCTTATGATTTACTAAATCTATGAAAGCAAATATGTTTGGAGCCTTTTTGATGATTAATGCTTCTTGCCTTTCTCAGTTAGAACAATGCTGCATAGCTGAAGGAGAGTGGTATTCACTTACTGGAGAGAATATGCATAAAACTATACACCCAAGCAGGCATATACCATTTGGGGAGAAGCAGCAAAGTAGGCACTTAAGGAAGATGCCTTCTTCCTAAATCCAAGAAATGTATGGAATATAAGATGAGGAGTGGATTCCTTTTAGATCTACTTGCGAGCAAAGTAAGCTTTTCCATATCTGCAACCTTTTTGTTTAATGAGCAGACTAGGGAGACCAAGGACCTGAAGCTCTTTTATGAAGGCATGTCCAGTTAAATACTATATATAGGTCTGATTATTGAGGAGTAAAGGTCAGGCTTTGCACTACCTTCTGGCTTTCCGCCGAAACCTAAAAATACAACCAATCCCAAATGACAGAATAGATTTTCAATCATGATAGTCATTTATGTCTTCTGAGCCTGTGATATTTTCTTCAAATCAATAAATCTTTATTTAGTATCTTAACAGCAGAGAACAAAAGGTGTTACTGGAAAACAGTTGTGTTCAAATGTTTAGCTAAAAGTGGCAATCAGATACATTCAAACTAGCATCAAGATAACACACATACAAGAGCATGAGTATATTTCTCTGCAGAATGACCTTCCTAGCTTCACTTAACATTACAGGTAATTTAGGATATGACATAATGACTCTAATGACACATAGGTACTGTTACAGTTCTTGACAAGTTTTCAGTAGAGGACATAGCTAACGCTTAATGACTGTCTATCCCTTGCCCACTAGCAACTTCTGGCAGCAAATATTCTTAATGTATAATGCAAAAATCTACAGAAACATACTTTTTTCGAACTTGGCAGTACTATTTGAGAAAGATTTGTTAATAAATTTGACTGCAGAAGTTCTCAAATACTGTATTATCCACTTATTCAAAGATTATTTTATAAAATTATCTCCATATTCCATAGGTATGGTTAGGTGACCAGGAAACCATTTCTTAACTAAAAATGGCACTTCAAAAACTGTGAAGATGTGACTAGCAATTCAAAATATACTATTCTGAGGAAAAATAGATCTAAAAAATATAAAATAATTTTTCATATTTCAAAATTTCTAATCATATCCACTTCAGTGATCGCACAAATCAGAACCTTCATACAATATTATCTTACAGTTCCACAGATGGAGAGTTCACTCTGGACTTCAAGAAAAAAACATGCAATTCCTTGTTGTGCATCAGGGGAACTAACTGATAACTGTTGTGTGTCAGGAGTTCACATCTATTTATTCCCTTCTAAATGGTACCATGGTTTTAGCTACTCTTATGCCTTTATTTGTATAAAGGGAATCTGTGCACTTAGAGATGCTGCCCTTCTATTCATATATAAACTGAAGCTTCTAAATAACAGCAGATTTTCCATGGTACTCCCAAAAATGGTAGACATGGAAAGAGCTTGCTTCTCAATTTTTCAATTATTTTCTTTTTTTTTTTTTAAATTGATGCAGCAGGAAAGAATACTCCAGTCTGAACAGTAATGACAGTGCGTAATGTAATGCAGATACATTTAATTGTCATTGAGACACTGATGAGGTAGATGGAAGTAACTATTGACTTGCTATTACTACTATTGCAAAGGATAAAAATAATCCTATGAGTTTATAAAAATCATTTGAAAGGATTGGAAAGCTAACTGAAAAGCAGATTTAAGAAGGTATTTTAGTTGCAACAGGAATGCTGAGGCTGAAAGTGCTTCAATGCCACCAGTGACAGGACTCAAGGAAATGGTAGGAAGCTGAGTCAGGAGAGGTTTATGTTGGGTATCAGGAGAAGGTTTCTCACCCAGAGGGTGGTTGGGCACTGGAACAGACTCCCCAAGGAAGTGGTTACAGGACCACCCCTGACAGAGTTCAAGAAGCGTTTGGACAATGCTCTTGGGCACATGGTGTGACTCTTGGTGTGTCCTGCACAGGGCCAGGAGTTAAACTCGATAATCCTGATGTCTCCATTCCAACTCAGCTTATTCTCTGATTCTGTGATTCTATGAAGTCCATTCTGCTTCTATTGAAGAGAACCACACCAAATAAACTGTTTACTAAACATTCATAATTTCAGCTTAAACAAAAGTAGGGGTTTTGGATCAACAGCTTGAAAGGCTATTTCAGAATTTGATTATTGCTATGATTATGTACATTTATTTAATTTTCGGGTGAGGTGTGTACCTGAGCTGTTAATAACGGTTCCTTTTGCTGTTGATGTTGACTTTGGCTCAAATATTTCTTATCTCATGACCACTATGCTTCCAAATAGGACTTGTCTGCTTTCTCAACCTAAGGCTAAGGCTACATAACACCTTTTCTTAGCAAGATAAGCCTCTCATTCTCTTGCCTACATTTCTCTGCATCTATGCCGATTTCTGTTTAATTTTCTTGAACTAGGATGTCCAGAATGATATTTAACATTTCAGATCAAATGTCAACAGAGCCTTGCAAATCTCATTTGTCTTTTATACAGCTTGTTTCCTAGTTTGCTGCTAGATTTGAGTATCACCATCTTTAGTTATGTTGGAAGGTATCCTGGACAACTTGAGCAAAACTACTTTATGGAACTAGAAGTTCTTCCAAGGTTACGAAATAATTTCCAAACACCACTTATTCCATAGATTAGTATTGCACCAGTATACGTTTGTGAATAGTTCCCCAGAGCCATCTAGACACTTACTTATCTGGGGTTTTAGTAATCATAGTACTCCTCTTTACACTGTCATATCTACTTCATTGATCAATGCAGGAAGCTTCATAAATGTAGATAACATATTTTCCAGACATTTTGTAATTAGCATTGCAAGATGAGCTATCATAATTGCTTCCTTGACAGTAGTTTCTCATAACTTATAATGTCTTGATATATAATGCATATCCTGTAATGCATTTCAACTAATCTGTAACTATTACAGTCAATCATCTTGAAACAGTGTCACAGTGTGAGCTGGTTTTAAGTCTATAATAAGTGTTCTGTTTCAAAAATGTGTTGTATTACAGTAGATAGCATTGTTTTATAACCAGGCCTGCATAAACCCTGTGGGTATAAATGAAAGCAATCAAAGACTAATTCAAAATTTACACTTTTCTGCTGTTAGTAGAATATGACTGATGTCAACAACTGTGTTAAAAAATGAAAGTTTTACATTTGCCTGGAAAGCAGTTGAGTTCTGACAACTGTTAATATTATCATTTAAGGAATAATCCACACTCCCTTCACAAACAAAAGGTAATCACATTGTAGGAACAAATGATACACAGCTGAGGCGAAACTTAAGCTGGACTTGTGGATATTGACAAAGAAATACTCAGTGCTGGCAAAAGAAATGGACCCTGTATAATCTATTTAATAAGGTAATTAGGACTAGCTGTTTCTGAAAATGTATCTGTAACCATAAACAGCTTCTCAGTGATACTGAGACAAAGAGCTTTGTACTCAGTCTCCTTCAAGTGCTTATTCTTGACTCCAGGTTTCCCGCTTACACAATGGGATACATGTCTCTCTAGTGATCTGGAATAGGGAGGAGAATTGATTTAGTATTAGCCAGCCAAAAAAGAGTTTCATTTTAGTTCACTATGGTTTCACTGTCACATAATCTTCTGTATTTGCCTAAAGAAAGGAGTTGAATGAAGTGGAAATGAGCAGCCCAAGACTAGCCAGGACTGCTTCTGTTTGCAGAAACTTTGGCTTATGTTAATATAAAACTTCTGCAAAATTTAACCTTTAGCTGCACTGCCCAAAACTTCATATCGATAGTAACTGATATTTGAAATTGTTAACACTGTAAATATATACCAAAAAAAAAAAAAAAAGGAAATTTTTTTAATAAAGAAGATACTTCTAAAGATGAGAAATTATTACCTACTAGCAATTTTTAAACACTCATGTATAATGATTGTATGCATTTGTGAGTAAATTTGACCACTGGGTATTCCTAAGCTTTGTCAGTATAAATGAATAATAGCTCGTGGATACAGGCAACCTGAAGCTTCTCTCATCCTTCTTTCACTGTCACCAGTCTGCCTGCTCTTGAATGCCTGCAATTTGTACTGGCTGATGCTGGGTACTGGTTTTATTCACCTGTATGTAGAATCCTTCCTCCACTTTCAAAGGAAGTAGAGACAAACAGAATATCTAAGAGTGGCCCTGGCATCTTGTAGTACAAAACTGACATGAAAACCTATTTTAAAGAAAGCAAAAATAACATTGGGTTGAAAAAAATGCAAATCTAGGTTAAGGTGTGGAGGCAATAGCACAAAATAGAAGTGTTAACTAGGGAACAAAAGTCTTGATAAAAAAAATGCTTACAGTCTCCTTTTGTGTGTGTCTGCACATCTGTCTTACAGACACTTCTCTCCCTCTTAGCCCTGCAGCATCAGCTTCATCAGTGGCTCCCTCAATCATTTTTTCTCTGAAAATTCCCACCAACCTAGCACCTTGTCAGCTTTAGCTGGTGTAGCAATTGTAGCCGTGGGGTTTCTCAATTTGCTATACAGAGTAGTTCTGAGCACTGAGATGAATCACGGTGATAAGATGCAGGCTGCTGCTCTTCAGTTGCATCTCATTGATGGAGCTGCTCCAGCATTAGAGCAAAGGTTAAACAGTTAGAAAAAAATGTTAAAGAAATGTGTTTCTCCCATCTTTGGGATTGGCTTATTTTTAGGTTTAGGCAGAAAAATAACTCATTTCCATTTGAGATAAATTACTGTACTTCAAATCAGAACAACAATGTTACAACTACTTTCAATGACTTTTTTCTTTCTTGTACAATATCTGCTGTGTTTATTTTGAAATAAAAATTAATATATTTGAATTGGGTAGTTATTTTTCATTATCCTTCATTTGATGAGAAAATAATTGCTCTTACCATGTTTTTGTACAACACTGAAATATAATAAAGTCCATTTACATTAATTTTCTCGTGGCAAGAATTTCATTCTTTTGTTCAGTATTGTGCTGGATTTTGTAAACCTTGCCCAAGCATGTCTCTAATTGCTTTTTGTTGAAAATATTTTTAGCTTTATTTGAAGATGTTATAACAAATAGTCTGTATATAGAATTAAGTAATCTTTTAGTTAATAAGACCTTTTTACAATAGTTCTTTTAACACCAGTATATATTAAAAGAAGTCTAGTGCAAATGTGGCATTTAATTTGTTAGCATGATTGACTATGTGTTTTTACTAAAGGAGTATACTAATCAGCAAGAAAATTTATAAATACATAGTAGTTTGGTGTCTAATTTTCTTCAGCTTCTGTAGCAAAATAATTGAGGTTCAGACACCTAATTTCCATTTTAGTAATTTAATTTCTCCTCCAATATGCTTTTGGAGTTGTATTAGATATCAGGGTAGGTGTGAAGGTTGACAGCAACAGGTAGATGTAAAATGAGATTTTCTTTCATCATTCAGCACCAATGGTTTCTGAGTAAATATATGGACAGCCTAAAAGGATTATAAATGCCATTTAATTTCCTAACTCTACTAGAATGGATTTTTTTAAATCTTATAGTGTTGTTCTCTTTCTTCACAGGCTTTTAAAGATAATGAATATGTAAACTGAGTCAGATATAGTCCATAAAAAGTGCAAAGTATTATTTAGAAGCAGCAGCTACCAGATGCAAGCAGCTAATGATGATGGAATTAAAAATTAAATTAAAAAATTATCTGTTGAAAAAAAATAGCTGTCTGGCTAGACTCCATCCATGATCTGTACTCTAGGGACTAAAGGTGACTGCTTTGGTAAAAGCTATTTGTATATTTTAACCATATTACAAAACAAATATTTAGCATGTACTTACTACTTTCTCAAATATTGTAATCAAAACAAGGTAATGCAAAGCTATAGTTACAGGAAAACATACATTGGGAGGCAATTCCTATATGTACAAAACTGAACAGAAAAGATTGTTACGTATGAAGTCATTGTGCAGTGCAACTCTTCCAGAGTTACTGCAAGTCTGAGCTGTTGTGTGTAGACAGAAAAACTAAGAGTGGAACCTTTTCCACATGAAACTACATTTTTTCTTTTATTCCTACTATACTAGGAGCTATTTAAATTTAGGCTCTAATTGAGGCAGTCAGTCAGGGCACTGCCAGTCTTGGGTCAAAAGCAATGTGCTCTCTTTCTTGAACTGTGGAAGCCAAAGAACTACAGAGGTGGAATATGCTGCTGCATAGCTGTGTCTCATCCCAAAATACAGGAAAAGGTTTCAATCAAGATAGGTATCTGCCTAGAAAGTCAGTAGTAATAGCAAATAAATTTTAGGAATGTTTTCAAGCCAAGTTCTGCTGTGGCTTAAACATGTAGAGTTCAAAGAGAGAAGCCAAATTGCACATTCCAGTTTACAGTGTAGTTACAGAGATGCTAAGTTGTGGTGAGGCTGCACCATGTGCCACATTCCATAGGAAGGGCTGCTGTTGGCACCCCAACCACCACTTGGCTGGCAGGCAACTCCTTTGCCAGTATCTTTTGGATATAAACTCATGTTTCTGTTGCTAAGCACTCAGCATAGCTCATATTCATATAAGTCATGACTGTTTGATTCTGACATTTTAAATAATCACCTGAGACATGAAGCAATGTGAAAATAACACAACATAAGTACTTTGAGAAGAAGGTAGAGCATTTCTATATTTCTATGTAAAATGACTCAGCACAAAAAAAAAAAAATTGCTAGTTTATAAACAACCAGAGCAATAGGCTTTCTTGTTATTGCATAAAACAGAAAGAGAAAATAACAACAAAGTAAAGTGGAACAGAATCCCAAAATTTAATAAAATTACTGTTGGTAGTAGTGTCTGGAAGCACTGTCCCACAAACTATGTGTTGTGACTTCCCAAACCATGCTTTCCCATCTGTGTGATGTTAAACACAGTCAAGATGTAAGCAACTGGAATCAAAATACTTTCGTATCTACTGAACAGTTGGACAAAGTATTCTTAGCTATCACAATAATATTAAAAAAACCCTCCACCTCTAGTATAAGCAGGAAAAATACTAATGTTTTCACTGTCTGAATCCCTTCCCATTTCAAAACAAGACTGTTAAATGACAAAGGCAAAGAGCGGCTGAAGGGTTAAACAGAGCTAAAGGATGGAAACATACAGTCACACATGTTTATGTGTATTCATCTCAAACCATCTGCTGTTCATATGTCCAAGTTAGTAAATATGATATTGCATCATAGCAGAAGTTCTTGGGGGCAGGATAATGACTGTTTAAGATCAACCTGTTAGAAGAGGACCAAGCTGTATAACAGATAAAGAGAAAATAATTCACAGTATATTTTGGAATTTGAGACAACAGAAGGATACGAGACCAGACGGGTGAATTTACCAGTTAACTGCCATTCACTGAACTGTCATTATTTAATTGTAATGAGATGTTCAGGCAAACTCTTAGCTATCTACATCATTCATGAAAATACCACTTCAAATAACATCTATGTTTTCGGGACTTTACTCAGTCCTTTCCTCTGAGGTACTAATTTTTAACTTTTGAAATTATCTATACAGGTAACAGGAAAGTAATTTTTAAGTTTTAGCTAGTCCCTTATAATTTGTACCAGCATATATTGGATTTTGAGAGGATAAACACTGTTATTAATACGAATATTTTATTTCCTAACATGTCTCCAACTTTTGTAGGAGAAATATATACTTTTGTTCTAAGATTCTTCTTTCAGCCAAAGTTTAGGACTTAGTCTGGCACCTGGAAAACTATCAAGGAAATTATTTCTGACTCCATCTCATCAAACAGATGAGAAAATTTATTAGTGTAACTGATTTGCAAGATAATTTTCATTTCTTTTTTCAGTGGAAAGGAAAAGATTGCAGGACAAGGTACATTGCATGTGCCACCACCATTGCTTTTCAGTAGCATGACCAGTTTTCTCACATTGGCAGAATGCACAGATGTTATGCTGCCCCTCAGGGAATATTCTGTCTGTAATAGAGGCAAAATTTCAATATATCTTGACTGTGCAGAAGATTCTCCTGGTGTTTCCTGAGGGTGTGAATAAAGCTGAATATTTCTGGCAGATGAAGTTGCAAAGGGAAAATTATAAATAATGATGTATTAAATAGTGCTGGACAACTTAAAACAACCCTGTGCAATTCAGAAAAAGAATGTAGACAGTTATTCACATTTTGTATCTTACTGCTTGACAATTGCAGATACGCAGTGTTGTGCTCCAATGCAGGCACAAAAGTATGAAGAGTTCAGGACTAGAAGGGATAAGACATAATTGAATGTTTGCTATAAAAATATAAATTTGTCCTTCTCTGCGTTAAATACCATGTCAGCTCATAAAATTAGGTACCAGCCTAAGCCATTTGAAGGACACATTTTGACTTCACACTCACAGCATTCTAAGAAACTAGGAAGAATTCTGCCTCTGCCGTGTGAAAAGAAGTACACATTGGATGATACAAGTCCAGAGCCCATACATTAAACTGGACTGGAGCTCTGACAGTAACACTGTATTTATAACTGATAAAACAGTGATATTTACTCTTCATGTGGGTGGGAAATATAGGAAACAACAAAACAGAAAAGAATATAACTTATGACTTTTTTTTCAGGTGAAAGGATATCATTAGTGATATAGAAAGAATACAAACACCCTTTAGCAAAGTATAGTATTCCTACCTTCATTTCCCCACCTCATTAATATTGCATCAAGACATAACCCATATGATATTTCTGTAGGAACAGGTCTGAAGATCACAGTCTAGTAAAAAATTAGTCCTCAAGTGTTACGTACTATTCTTTGCATTTCTGATGTTGTAAACTATTAACAAGCTCTATTATATTTTATGAGGTATTTATAAATATTCCCTTTATTTAAATTTTAATAGATCTTCAACATTTCCACCAACAATATATGCACATATGTTACTTTAGACTACATATATTAATTTAGACTATGTAAGCAGTACAGCTCGTCATTTTCTAATGTATATGTTTCTAGTGCTACTCTTTGGCTTCTGTCAACTTTTATACCAACTTAAATATTTTATAGTATCCTTGCAACTGCAAACATATTCCAAAAGTGTAGTTCAGATAGACAACAAATGAAAATAAAGATCCACCCAACCCATCCCCATCACCTCCCCAGTTAGTCTAACTTTAGTCTACACTTTGGGCAGCATATACTTCTCTTGGTCTTCTGACATACTTTCACTTCAAATGTTATATATCACTGTCATTAAAAGACATAAATTCACATTACCAACAAGTCAGATAGAGAGGTCAAAATAATGAAGCTTTCTTGCATGTCAGTATCTGTTTGTGGGCTTATGCAACTCAAGGACTTGCATAGTTCTGCTACTTAAAGCCTCCTTTTTTAGGAAAGCATTACATGCAAAATTCAATTGTAGTTCCACATCTGTAATATCACTGAAAGGAGCAGGACTTCAGTCTTTGTCAAAACTTGGCACAGAATAGCACTTCAGATATCATTTGTGGTGGTAACAAATTAAAACGAGACACATATTTTACATTGCAACAAAACTCATGAGAGTAACATGAACTGAGCTTTCTATACTATCACCAGGGTCATCCAACGGTAGAACTTTTTAAGAATAAAATCTATATAACAGTCTAAAACACTGATGATTAAAACCTTGCCATGAAAATTATTATTTTAAAATGCAATTTAGCAACAAGTGAATGCCAGCAAGTGCCTAAGTAGGGTTTTTACTACATACATTTTACACCGCTTAAAGGAAGCCTCATGGACAAATAATATAGTTTTCAGATTCTTTAGGGAGGAATTACCATGAAAGCATCTCTATGGTCTGTTGTATCATCCCTCAAATATGTCTTTAATGGGAGTTTAAACAAGGTAAAATAATAAGCTACAAAGTGTTTCATTAAATTAATATTAATTTTTAATAGCAAATTCCAGATAAGCATAGAAATTGAGTTGGGCATGCTAGCGTGCTAACATGAGTAACGGATGGATTAGCAGAATATATTCTGAGTTGCATCTGAACTGGCTTTTTACTTTGCAGACATACTTTAATCTTGATTAATGCTTACCTTGGTTTAGGCAATAGGCTTTGGCAAGGAAGAGACAGAAATTTCTTTTCTTTCCCATTGACTTTTACAGACATCTCAATCTGTAATGCTTGCTAGACTTTCCTTTAAGCCTGAGAACTGCTGGCTTGCAGAACGTGTAGTGTTCCTACTCTTTTTCTCACATAAGATTTATTTCTCCTTTCATCCATGTCTTTGCTTCCCTTGCTAGTTACGATTTAGTGAAGTTACTCTCTCCTTGGGTGTCAAATGGCAGCACAGGGTTGAAAGGGAGTTTCAGAAGTCCATTGCAGTAGGAGCACAAGATTAGCCAGAACACACAATAAAATTGAACATGGGAAGAGAAATATTGTACTACTTCAAAGGTACATAGACTTGCATTTTCTGATGGGAAATAATGTGTTTCTTCCAAATGGTATGTATACTCATTCTAGAGTCATCCTGCACTTGAGCCGTCTGACTTCAGAGGTGCTCAAGAAAAGAGAACAGCCTGAGTTTTACAGTGAGAGAATTTTCACCCCTACCAGAACTGTTTCCCTAGTTGAGGGATGTGAATTTGGACATGTTACTTACAACTGCACAGCACAGGTAATATCTATTAAAATCAGTATTTTGCTGTTAGTCTCAGGTACGCTAACATAACAAAACTGAAGGAAGCCCAAACACACAATGCAACTACAAAATATAGTCTGTCTAAAAGAAGCTAATGTAAAACTTTTTGGAAAGGAGAAAATTAATGGAAAATTTTTAATGTTTAATAAAGATAGTTCAAATTTATACTTTCCCATTCAGAAGAAATGAAAACAAATATTTAGACCTGTATCAAACCAATGCATATGGAATTATTTTAGTTTTCTCAGCCATTGTCATTTTGGGTGGTTTAGGGTTTTTTGAAAAATTTGTACAGTACTTTGCCAATTCCAAGAATTACTACATTATAAGGTGTCATGGGAGATGAAGCACAATCAGAGAATCCAACATATACAAGGAAGGGATCAATAAACTACAGCTTACACCTGGCACTGTAGCAGTTTAGTATTTCCCATTTAAAAGACAGTTTTGCCCCCCAAAAATATTTTTATTTGTTACTTTTATTTGGTTCTTCTTCAAAGAAAAAGTAAAAAGTTCTCCTTAGAAACTTCATAAAAATTCTACATTAATCAAAAATGTAGATGAATGAGATTTCATTTCTCTCAAATGAAAATATTTCTGTAGTAACTTTCAGCCAGTCCCTAGCCTAGTTTGGAATCTCAAAAGAGAGATACAAACCTATTGTGTGTGACATTGGTTTTGAAAATGCACAGCATGGGTATGAAATCCTGTCTCACATTTGCACAGATCAAGAGCAACTCATTCAAGATCTGTGCTAATGAAAGGAAAATCAAGATCGTCATTTGGACACTGAAATTAATTTCAAAAGACCTGGAACTGAAATTAAATTTTCTGCTGCATAGACACCAGTAGACTTGATTTGATATCTCTTTGCCCTGGGGCACAAAGCATGACTTGCTTCTGAGTTAAGGGAGCACTACAATTTCCTTATATCCAGATGTATAGGGAGATGTGGAATGTGTTGTAAAGATTAGCAGAGAGATCAGAGTAAGCACATGGAGTTGAATGCCTAAATTCAGATACTCTGCTGATCAACATGACACAATGGCACTCAGGGAGGGTATGGCCATGATCCTGACTCAGAAAGTGAGCCTCACCGGTCTGTGGTGCTGCAACAAAAATGGGGAGGGATTCACCCACCTCTCTCTGCCTTTCTTGAAGTCAGTGCCCAATGTAAGTAGAAATGAAATATGAGGAGCGAAATCCTAAATACAAGTTTTTCAAAAGTAGAGAAAAGCCAGGGCAGGAATACAAATTTGACTTCAAATTACATGTTTGTATGGCTGGATTTTTTTCCTAAATATTTTTTTCTAAATCTTCATTAATTTCTCATATTCACAAGGGGCTTAGTAAATACTTCCATTCTCCCACTGACATTTCAAATATCTGCACAAAGTCTAAGATTTTAACTGTAATATCTAAATAATATAAAGATAAACAAAGTAATACACAAAGTACAAATTACTGACATATTCAGCTGGACACTTAAGTCAATGGGACTTCTCACAAGCTAAAAAATTGTCATCTGTTTAAGGGTCCAGCTGAATCACAGCCAATGGGCTTCATTATACTCTTTATTGGTTTTATCACTTTGACCTTAACTGCACAGTAAATTTTGCCCTTCTTGTGGTATTTATAACATGTTCTATGCCATACTTTCAAAGGAGATTACCACAGATTTATCTACTGCAATTTGAAAAGGATGAGCTTACAGTAGACTGTAATGGTTTCACTCCACAGAAAAATGCATATTGTGTATATTAAAAAATTATTACCATAAAATAAATAGACCCTTTAAAAATTGTCAGAAATTACATGAATAGAATGTAATATACACATTTTAATTTATTGCAGTAAAGGTGACTTAATCTGCACATAAAATCTGTATGACTCATTAATATTAGAAAAATAACATAATCTCAGGCATTTTAAGAAAATAAATCAGGAGTTCATCTACCAAACTTTATTGTTACAATGAAGGTACAATGTGAAATTTTGACTGTTATTTTCTACACTCATGTTTTTTATTATTATTTTACTGTTCTTTTTTTTAACTGTTCAGTCTTGCATATCATTAATAAATTATTCAAGAATACATATAGGGTATTTAACTATTGCCTGTTAGGACCAGCTTCCCTAAGATACATCTATAACCTGTAGAAGATAATGCAGAATACCTGAAGTTAAGTTTTGTTTCCAGTTCCTCATCATAAATGCCCTCTTGTGTTATTATGATGAATGACTTACTGATTCTATGCAACACTCCCACGAAGTTAGAGCTTTGGAAGAAAAAAGTCAATCTAAAAATTCGAGCTGAACAATGCAGCTGTAAACAGGACAGTTACACAATAAAAGGTGTCAGATGATCTTGAGCTTTGATTACAGTGCTTTGTGTATAGAACAGATGTGGTTTTATATACAAGCGCGCACGCACATGTGGGTGTGTGCTGTGTATATTTTTAGTGTCTGTACATTCAAGGGCACTGTACAGGTAAAACACTGAAGCCCTTAAAATTGCCAGGCACCAATTTACATGAGTGAAGTAGTTACGTGTAAGTCACGCATCCCTACTTTTTATGAAGTTCAAAAGAAGCAACGAATCTAAAATGGAGATGCTTGGAAAATACTAGTAAGCATTGCTCAGTTGCTAAGGGTCATCAGTTTAGCAAGCTGAAAGATAACCAATGTCTAGAGTTATTAAACTTCCAAATCAACAAGGCCTAAATGCAGCAAATAGATTATGAAAGAAATATGCTTTGATTTATATTTGACAGGTTTCTGCTAAAGGATATTTTCAAGACTGGATACATGATGACTTAGCATCAACATTTTTTATTCTTGATTATTAGCCAGGATTTCATTACAATTTAGCCCATTTAAAAAAGAACAAAATTATAAGCAGAATTCATTTCTCATACAGATACCTAAACAAATTATTAAAGTTGTCTTAAGAACCAGAACATGGAACACGCAGTTTGACAAGAGTGGGCTGTGGCTGTGAACACTGCATCATTTAGTATTATGAATTCCATTTTGCACTGTGCCTGAAGCATGTTATGTCTTAAGCAAGTTACTGTAAGGCATTTGAAACAGATGTCCAAGGAAGGCTGATGGACTGTTACAGGAAACTGAAAGTCAAGATGGCAAAAAAAACACCTTAAACTCAGAGTTTTATTCATTCATTTTCCTACAGAAAGGTTTGTGAGTGGGGTGAATGTGCCACAGCCTCCCACAAGAGTATAACAGGCAGACCACAGTCTTTCTCTCAGCAGCAACCAAATTTTCATCTTCCAGGAAACATTAGAAAATATATTTCAGGAAAAACTGTATTCATTTGCAAAAATATTCATTTGGTTTTTAAGTGATTTTGCCCCAGAAAATCCTCTACTTCATTTGTACTTCTTGTTTTCCTCTGCTGTCCAAGTAGTAAATCAGAAGTCAAAACTATGTGTGCTGTGCAGTAAATTTGACAAGAGATGCTAAGGGGTCTACAGCCTAATAGGATCTCTGAGAAAGCATGCATATGTGATAGAAAGGAAAAGCAGCAGGCAGAGCATCTCCTGGAGGAGAGCCTGAGTCAACAGCAGTAGGGTTTGCAGAGACAGGACTTTGGAATCACACATTTGCTTATGTGGATTGAGCCTGGATGTGTGCTCTGAACCAGATGCCACCCAGAAGCAGTTGATAAGAGA
Organism: Dicrurus megarhynchus; assembly: GCA_013399195.1. Taxonomy (NCBI): domain Eukaryota; kingdom Metazoa; phylum Chordata; class Aves; order Passeriformes; family Dicruridae; genus Dicrurus; species Dicrurus megarhynchus. Next base: position 432,955 of record VXAD01008917.1, on the reverse strand, counting down.
AGCACAATTTTTCAACTTGAAAAACAAAGCTGGCAAAATAAAATCATGATAAGCAAGCTGAAAGTCTATGTGCAGAGTTTCACAAGTCCAGCCCCTTTAGGAAGGATACCTTTCTAAACTCACCTCCATTTAGTGTTTGGCACACTAAAACTTCATTCTTGTGTCTGTTAATGGGCTGTCTCAAAATTACTATTTACCATTGACTTCTTTTTTTCCCTCCCTGTAGAATTTGCATTTCTTCCTAAGCAAAAGCTATGCTTTGCTAGTAAACTGTTTAGATTTAGATACTCAGCTTGGAAAATCCAACTCACTCCATGGAATTGCTTATCATTTTTCTATCAAAAACACCCCTATCTAAAGATGTTCTGGGCTACATTTAGACTGTTTTGCCTGAAGCAAATTAGGCAAATACCTTCCATCCTGCCCATTAGAAGCAGGAGGGTTACAGCACACACACGCACACGCCCACACAGACAGGAAGTCACATAAGTATTTAAGTAAGCATTCAGTCCTAGGGCCAAAGTCCAGCAACTTGTGGGAGGGCACCATGCCAGCCTAACAGATGGACATACATATGGGTAGTCAGGACATCATATGAAGCCATCAAGTATGGATACTAAGGGCATGATTCCAACCTAAGAACATGAGCTTTCTGTGAAGGTTAGGGGATGTTAAGCTGGATTTACTTTCAAAAAGAATAAATTCCACTGCCATGTCCAGGAACAGTTACACTCTTAGTTAATCAGGTGGAGTTGTTAGTAGATAAAAAGAGCTTTTATTCTAGAAGAATTATTGCAAAGGAAAGTTTTAACATTTCACATGGGAGATTTCATTCTGACAGATAAACATGTATTATTTGTGGGGAGATGTAGCTAATGATAATGATTTTGCACTGGCAGTGCTTTCACCCTGCATCACCATCTGGCCTGTGCCTTTTTCGTAAAGGAGACAGAAAACTGCTATTTGAGCAGCGAACGCAGCTCAGACAGGCAAACACATTCTCTAGCAACCATTATTGGGAGGGTCAGTGTTGAGAAATGATGCCCTTTGCTGATGGGGAGAGAATGAGAAAAACAGAGGCACAGCACCTCCACACACGTTGCCCTAGAGAGTTCTGACTTAGCACTGCTGATGCATCTGAATGAAAAACAGGCATGCGCATCCCACAGCCATCTGCTGCTATGTCCATCAGCAGGAGAGAGGAAGAGGTTAGGAATCGTGCTTTGTGAAGTCAATCCACTGCTGCACCACCATTTCAAAAGGATGTGCCAAAACATGCTCAAATGGGATCCCATGGAATCATTGAATCATAGAATATGCTGTGTTGGAAAGAACCTATCAGGATCGTCAACTCCAACTGAGTTTTGGCCACACAAAATGTCTCCCTACAGTGACAAGTAACATTTCTGTATTCTTCCCATGTCACCTGGCCTTGCTTCCACTGGGATCCCGCCTCTTGCTAAGATCAGAACATCAAAATCTGACAAAATAATAAACAGCTTTTGAAATTCTACCAATTGACTAAGGAGAGCACATGAAATTTTAATCCCAGTTACAGGGAGGGCAGAGGCAGCATCTTGGTTTATGGAGCAAAGTTGGAACAGGAAGCACTGAATTCCTCCTTGATTGAAATGAGATATTCAGAAGAAACATTAGAACTTTATGAAGATGAATATTACATATGTGTTTTTGTTGGATAAAAAGACTTGTCTGTTTCTTCCAGTCTTGACTTAAGGAGAGGAAGAACCACTGCTTCCTCTGATCCTCTGTATCCAGAGGATACAGCTGAAATTATCTGCTTTTAGCTTAGACATTTAGGTTCTTTTTACGAGACTCAACAGCTGTTTAGTATTCAGCACTCCTTCCATGAAGTTACTGATTGCAATGCAAGTCACTTCTCAAACCACTTTTCACTAAACAACAAGGATCCTTAAGATTCACACCATTCTGAAGAATGCTATTCCTCTGGTCATTTTTGTGCCCCTTTCCATTTTCCAATGGACTTTAAGAATTCAGATGCCAGAAACTGTATTCAGCAATCCAGCTTTAGTCCCCTAAGTGCTATATATATAGGGAAAGGTTGACTTCTTATTCTATTTCTTTATGCAGGCTACGTTCACCATTCTTACATATTATCCTATTATTTCTTTTGTGAGACAGTACATTCCAGGATATAGCTATCTTTTTTCATTTCAGCCTACATGCCCTGGTTCTGTAACTGTCTGACTAAATCTACCATTTCATAATGCATTTTTTGTGTTTAATGTCCCACTTACAGAATAACTTAAATGCTTCTATTTTGACTTGTTAGCATATCATTAGCCACTTCACAACTGGTTTATGAAGCATCCATGCATTTCATAGAAGGATTTTATATTTTCTTCAGATCTTTTCAAAGCAAATTAATGGTACTGTGGTCATTTCTGTGGACTTTCACTAGAAACTGGCACTGAATTGTGATCCTCCATTAATGACTTTTTGGAAGCCCTCAGACAATTTGTAAACCATGTAATGAGCTTTTTATAAGTACAGTGCTATTACTTTATTAGAATATTGCATAAAAATGAGTAGACTACCTTACAAATGCACACATCTGTAAAGACTACTTGGTTGGGTTTTTTATATAAAGAATATATCATCAAATGAGATTTCTTGTCCATTAATAACGTCTGCATTACCACTCTGAGTGACATTAATTACATTCCTGTCAGGTATTCTTTATTAAATTAATCTAACATCACAGGTTTCCTTATTTTGCTTACAACTGATGTCAGGCTCACTGCCATATAGTCATTTCATTGCCACTGTATACCTTTTATGGATGCTGGCACAATCATAGAATCATAAAAAGGCTTGGGTTGGAAAGGACCTTAAAGATCATCTCCTTCCAAACCCCTTGACATGCGTAGAGACACCTTCTTCTAGAACAGGTTGCTCAGAGCCCCATCCAGCCTGGCCTTGAACACTCCCAGGGATGGGGCATCCACAGCTTCTCTGGGCAACCTGTTACAGAACCTCAGTACCCTCACAGTATGGAATTTTTTCGTATTACTGGAGTTGTTTTTTTGCTTCCTGTATTCACTAATGAGTATTCACTTACTTTCATTAGTCTCCTTAGTTGTCACATTCCTCTCTCCACTTGAGGTATTTCATACCTCCCAGTTTCCACAGATGTGTATTTACTTTCTCCATTCTCCATTCACTATATTGCTTTTAATCCCTCTTTGTTACCCTTACTTTTGCATTCAGTGCAGATGGCCTTGTTAAGATCTTCAGCACCTTTTAATTGTTACTCTTTAGTTATGTAACATTCTCATTAAGAATTGCAATTTTTCATTCATATATTTGTCTGACTTCCCCTCCCAATTATTTCTGCTTTCATTTTTTTCAACCATAGAAAATTACCCATTTAGAAGAACCACTATTTTTCTGCTTGGGATTGTTCTTTGTTTGTCTAAACTGATTGCAATCAGGTCATGAAAACCACCCCTAGGGCAGCCATGAACTTTTAGTCCAGTAAGTTATTCATATTTATCAGTTCTAATGAGAAATTAAAAATACAATATGTTTGGCTTGGAGATTTTGCACCAGGAAACAGGTTCTTTTTCTTTTTACAGGAAGTTTAATATTGTACTGTTGTGTTTGACAAGTCTTCAGTACATATCTTCCTCCCACCACATTCATTAATATGTATTCAAAATCCCATGATTTTTTGTTACGAACATCTCCCAAATCCACTACTTGGTTTGTCCTGGGAGGTTACATCCACTTGTTTTATGATCCGAGTAGCCTGACTACTTCCATCAGCCTTCAGGGTTGACTTTCTCACTGATGAGGGTTTCCACATCATTGTCCCTGTTAACAAGACCTTATGATAGCTACTGCATACAACAAGAATCCATCATTTTGTGTCTGGTCATTCTTCCCCTTTAGATACATTTTGCTGGATTACAGTAAAGCACTGTAATGCACACAATGACTTTACATCTGACCCTGTATATGATGACAGAATTTATTTTTTTCTACAAGTTTGGGGTTGTGTATTTCAAGCTACTCATGATCAATTAACTTATAAAGTATCAGGAAGGGTATGTTTCCATGAGTGTGATTTTCCAAGGGTATGATTTCCATAAGAATGGCATCTTTATTTAGAAAATGGTACTCCTTCCATTTGGCCAGTGGAACTGAACGTACATTGCACTTGCGAAAGTTTGCAGAAATGACAGCATTTCCCTCTTGCCACAGGGGTCCTGCTGTTGATCTGTTTTTCTGTATCACCCTTCATACTGTATGGCCATTTAATGCCTTCTTCTTTGTGATATCTTTTAAGAACTGTCTCACAAAAAAACCCTTAATCTCCCTGAAATGGCACAGTGTCAGTAAGAACAGGATCTGGATCACTGCTTTACTTCATAGTATTCTGGACCAATACCTTGAATGAATTAAACAAATTGCTAAAATGGAGTTCTGGGGGGTTTTTGTGGGTTTCATTTTGTGGCTTGGTGTTGTTTGGGGCTTTTTCTGTTCTGTTCTACATTACAAGACAATTCAGTAAGTTCTTAAAATAGTTTATGTAGTTTAATTTGGGGAAATAAATGAGGTTAAACTCATTTTGTGAAAGTGAGACTTTCACAAAAAAAGTCTTACTCTGCACATTTTCTGCAAGATGGGCAATATTCAACAAACCTGAGATCCCTTTTCTCATGAACATAATAAGACATTTCTCAGTTGAATGCCCAGCGGTGCATAGCTTCTAATGAGGGTTAAGAATATCTAGGAGGAAAAAAACTAGAGAGGTGGAAATAAAGAAAGATTGAGGGGAAAAAGTAAAGAAAAAAGACATCTTCAATTTTAGCACGTATAATTAAATACTTCCTAACTCTTGGCCAACTAGCTAAAAATAAGAAATTAGAACCATTATTTCTCACCTCATTGTTTTTGCAAAGATTTATGTTGTTGTTGTTAAGGTATATTTAAATTTGAAAATATCACAAAATGTTTATAAACAGACATTAAGATTCTGTAATTCTTTATTTTTCTGTTAAAAAATGTGAGAGAAAATGTGTCCTAACAACATTTGTCACCTTGAGCTGTACCTCTGGTATTTGTTTGGTGCAATGTTTTAAATAAGCTTACTGAAAATGTGAATGAAAAAAAAATCAAAGCATTTTCACAATTAAATCCAGTTGTTTTCAAAACTATTCTAATTGCACATAATTCTGCTGTATTAATGCAATTCCTACTATGATCTTCTCTAATTAAAGATTCTCTGTCTTGACAAAGACTGAAAAATTATTGAAAATTGCTTAAACTAATATAAATGCCTGTTAGTACCACTAAAAACATAGTGCTGCATTATTATTATTTGAGCCAAGTTGGGTTTTTTTCACCCATCTCTTCAATTTCAGAAATGAATCTGATCTCTCATCACCGACCTTTCTCAGGTGGTACTGACCTACGTCCAATGACACTGGACTTTGGTAATTTTTTATTACTGTCCCACACTGGGATGCTCTATGTTTTAAGATATTACATTCTGAGTTCTCTTTTGTTAATAGACAGAAAACTCTAGTCAGATATATCCACATTTTAGTATCTAAAAAAAAATCTCTTCTTTTAAAATGTCCTCAGCTCAAGTGTATCACACAGTTGAGCAAACTGGATTTACTATTCACTGTTAATCCTGAAAACTACTTCTTAATATATTTTCAATAAAATGCACATTTAAAAATATTTTTTTCTCACAGGAATGATGTGCAATGTAGGAAAAAAAACACCTTTTAATATTGTCTTTTAAAATTATAAACAATTAATTTTGAAAATTTCTCAGTGAAATATTTCAGTTCCTTTCTTTCTAAAATAGCACTGTTTGCAATATTTCCCTGTTAAAAACGTCAGTTATGAAATTCATCAAGTGTAGTATATCTTGCATTCACTGTAAGTGCACACTGCAAATGTCTGTAAAGAAGTATTTATAGTAAGCAAACAAGATGAGAAGCTTTGGATTTGCTTAATTCACATAGTCTGTAACCATACAACACAAAAGAATGAAAGATCTTCTTCAGTTATTCGATAGTTGACTTGCAAAGGGTTTACAGGCTTAATAATTAAGTTCTTTTCATAGATGTAGCCCTTTGTGCAGTCTGCCCCATCTTCCATGTTTGACATCTCAGCATCAGGTAATACACTGTGTGCAATGCACTCAGAAACTTTACAGAGGTGCAAGGAACTGGGCCCAAAATGTTCAACTGCTTATGCAGAGACAGAAATATCTCCACTGACAAGTCTGAGACATTGCTTTTCAGAAGTAACACTGTTTGCTATACACAACATGTACAAGGTTTTAGACTTATTTAGGGCCTGAACAATTCCAAGTAACACTCATGTTTGAGCATACCATCTTTGCAAACCACCAGTAATGAGAACCCATCCATTGTTGAGAAACAATTTCAGACCCAGCTTTCACCCCACTATGCACGTACAAGAGTGTATCTCTGAGAAAGACCAGCTTGAGTGTTCAAGACTGACTGTCAGAACCAGGCCTTCTGACTTCAGTCTGTGCTCTAGACAAATTCCCTCTGACAAAACTCAAATGTAGTTTTAAGGTGAGCTGAGACAGAAAGAAAAAAGCCCGTCTTGCAATTTTTGGCCCAGCTATGGTTTCAATAGAATTATTCTACAGGCAGCCTGGAACCGAAACAAATCTTCACTCTCCATGTACAGTTTTCAACATTTTTCACTCTATGCTTTTTTATTGGTCTTTTCTTTATAAACATATCACTGCTTGCTTATTTTTCATGTAATTTCATTTTTCTTTCCTTGCCAAATATTTAATTGCTTTGTATCTTCTGCACATGTTTATATATGCTTAAACAACAAAGCAGGAAACTGTCCTCCCATACAAAATGTTTTCAGCATTACAATTAATCACCATAGCCTATTAGTGTAGGTGTAGATATTATAATTAAGAGGTTAGCAATAATTTTAGCAATGCAGTAGCCTAAGAAATGCTGGAATGAGCAGTTGAACAGTATTTATCTGCCAATTTAATTATATTACAAATGGGATTAAAAGGAGAGCAAATGAGATATTCATATATACCAGTCCAATAATGAACTTGTCCACAGACTCCAGAGGGCAATTTTTTCTTAGTTTGTTACTTTAAAAATTCTTCTCTCACCTTTAAATAGTTTAAATTAATACCTTACAAAATCTAAATGGTCCTATAAATCAAATCTTAGTATCAGCAACCATTTCAGTGACAGAATGAATATTTGCTAAGGAGGGTGGAGTAAAATGTCAAAGGAAGTAGGTCTCATTTAATCACTGTAAGGTCCCTAATAAATATCAGCCAAATACATTCTTCTTGCCTCTACCCACCCCCCTTAAAAATAGCCATTCAATTGAAAAGGATATAATACATTTCAACCTACTATCTATTTTTAGTTGTTCTCTGCAGTGAGTCTTTCAGAATAGACAGTCACACAGATATAAGCGTGTGAATTCCCCATCCTTGCCACTCATGGTGGCTCATTTTCAGTCCGATGGAATTGGAAAATGCTGACATACAGGCACAGCTCAGAAGATACAGGTAAAACATAAAGAGAATTGTATAATCCATTGCCCAAAGCTCTGTATGGAAATTTACAAGGGTAAAGGGGTGGGGCTGTTATCTACTAATTCAATGGTAAAAATGGGATCAAGAGTTTTGAGTTATCTTTAATTTCTTCGTTCATTTTTAATGCTGGTTTGATTAAAACCCTTTTCTTTTTATGTCTCAGTCTTAACACCTTTAGAAGAAAGTAAAATTAAACCTGTACACAATGAAGGGCAGCAACAGGCAACACTTAAAATGCAAACCAGGATTCCCAGAATAGATGCTTTTTATGGCTACCAATATAATCATCTTGAGTCTTAGCATCAAGTTTTCTCCTATTCCTTATGTGTGCAGCTACAGAACAAATGCAGGGCAGGAAAGAAAGGAACATCCAAGCGTAATTCTTTCCTATAAACTAAAGTTTTGACAAAATTTAAATAGGGTTTTTACAAATCAGATGTCTCCAAAGGTCTAATAAATGACACCAACTGCAAAGACACAAAGAGCTGCAGGTACAAACAGACAGAAGTATTTTTCCAATATTTTCTTCATGGGGTAGTTACTGAGTTGAGCAAGTAATTATGTGGTATCTGTCTCCAGAGATCTGGTTCTAGATCACAAAGTGCTGGGAAATATTCTCAGGGCAGATTCAGCCTTCTTCTACTCATTTTTATTATATAAACAAGAAGACTAAGTTGTGAAAATCTGTTAATAAATACTTAGTTTTAGTTAACAGAAAAATAAGCTTGCAAAGGTATTTGCTGCTAAAGGAGTCCTTTAGCATAAAGCCATGTGAAATTTTGCATGACTATTTTCAACAAAGCATTACAAGAATAGAGTTCTTAGCATGATTTTAAAAAGAAACTAAACCTTTGCATTGTTGAAAAAAATATTCCTTATGACATACTGCATGGTTCCTGGCTTGCACTTCAATAGAAACAGAAGGAAATTGGATTTTCAGTCCTTGATTGGTCATGTTGAGTCCCCATATCACAATACACATCATGCCTCATTATTTGACAAACTGGCTTTGCTTGAATATTCAATACACATCCCCAGTGCAATTGTCCCTAAATGCCAACTAAACATCACCTAACACAGTGTTTGCTTAGAGTGGACCTCAAAGTGGAGGTAAATAGGCTTCTGAATTTTAAGCATAAAAGAAAGGATTTTCTTCAGGGATAAGTCACAAAAACCACACAAAGCAGAGCAAATATTCCCTGTATACTGCTTTTCTTTCAATTTCCTTTTCTTTGTAACCTTTCAAGAATACAAAATGCTTTGCTATACTGGTCTCATTAATAAATTACAACCGGTCATTTTCAGGTGTCATTCTTCTGCACTATTCACAGTATTTGTTTTCTAAAACAAGTTTTTAAACATGCTTGTTACTAGAATCTTGACAACACCTAGGAAAAACAAAGGTTTTGGCTTACTTCCATTTCTTTTTTGAAAGTTTGGCTGAAAGTAACTATGGAACAACAGGGAATAAAGCCACAGTTACATCTCACACGAAGCTGTATCAAATATGAATATCCTCCTTAGGACAATTCAGGAATGTGAAAGTCTTAGCAGCTGTGTGGAAGAGACAGCTTTATTTCACAAGATCTTGTTTCCCCCTTCCCATCTTGCCTTCCAAGTAATTCCCCTACTGCACAGTTCCTGTGACTCTTCCTGACTCCATATTAGAAGCATGTCTATGTCCTTTATCTGCCAGCATTTAGTAATAAAATGGATTATAAACAGCAGTTTAGGCCAGAGAACAAGGCTTCCATTAACTGCATTTTGTATGGTCCTAAGGGGCTTGTTACTACTTGTATGCTGGGCATGGTGGATAAAGCTCACTGTCTCAGCCTTCCTGAATGTCTGCACAAAGCGGGACAGTATTTCCTTTCCCAAGACCAGCACATATATTTCATTTCATTAAATTCCCTTTGCATTCTGCCTGGACAAGTATTACACCTTACCAAGACCTTCTCCAAGCTGAAAGAAGTAGAAAGCAATGGGGTGTTTTGGCAATTAGGAAGGAAGAGAATATTGAATTTGTGAAGTGTAGGAGTTCATAGAAAGCCATGCTCTGGCTTCTCATCGCAAAGATGAAGACTCAATGATGGATAGGCAAAGATAGAGAAGGTCATCTGATCTTCCACATTAATTCTCCCTCAGATTAGCTCTCTTTACTTTCCCCAGAGAAGTCTTATTAACATTGGGCAATCCCCATAAGCCATTCTATGATGAAAGGACAAATAACGCTATAAACATGGATGCCAGACAACAAAATGAGATTGGTTATGTTTTATTGCATAGCGTTCTTTGTATTTACGAAAGTCAACTCTTGCTTAACAGAGAAATATTAAGGTTCTACTTAGTATAATAGTGAACACACTCTAATGATGTTACAGTAACTAGCCAAAAAATGAAACTATGAAAACAACAGTTCATTACTAACAAAACAGAAACTATGTGGACTTTTCTGTGCCCCGTTTCAGTAAAACGATGGTAGAATTAGGAGTAAGCTTAGTACACAATTGAATATGAAATATATTAAATTGCATTTCTACTATAATTGGTAGTTTTAAGTTTATGCCTCTGAGAGAAGGCATTTTGAGCATTTGTTTTGATGACAAAATGTGAATCATATTGAGGGAAGTGGACGGTATTTATTTCCAAAATAAAAATAGTGATTACTTAATAAAAGTGCAAAGAACATCCAGCTTCTTTCTCTTGTCTCTGTATTACCATAAAATTGTAGTACTGCAGATGTGTTTCATTCAGAGCTGTCTTGCAAACAGCAAACAGGACTGTCTAGATCTGAAAATGGAGAGTATCTCTGCGTCTATTTTTTAACTGTCTTTGGTCTTGTTCTAGTAAGCAAGGTGTTATTGGCTCCTCCTTTGTTATGTTTTGATTTATTCTTTGTCACCTTCAATTTTAGATGAGCAGAAGTGGCTGTGGATTGTACAGACACCTACACTGGACTACCTGTAGGTTATAGAAGTAAAAAATTATCACCATCCTAGGAAACTCTGGTATGAGGTCACCCTGCCCAGAAATTTCTATATGCACATAGAGGACATGTTCAATATTTTTCTTTCTGTAACCTTAGTCAGTTGTCTACAGCAGCTCTAGTAATAAAAAATTTCTGAGAAGACACAAATTCTTTGGCACAGAGAGCCAAGATTGGTTCCAAAATATATTGAAACCAGTCTCAGCCCTATGAAGGCTGTCCTCAAATTTGTGCTGAGTGGGGGAGTCTAAATTTTTAAATGGTGAAATGCAGGTAGCAACTGTCAAACCCACTCAGGGCAAGAGAGTTCCAGAGCCATCCTGTAGAACCATGATGAATTTTGAAAGGTCCTTTTTGTGTGAACCATGGCAATTCTGCAGAATTAGGACAATTACCTAGATGCCAGTGTCTGATTTTTCAGAGATCCTTTGAGCTTGGCATATATAATAGCCTGTGAAGATTTTGTTCCCAGGAAGGCTGAATCAAATTAGTGGTTTGGGATTTGTCATTTTTCAAAGTTTGCTTGTTAGAGTTTTTCATATGAGAATTTGGAATGTCTTCCCTGTTATATTTAGTTGCATTGTGCCTTCCAAATTGCTTATAAATGGAACTACTACAATTCAAATAAATGAATGCAGTTGCATCTAGAAGACACAGTCTCATAAAAATCTGCCCTAAAATCTTCCATACAAATTCACTGGAAAGGTAAATAGATTTCATGAACCAGATTAATTGGCTTGATGTGCCTGCCTTGTACTGCTTTCTTGAAGCAAGTCAACTCTAAACACTATGCAGACAGATAGTTAAACAGCCTTCCTTTGTCAGAATTGTTCAAATGGTACAATATATCCTTATATAACCCTAATATACCCTAAGTCTTTATTTCTTAAATATTTATTGTCACTTGTGTATGGATTTTGGCAATTACTTGTTTTGCACAAGACTGTGTGGTCTTGTGAAATCATACTGTTGAGTACATAACCACGGAATCATACATCATATCCACACAGCAAACAGGGGAGTGAAATCTGTTCTTCCCATATGGAAATTTTTCCACTAATTTAACTAGATGAAACAGTGGGCTTTACAATGTCATAAATAAAAGAAAATAAGTCCCTATAACCACGGAATTCAAGCTGACAAGAAAATATACAGGTTGTCCTCTATCATCTCCAACGACGATAACAAGAGAGCAAAACAGGTGTATTTCATGATTACTCCTCAATAGTAATCGTGAGAAAATTCAGATATATTGCTGGACATTGAATCTGTTAATTATAAAGGTATAATTTTCTTAGTTGTTCTCATTAAGTCATCCACTTGCCCAGTGCTGTTAGATAAGAAATGCAAATTCCAAAAAGTACATTTCCATTTTTATTGCTCATCGGAACCATATCTTACTTTTGAAAAATTCAGCATAGAGACAAAACAGGAAAAACATGCTGAGTGTAATAAAGAGCAGTGGGATGCCAGAGTGCAAATACTGAATAAGATTGTTTGTAAACAAGCTGCTTCTTATTATTTCTTTATTTCTATCAACTCTAACAACTCAAATCTTATCTTTTGAATTTGCCAATGTTATTTCTTTGTACCCATCTCTTCTTTTTACCCTTCACACTAGGGTATTCCTTGCTATTTTGAATTTTGTATTACCTTATTGTCACTTCAACAGAGCTAGATACTGATAAGTGTATAGCAGATAGCAGTGTCTGTAGTAAAGACAAAGACTAACAGTGTCACCAACAGTGACTGCGACTGTCACTATATTTTGCTTAATTTGCAGCATTTCACTTTCAGTCACACAAAAAAAGTAAATATTCCTTTCCTCTTAAAAAGCCAGGGTTTCTTGGAAAAACTTCAGACTAATGAAATACAGTGGACTTACTAGCCTGTGGCTTATTTGGTCTTCAAATGAACTGTGCTAAATTAAACCAGATATGAACCTTTCCCATTTTTTGCTCCCGAAATATTTCTACATACAGCTTAAATTTTCAATCCTTTGCTCTTTTTACCATGTTCTTAAGCTGTGAACTGTTAAACAACTTCTGCATCTCCCCAGAGATGCAAATCCCTAGCTCCAGTACAAATGAGGTTTGTAAATTCTTGAGGGTGGAATGTTCTACACAAATGGGAGATCGTGTCATTACTTAGCACTGTGGGAAGCATTTCAAAAGCTGAAACACCCTTGCCTTCAAAAGCAGGAGAGTTTTTAAAGAAGTGTCCTCCTCATGCTCCTTTACAAACACTGACAAATATTTGATCCACTGAAGTTCAGCGTTATTCAAAGCCACGCATGCCTCAGCTGAGCCCTGATTCCAGATATTTGGGGATACCTGCTCAACCTATTAATCTTCATGTCAAAACAGTCTATATCATTTCCTTCCAAGTAAACCAATATAGTTTCGACTTTTTAAACTCAGTATGTATTTTATTTGTTAGCTAAAACTACAAAGATTATCCTAAATTCTGTCCAGCATTTCTGTTTAACCAGTCTATGTTGCAATGGTTGGCCTGCAGCACTTCTATTTTTAGCTCTAATGGAACAGTCTTAAATTGCTTATTTTCTGTTTACTAAAGACATTGAGCTTGTAACCATGGAAACTGTGGCAAGTGCCACAGCTTAAATGTTTTATTAAATGGATGCAAGTTACAGCTGCAAAACTTGAAAGGCCAGCATGTCAATTTTATATATAACTCAAATTGCCATATATACCACATAAGAGCAAGTACTACACTAAATATAAGAAGCTAGAATCTGATCTTGATTATAATGATATAAATTGTACTATCTCTCTCCTCAATGGAAACAAACAAAAAAACTATTCTTGAGCAATCCAGATCAGGATCTGTTTTTGTCAAATTGCACAGTCTGTCAAGTTTCAGTGATTACTGCATTTGAGTGCCTAAATTGCCGATAATGTAAATTAAACCAGTCCCTAGTTATCATGGAAAGACCCCATCTCACAGTTATGTCTGCATGAAGCTTTTAGCACATTATTGTATTGCTTACAGCAATCACATTATTTTTGGAACCACTATGTTCTGTAACATTAATAGAAGGAATTAAATCAAAACTAATGACCTTGTCAACTGAAACTTCTAAATCTACAGTGGAAGAATTAACACAAAGAACTCCTTAAATCTGTAATTAGGCTTTTAAACAAGAACATCCTGAGCACCAGAGGTGTTGAAAGTTTACACTCTCTAGTAGTTTCGGTATAGGCTGAGTATGCTCCATATATGTGAAAACTAGGGTATTTTAAAATTCATATTTTAAATTCTGTATAACACTTAAGTAAACTTAAGTCAAACACTTCTGAAAGTTATTGAAAATTATTAGCACAGTTTAGAAGATTTTTGTGATGGAGTATAAAACAAATAACAAATATAATTTTTAACACAAACCTAAACATTTGACAGTCCCAAAAGACCAAGAGCTAAAATAAGAATAGTGGTATATTTACATCCATAAATACTTAATGCATGACTCATCCTGTGTAATAGAACCAAATGCTTGAAGAATGTGCGACATTTAGAAGAATCAGATTCTGCTTTCTTTGCAAGGACTGTGGTTGGAACAGTGTTCTACTTTTGGTGTTAAATGTCTCCATATTGCAAGTCTGTCTATATAGGCACTTCCAGTGAACAAAAAAAAACCCCAAAAAGTAAAATTGACATCTTTTGGTAAAGGTAAGACTCCAAGAAATTATGAACAGTGGTATTTCTTTCTATGAAAACATTCCTGTTTAAATTAAAGAATAATATGTTTGATGCTCAGTTACTGAATTCAAAGAAATACTCATCACTGTCTGTTGGCATAACTAGAATTACTGAAGTGAAAAAAAAGATGTTTCCTTCCATTTATATATTTTTTTCTCTTCTTTTAATCCATCTGCAGGATCTACCTTCATTTGCAACACCCACATAATTCCAGTGAAAAATCAAGAGGGAGTAGCAATGATGTTTATTATTAATTTTGAGTATGTAACAGATGAAGACAATGTGGCGTCTCCTGAGAAGTGCAAGCCAATATTACCATCTAAACTTGTAAATCGTAAGTTACTCAATGAAATTTCTCTGCTTACCTCTACTTTTATCTGGAGAAGTAATTAACATGGGCAGTAAGGTTAGCAAAGGATGCAATCCCGTTGATTGACTCAATTCAGATAGAATCTGAAATCATAAGAAGTTAAATGTAGAAAACCTACTGCAAGATGTTGGTAAAATAATCTATCAGATCTTTGGTAGTACTAACAACATAGATCTTGTGAATAGTACTAGGACATATAAATTCATAAAAACTAAAACCTTTCAAAGAAATGCATTACCCTTGACAAAAATCAATTACAAATGGAAAACTGAAAAAAAGCATTGTGATATGGCCCAAATATTTCATCTTAGCCTATTCAAAATTGAATATTTCTATATTATAAAAAATAATTCCTGGCATTTGATTAATAGTTGGTGAAATGTGAATAAAATAGACCAGAAAATATAAAAATCAGTTAAAACATTACTAAATATCCTTATTTTATCAAATTGAAGTATTTAGATTGACTTGAAGGATCAGGGGCAGGGGGTGTTGGATGTACAGGAAATGCTTTTGCTTTCATTCCACTCTGGAACATAAGTATTGTCAAAATTAGAAAACTCAACACAAAAGTCCACTTCTTATACCACTATACATTGTGCAGCTTTCTGTCCCACTATCTGCAGAACATGTGCTCTTTTGCTGACCTTCACTCTGTGCAGCAGCAGCAGATGATCCTTCTGCTTTGCATCGCCACTCACGTAATCTGCTCTTCCTACAAGATTTCCCAGAACACATCCCATTTGTACAAGCTCTTAGTAAAGCACAGCATGCTCTAACAGTGAGCATTAACGCTCACCCCTGGCTGGCTCAGCAACAGTTGGAAAATAACTTTTCACCGTGAGATAATCTTTAACATTAGTACAATAAAGGCACCTAAGTATTCCAATTGTTAGATCAACACTTCAGCTTTCTCTACTTAGGAGATAAAGACTGGTACAATTCTCACTGTGAGAAGGAAGAAGAGAACTTTCTTGAGGCAAACACTACACGGTACCTGAAGTGTACATGGAACCCCACAATGACAGGGTGTGTAAGAATGTGGCAAAGAAAATTTCCATTACTGGAAACTTGCAGTCTGAAAATAATTATTGTTCACCGAATATCACATGTTTTTTAAAAGAGCCTTTGTAGATAGTGGTTACAGTACATATTTAATATATTGTGCTTTTATGCTTCCTTTTCTTATTCTGTTTTGCATTGGGTTTGGGGTTTTTTTGATAACCAATACCGCAGTTTTTTGTTGGGGTTTTTTTGTGATACCAAGAAAACACTTTTTTTTTTCTGCTAATGATATGATTAAAATGCCACTAAGGCATATCAGCAAAAATAATAAAATTGCTATTTTAATTGTTATAAAAATTTATAACATGCACATCAGGTAAAGCCTAGTCATAGTCTAGTTTTATTTTAGTATACCATGATTTTGTGAGTTTGAAACATCCTATTTCCTCCATTTAAAAAGCAATTTTATAACATAGATAAAATCGTTCAGCTTGTCCTTGCTTACTGTGGTTTTATTGACAAAATAGAAGGTAAAATACCAATTGGGGAGAAAAAACAGAGCCTCATGTCTTGAAAAAGAGCATTTTGTTCAGATATCTGTGAAAATGTGTACATTTTCAAGTGTTATCACTCACTGTATTTTAAAGTGAAAAGCCACTAAAGAGGAAATCTGGAAAAAAACCCCACTTTGTCAAAACATCCTTTGCTTGTTTTATGGTACTTACACCTGACGTACACAGGGGATGTCCTTGCTGAGAGTTCTTGAAAAATTAAGGGTTTAATTGGGTCTCCAAGCTCAGTACATAACAGAGAGAGATAAAGGTGCAAAAGGAGGCAAAGAAAGGTTACTTGAACCATTTTCCTGCTTGTGGGTACAGCCAGATGCCAGAAACTGGCAGAAACTAGAGCAGGCACATGGCTGCTCCATCTTCTACCAAGCTGCTTATGGTTTCAGAGCAGACTGTTATGTGGGCCGGATGGGATGTATGGTGGTACAAAATATGCTACATAGTCAAAAATTCCTCTTGGCAAGAAAGAGGCCAAACTATGCAAAACATCCAGAAATTACTGCAAGATATTGTGTACAGTTCAATGGTGGTTATAAATTAAAACAAACAGACAAAAGCCTTGAAATCTAGAAAAGGCAGAGAGAGCCCAATAAGCTAGAAAAGAAGTCAAAAAAGGTGGATTGTTTACCAGTAAAAACATCTTTTTTAAAGTCATGTTCCCAGCATAAGAAAGGTACACAGCAGATTCTCCAGGATATAATTAGTTTTTCATCATTGTACTCTATTTAGAACAGGCAAACCAGGTGATCTCTTTTCACTGGATCACACACAAAATGGACAGTAATGGGTACTGGTTCAGGGAAAAAAAAAAAAAAGTGAAACAAAATCCCTTCAAATGCAGCAACCAATTTGGAGAATAAAAATAGAGAGGGAACCAGACACATAGCAAGTGCAATACATCTCTGACAAACAACCAGGGTAAGCAACAGCTAATGACAAAAGGCAAAATATTTCAGATTGTATTAACATCTACTACCCAGAAGCACACAGGTCATGAGATTTCTTTCCAGAGCTCCTTAGATTGAGTTTTCTCATATTTGAATGCCTTTTCAACATGAGAGCAAATAAAAATGACTGAGTCAGGTTGCATGGGAGAAGTAAAAGTTATTAGGAAGCAAATAGATTGCAGCTATTTTCCTGACCCTAGAAAACAAGATAACTTTTCATACTCTCATCCTTCCTCTAATTGATTTATCAAGAGTTGATCAGATTTATCAAGTGCATCTTTGAAAAGCCTTTCCTTTTTCTAAAAGCATCTATTCCGCAAGCTGCAGCCAGGTTTTGAACACTACCACTTACCATAAGGTTCCTCATGACAGAAATTGCCACTGAGGTGAGCTCAGTGGGTTACAGAAGACTGCTAATAACCTTGAGGTTGTGGATGGCTGTTGATCCCTGTATGAGTCATTCACTTAAGAGCTGGACTCAATGATCCTTCCATTTCAGAATATTCTGTAATTCTGTAAAATCTAATACAATGTAATAAAAAAGCATTTCATGCCATGAAGAAAAGAGGGATTCCAATCTGTGTAAGGGCTGAGGGCCCTCTGAACAAATTAAGACTTATGGAAGAGAAGTAACATTTTTTAGGTTTAGCTCAGTGACTGCATTTAGCTCTGGATAGGCAAAAATTTAAAAATTTATCATCTGAATACTGACAGATATTTTCAACAGTATTTGTAAGCTCTGTAGTACAAGGATCCTGTCTTTTCCTATGTGCCAGGATGATGGCTAACATAGTTAGGTTCTGATTCAGCACTCAGCTTGGCAGATGATGATAATAGTAGATTATTAAAAAGGTATGTTGTCAGGAGTTTGATGAGCACATTTGAGTATAAATAGAATTCTTTCTAGTCTGGTGCCCAAGAGCTCTTATCTTATATGCAGCAAATGGCTGAATAGGCTGTAACGTGAAAAGTGAAGGTAGTGGTTTCACAATACCAGTGTAAAAGCTCTTTCACTTGATCCTTTTCATCCCTTAATTTTTTCTGGCAAGAATTTATCACCAGTTCTCACTGGCAGCTGGAACAGTGTTTGTTTAACCAAACAGTGAAATTCTGGAAGATCCTAGCATGCACTAACCCTGTAAATAAATACTAAATCACAGCCAACTGTTTTATCATTCTTTTCTGTTTCATTGCTTTTGTTGTTTGCCGCAATTCTATTTTCCAGTGTAGGCTGGTTCACTAGGAAAACTAAGGAAGCCTTTGTTCATATATAACTCTTTCCTTTTTTGAGGAAAAAAAGGTATAGCCCAAAATTTTGCCATATCTTTTCGTATAAACTTCTAATCAAACTTATTTAATACTACCCCTCTTCCACCTTTGCATTCAGAGACATTCAGGAAATTTCTTCTGTACATACTTATTCCACAACTGGGTAACATCCTCCTCTCCAGTGAGAAAATATTGGTACAATGTGCACTTGAAGTGAGACTTAGAGAAACTGATTTCTGCTATAGATACCCATTCATCATTCAATCTTTCTAAGCTTTGTCTCATTTCCATATATGAGAATTCTACTCATTCTTACTTCAATTCTTTTCTAATAAGTTTGCTTGGTTTTTGTGTTGCCTTTTCTTAGATCATGTAAACATTTTATAATTCCAGAAATTAACACCTATACCCAAAGTTAAAAACACTTAATTACTTTACCCCACCTCATTTTACATGTGAAACACTTAAAGACATAAATACCTGCTTTGTAAATGAAACAGTATTTGCACATTGTACTGAAATGTTAAGATTTATAGTTTTGAGCTACATAAGCCCTAAAAATGGATTTTACTGATCTCTGACAGTTCTTATGAACTGTTCTCTCTTACACCAAGACGCTAGCATTTGCTTGATTGCCACTATAAAAAAACACTATTCCCAAAAATGTAGTTCATAAATTTTCATGAATCTAAGCATTTGCAAAGCTGTATAAAATTTTGAACTCCAACTGAAATAATGCATAAATAATGTATATTTAACAAGATACTCTTAGTAAAAGAGAACTCCTTCCTGTTAGACTCACTGTAAAAAAGAAAACAGAGCTTTGTGTAGATTTTCTACAATGAACTAAATTAAGAAATGATGTGATTTTTATACCACCTTAGCAAAAAACTTCTTTGAACACTAAAAAATTATAATTTAAATTTGTCTACTAGTAACAGCTGTTAACCAAAATAACATATGAATTCCCATTCAGTACATTGTACAAACTTCAATAAACTCCTTATTATGAAGTGAAAAGCTGTAACTTCTGTGTAAATACATCTTTTACATCAATTGTTGAGGATAGGGACCCTTAGTGTCCAATTTTATTCCTAAATCTCTCAAACATTCCCATCTGCATGTTCATCCACTCCTCTGTTTTATGAGGAATTTTTACAGCAATTTACAGAAGTAGTGGCATAATTAATATTTGCTCATGGCACCTGATTCTATTCCTCAAAGCTGTGAAATACTTCATGTCTGTAAAACAAGTGACTACAAGTTATCAAAATCAACCATGACATAGATTGAGCTCAGAAAATCAGCAGCCAGGTTCACACTGACAGAAACCCATAGATTTGAGGATACTGACTTCAATATGAAGAATGTGGCTAGAATTTTTCTACTCAAAAGAGACCATTTGTGGGATCGCAATGGGAAAAACCCTTCAGAACTTAATTCTGAGTTGTCTTCATTTTCTGCCCCACCTAGATAATTTTTTACTGACCTTTACGTGCTTTTTCTAACATTTACTCCAGCCCTGTCTGGATCAAAACTTTTATTAATTGGTAGGCTAAAATAGCTAGTCAAATAAGGTAACTTTATCACAAGTTTTATTCCTTTAATTTCAAAACACATTGACTAGCTAGAAGTACTAACCTATAAGCTAAATACTGGTTCCCAAACACAGTGTTCATTACCTCATGGGAGAAAGCCCAGAAAGTTATTTGATTAAACATGTAATTGCATTGTGCCAAAGACGAATATTCGAGGATTGTCTTATCATTTTATCATTTCAAAATCTGTAAGCCTAATAAAGACACCCTGGAATAATTTCTTGGGTTTCTTCCTGTGAAGGAAATGGGAGGATCTGTTACACATCCAATAAATGGGTACTTTTTGGATAAGGTTCAAATAAAATGAAGAGGCTAATAATATTCCTAAAACAGCCAAAACCGTAATCAGAAAACCTTTAAAGCACCTTCTTCAAGGGGCTTACTCTTCAGCAAATTTTCCTCTTTCCTGGCCCTAGCAATGGAGTCACATCTGAGAAGCAGAGAACACTCCGTACACTGATGTTGCAAACAAGCACAACTGCAATTTAAATCAGGCCTTTCCTTCCAGTCAAAGAGCTAGCGCAAAAACATGGTATTTGCTTTTCTCTGTGCAGAGCACTTTTCTATATAAGTAAGTAATGGCAGTTTAGTGAAAGGCAAGCATATATTTTTAGTCCTGAAAATATTAGGACTGCAACATTGTCATGAAATACTGCAAACTGTTTAATGCATGCAATTTTGCCTCATAGAATATGGCACGTAAAAGTAATAGTAACCCCCTGACTTTGCCCAAAATGTAATGAGAAATTTGTCCAGGATCTTATTTTTAGCTGCACCCCTGGAAGCAAATTCATCTTCAGTGAGGACTAGTCAAGAAAAATTGTGTTCAGGAGGACAAAGGTTTCTATCTAGCCAACCAGCAGCATAGTTCTGAAAGGCCCAGTGTCAATTATGTGTATTTGTCTCCAAGGTAAATTACAGTAAATATTAGGCAAACTGAAACAGTCTTGAACTCTTTGCAAAGGAATATGGCCAGACACAATTGGCAGTAAAAGGCAGAAGAACCTCTGCTGTTATCACCTTCCGTGCTCCACAAACACCTAACTGCCTAAATTAACAGAAGAGTCACTGAGACACATAACTTTTCTTGGTCTTCTTCTACAGACAGAGAAATACAAGTAGGGTAGCTCTACTTCTGTTTCCTCATGATGGCTGCTGTTGGGGCTCAGCTTAGAAAGGAAGCCTTCCTGGATTCCACAAACTGTAATTAGCCGTTTACATTACAGCCTCACCCAGCTACAATCACAGAGCTGTTTTGCTGTATCTTGTACAAACATTCAATAAAAAAAGCAATCTCTGCTTAAAGAGATTGAAAATGAAAAAGAGGGAGTGACGCAGCTTTCAATAGCTTTCCGTGGAGGCGACTTACGCATACCACACAGGTCTTCCAGTCATATATTTTTATTAATTTTTAACAGGTCTCCTATCTATCTGTTCCTTTCAGGACATTTAAAACAGGGGGGTTCTATAAGGTAACTTGAAGGCTAGGATAATGATTTTCTGAAGTCATCCCACATTATAATACATACCCTCAGGAAAGTATAAAAGTAGTGAGTTTTGCTTCATTCTCTGATGGAAGAAAGAGACACATGTCTATTATTCATAATAAGAATTAGCACAGAGAACTTAACACATCTGTGCACTTGCTAAATTGAATTACAGATTTTGACCTTGAAGAGGAAAAAATCAAAACTATCAGGGTATCTCAAGCTTAGACAAAAATGACTCTACTAGAAAGCAGAAAAAAAAAAATTCTATGGATTTGAGACGCTTTTAGAGGGATGTTGTTTACAGGAAATACGGTGTTTTATTTATAATCTTCAACATGAAAATGTTTGCTTTAAGATAAACAAACAAAATAGATCTATAGATAAAAATGAGGGAATTTACCTCCACCATGTCTTACTTCTCAAGCATAGAATCCTACCATTATAACTTGACTGTTTTAAGCACCCAGGCAAGTTAGGCATTTCAAAGACCTGAGAGCAACTGACAAGGACACATAATCTGAAGAGTTCTTGCCATGAAGACATGAAATGAGTGAGGCCTATCAGGAGTATGAAACTAAGTTCATATTCTAAACAAGTTTCAGTGAATAAAGTCTATTCTTCCAATGGAAATTATGAATTCTTCAACGTTTTAGTGCATTTCATCCAAACTGTCATTGTCTAGCAAAAAATTTATCACTAATTAGAAGTCCCATTTCATAAGAAATAGCATGTTAGTCTGTGTACACCTACTTTAGTATTCTGTCTGGAACCTTAGCCAACTTTAAATCTCGGTAATTGGAAACATATATTGATCTGTGAGAAAAAAGCAGTAATTATCAAATATTTCTTAATTGAATAGTTCGTAAATTTTCCAAATAAAAAATCAACGTACTTTCAGAACAATTTTTCTGCATATTACATATATTGTATGTGAATTTAAGCTACCTGAATTTGCTTCTAAAATGTTTGGAAATTTGATATTCTGCCTTCTTTTCTTAATAGTCTGTTTATTTTTTGAATCTGTTTCAAGCAAAAGCTTTTTGTAAATTTAGTTTAATTGTATTTCAGATGGTAACAACCTTTCAAGTGGCTCTTCTTCAGGTAAATCTATCTTCTAAAATTCTATCTACAAAAGTCCTTTTATTGCTTTGTCTGGCTATATTATTTCAAGATCTCATTACATTTTATATATTTCTAGAAGAGTGCAAGTCATAACATGGCTCTTGCTCTCACTGTCTGGTTATTTATTTCTGAAAAACTATAGATATAACAGGTAAACTATTAAATTTAGTATAATTATATGACATATAAAATCCAAATTTAATGATACTTCTCATCTTATTATTACTGAAAGGTGCAGTATGCAGAGCATAAAAAAACTTCAACCAGTATATGAGACAAAACACATTGCAGAAATTTATAGTGGTATATGAATTCAGTGTTAAGACACAGAAAACATCTTCAGGCTTCCAGTCTCAGAGAAAAGCAATATTTTTTATCCTATGAAGTCTGGCAGCCAAGGTGATAAAGGGTTGAGAACTTCCTGAGAGATTGATTTAATAGATAGAATAAATTCTTTTTTCCAGCTGCCAAAAAAACCACCATCTTCTCACCAAGACAGATAAATATTGTGCTAGGTAACAAATAATTTAGATATAATATTTTATGCAAGGCTTGTTATTTTATTTGCAGTTATTTAGTTTTTTCTTCTTTCCTACTTCTTATCATATTTAAGAAATAAAAATGCAAGAAGTAAAACCTCTTTCTGAGACAACAAAAAATTCTTTTTCATATGCCTTTTTTACAAAAACACTTCAACTCCTGTAATTGTAATGAATAAGATATAATCAAATGACATCTCTGTCAACAAGTGGGAAGAAAGACAGGTAAATGTACCAATTCATATTAACATTCAAGGATATAAACATTATGTCTTTTGAGGGAGACCCTTTTAACATTGTTCTGACTAAATCCACACACAGCAGAGCCCTACCAGCAGTCAGAGATGTCATTCCCTTCCTTTCATATTCTGACAGAGTCCTATGTGCAGATATCAAAGTTAAATCTTTCTCACTTACAAGGGAACATAAAGAAGATTTTAGATTTCTTATACTCATAGAATACATGTGCAACCTTAAATTTTACAGAAAACTAAAAGAAGTGCCAAAATTAAAGGAGACCATACCAGAGGAGAAAAAAAGAAGCGTATTCAGTGTCTGAGAATTATGAATTCTAGCTTCTAATGTTAATAATTGCATATGCCTTGCTTTTGCCTCCTGAAAATAAATTAAGATTATTATTATTAATGAGCAGAGCAAGAAAATTATGCACTTAAGTATGCTTCAGTACATTGTGGGGAAAAGAACTGCAAAAACCATAATTGTCTTTCTGTAATTCTCTGTCCCAAGGCCTGCTGTGCCCAGACAGAAAATAAGGTATCATCACATGCCACAGTGTTTGCATAGAGTACATTCAAGTATTTGCTGCTATTTTAGACTGTCAGTGTTTAGGGATTCCATTTCTCAAAAGCAATTGTTTCCTTTAGTCTGTTGCATGAGTTGCTAGATGGTATTTCTAAGCCTTTGAGTGGCAATTCAATAACTGTGTCTGTATTTCTGATAACCTAAATCCTGGAATTCTGTGACAGTAGACATTCAATTATGAGAACATATTTCAGTAAAGGTCTGACTTGTGCTACGTTTATGAAAGTGATTTTGCTTATTGTTTGGCGAAGTTTCAGAACAAAGGTGTTACTGAATTAGCCCATGCTCTGGAGGACAGTCTGTCGTAATTGACCTATCTTACCTGCCCTTGTCAAGAAAATCTGTTTAGAATAGGTTGGTCATTGTGGATATATATGTTGTATTCTTTAATCTTATATATTGAAAAAGTAACGTATGTTTCATGTTATAGCCAGACCAGTCATTCACCATTGTAAAACTATCCAAGACCTGATTTTCTTCAACTCAGTTGTACAGGAACACAGGCAGCTCACTTTGGTTCAGCTCTCAGCCTGCGAGAAGTGGTACATCGCACCAGGAAACAGTTCTGACAGCTTCTACACCTCACTTAGATAATTTTCTGCAAACTCTTTGTGCACCTCAGCTCCTTTGATTTGATTTTGGAAGGTCTAAATCTAGAGAAGGTTGAGACAAATAGACTAAATCTAGCTGCCAGCAAGGGAGCCTGAGACCAGCTAGTATTTCTCTTCCTTTTGCTTTCACATCTTGGAGTTTGGATAACTGTTTTGCATCAGCATGAAAATAACAATACTACTAGTAGTGCTACAAAAACTGGCTGAGCAATTCTTTGAGGAGCCATCACAGCTTTTCAGCTGCTATCTCTTAGGATTACCCTTCTGCAGCACTTGGGATAGGATTGCAGAGATCCCACTGACGTGGGCTAAACAGACTTTGGGAGGTAACACATAGCATCTACCACTACCCAGAGACCAGTAAAGAAATTGTAGTGAAGGTAAAACTCTCTCAGTTGCTGGCATTTCTCTGACTTTGCCGCCGTGTCTTTTATGTAAATATACACTTTCATCTCTAGAAATTTGGGGAATACCTTCACTGTATCAAGGCAATATTCAGGCCAAATATAATTTCCCTTCCTTTTTATGGAATGTTTGCACAGAACAGACACAATAGTCACTAGCCATGCAAGTGTATTGGGGTACAAAAGAAATCCTTGTTCAGATAATTTTGCTGCAATGCCCCATTTTGTATTGATGGGGCAGGAAATTTGTAACCATGATTGTAGCTGTTGATAAGGTCTTTTGGGAAATAATTTTCATTCTTCCTTTTTTTTTTCCCTGACACAAAATTCCATGTGGTTGTATTTAGTGTTTAGGAATAGCAATTTTCCATTAATGTTAGCACTTCTTATTTCAATACTTACAGAATAACAAGGATATTTATTTTTCTTATCAAGATGGGATTTTTCCCTGCATTTTTTTCCAAAACTATTAATCAAAACATTTTATTTCCATGAATTCTAAGCCTTCTCTTTTGATCTCCCAAAATATGAGACAGAATTAAAAAAGGCTTCTAGAACACAAGAAAAGTCAATTTGGATTTGAGATGTTGGAGATAATTCTATCTGCAAAGAGTTTAGAAGAGTCCTATATCATCTACAGTGTATTTTTGGACTAAGTTCTACTATTTAGAACAGCTAACAGCTGAGATGGCACAGAAAATAAGTGCAACCAACAGATTAACTCATTTGCAAATTACTTACTCAGTGAAGCAAGGTTTGAAAGGAGGAGGTGGATTGTAAGTCTGGAATTGTGATTCAGACTCAACTGCTTTGCTCAATTGCTCTTAGGAAGACACAGTCATACAAATCTCTGACTCAGCATTAAGAAGAATTTGGCAATCTAGTCTTTAATAAAACATAAGGATGTTAATGTAACATTAACTCTGGATTCATAGTAAATAGCCGGTTGCATCTCAAACATGTTTGAGTACTGTAAGCCAAGATAAATCTGCTCTGACATCATACCTACACAAAGCAGGGGGTGTCCATTACCAAAGGATTTCACCCCATATGCTGTATGCCAGGAAACCTTCCACTGACACTTTCAGTCTCCACTGGGACAGCAGGCCTGAGGCTTGAATGAATTCTGCTTCATGACAAGTTGTACTATTACACTTCCTTGCTCAGCTCAGCTCAGTAAACGACACAAATTCTGAACGGGCCTCCTGATAACTGTAGCTGCAGGAGAGAAATGAATGTCCAACACACCATGTAGCTCATTACCTGTTCACTGAAGAATAATAGCAATACTCCTTCTCTTAAGTATATTCAAATTAAAAATCAGGAAATAGGGTTTTAAATTTGAGACTATTTATTACAGTCTATAGAATAATATCAAAAAGCTGCTCATCTAAGTTTTCTATTTCATGCCCAAAAGTCTTAGCAAGAAGCAAAATTCCCACTGAGTATTCTTTCCAGCTGAACTGCAGCTAGACAGCTAGATTAGAAATGCAGTATAACATGGTCATATTAACGTGGTGAGGCAGAAAAGACCATCTGCAGCACCATAAATATGACTAAAATAGAGTGCCAACAAAAAGCCTTTAACAGTGTCTAATGCCAGAAATCCTTATGAGTGGTATTTTTAAGAATTTCAATGTAATTGATAAAAAAGAAAATTATAGTATTAGTTTCATTTTGGATGCAATAAGCTTTCAAAATTGATTTATAAGCTGCTTTACAGCTCAATTCTGTGTGCATTTAAAAATAGTATTTTTTTTTTACATTCTTCACTAATTTCTACTGTGAGCAGTTGTAGTGTTCAAGCATACTTAGTAAGTTAGAAGAAGTACACACATTCCCAAGGTGCACTCTGCTAAATATCACTGTGTAGACTGAAAATTGGCACCTCTAGCTGCTGTTTTAAAGATGTATGACTCTGGTTTATGTAACAGAGATTTCTGTCTATTGTACTGTATTGTGTATTGTACTGTACTGTGTGTATGCCTAGAGTAATAAATTCAATGCTAAATATTTAGAATTCAACAAACTTTTTCAAAAATTGTCAAGGACAAAAAAGTAAGATCATTACATGGATTTATATTTTAAAGTAGGGTGGAAATGGTGGAAATAAATCACCAGATTTCTAAGTACTTGGTTGATATCAGTAGAGTTTCACAGGTTCTTTATTTTATAATGCATTTTCAATTACTTGGATAAAAAAGGTGCCAACAATGAGGTGAGAATGTTTGCATATGTAAAAAAATTATTCAGACTACTACACAAGATTTACAGACTTATGCAAGGATGCTGAGTGGCCAAGTGATAAAACAGGAAAAGAATTTTTTTACAGACATAATATAAGAGACTAAATTATCTATTACCAATCAACAACAAAATCTCTCAGCTGTTGTAAAAATATCTTAAATTAGCACAGTTACAAAAGTAATTCAAAAATGCAATGAAATATTGGAAATTATAAGGAAGAGAACTAAGATTGAAACAAAAAGCCATTATGTCACTGCATTGATCCCTAAGTCTGGGAGTAGCTCAAGCTATTGTCAAAAAGGATTACATTAGAAATAAACTGAGAAGAGCAAGAAGGATGTTCAGAAGTACACAATAGAGTTACACTAGCATTCTTCAGCTTGCAGAAGAGGTATACAAAGAGGAATTCAGGAGATGTATGAAAAACTGTAAACATATTGAGACTATATTAAACCTATAAAAAGGGAGTAATTATTAGCTATTTTCTATAGGAACTAGAACCCTCCCCAAGGCAACAAGTTTATAGCAAGCAAGGGGAAGTACTTTTTCACAAACACATGCTAAAATTATGGAATTCTTTCCTATAGAACACTTTGCAGATCAAACGAAAACCATTTTTAAAAAGCACTGAGACAAATTCATAGAACACACGTACACCATACATTCAGTTTGTGGTTTGAACAAACGATCTCTAGCTCAGGAAGTTTCTGAAATTCAGATAGCCAGAAACAGAGTAAATTTACTCAGAGAAATAACACAATGTAGTGACTCCTAATCTCCTTCTCGTATCCACTACTGGAAATTATCAAGGTCCAACAGTGTGCTAGATGGACCTTTGGTGTCATCTAGTCCAGCAACTTTAGCTCTTAGACAGGTTTTCCTGAGCAGGGTACTCTCACCTTCATTCAATTAGGATTCAAAATACAATTCCATATTCAATACTAAATATATAGGACATTCATTTTAAAATATTAAATCATTAAGCTAGACCATCAATTGTACAATTACTCTTGGCCACAGGCATAAAAGAAAGACTATTTCAAAACATTTCAGTATGGAATTATAGATTTCAATGCTAAATATTAATAAATGTTAGGTAGCTACAAATGCTAGTAATTTAAACTGAATGAAAAAAAAATTTGAATCTTATCCCAAACAGAAATTCTTATCCCAGCAAGAGAGAATAAGAAGATACTTTGAAATGTTCTCCAAGAAATCATTTAGCTATTGATTCACTGTTGAAAACACTTATGTAGAAAAGTGATGAGAGACACAAAGTTATTAAATGTCAGACTGTTCATACAGTGACACCTGATCATTTCAATTATTTAAATTGTTTTATTTTTTTAAACTTTCTTTAGCATTTCTTTTTCTAAACTGTTTAATATGTTTTCTGTACATCTGACGTCCCTGTGCCTCTATCTGAGTTGTATTACACAAAACTTTATGATATTTGTTATTTAGGTTTGGTTTTTTAGAAGGATATTCTGGAAATTTTGCAATTCTTCCCCTATAGTTTCTTTATAGGCACCGTATTATACTCTTCCTCTCAGCTACTGATACTTCTTGCCATTACACAAAGTGTTAGTTTTCCACACACTCAGGATAGTCTACCCCGCCATTCAACATACCAAGCCCAACTCAGCCCATCCCATGCAAATGTGAACAATAATTGCATTGTATAGGTGCAACTGAGGCTTGAGAGCTGTGTCGCTCTTTTTTCTTCCGCTTTGCTCCTTTACTTTTCCTTTTAAACTTGTTAAAGTTGTTTCATCTAATCATCAGATGTCATTATTGGAAAGGATTGTAGCAAAACTGATATACAGATTAGTTTTCTTTCCCAAGCAATTAGCACTGGTATCTTCCTGTTTTATCTGTAGCCAATAAATGCATATATCAGCAGTATATTCATAAGCACATGGAGTTCCACTAATAATAGAATCCAGAAATATCTCTTTCAGGATAACAACTACCAAGCAAAGTAGTTAGATATGTCCTGGCAGTCTTTTATAGATACATAGATTTTTAATTTAGAAAGGACCATCTGAACCTCATAGCTTTTAAAATAGGCTGTAGAATTAATGCTGCTATTCCCATTCTAAACTCAAAAACTTAGGTCTGACTGAATTATGCAGTCTTCTAACACCCCAACTATAACAAACTTTAGGTTATATTATATTTTTATATTTATGTATTCCATTACTAAGCATTGTAATTTATTAGGAATAGCTATTAACATTTATTGCAAGTGAAAAAAGCTGATTTTAATGACCAGACACTAATATGTAACATTTTCTTCTGCTTTTATGTATTTACATGTAGGCAGACTTTTTGGGTTCCGGCTACCTGGACTGAGACTTCTAACATACCGAAAGCAGTCCTTACCCCAGGAAGACCCCGATGCAGTGATAATCGATTCATCTAAGCACAGCGATGACTCAGTGGCAATGAAGCACTTTAAATCACCTACAAAAGAAAGCTGTAGTCCTTCAGAAGTGGATGATACAAAAGCACTGATTCAACACAGCAAATGTTCACCTTTGGTTAATATATCTGGACCTCTTGACCACTCATCACCCAAGCAGCAATGGGACAGACTTTACCCTGACATGATACAGACAAGCAATCCACTGACCCATTCCAGATCAAAGGAAAGTATTTGTAGTATACGGAGAGCATCTTCAGTACATGACATAGAAGGCTTTAATGTCCATCCCAAGAACATTTTTAGGGACCGTCATGCAAGTGAAGGTATGGTAGAAAGTCAATCACTATTCTTTGATGTTCTAAAAAAGGAATTATTTCAATTTTTCATAATAATAATCATCACTTTGCAAACAAATGTAAATACAGTCAGCTAAATATAATGATTCAAAGGTGCAATGAAAATATTAAGGGCCCAAATACACCAGGCTTATGTACACTAAATATTGTTTTTCATTTCCAAGGAGACTAATGGAATCATGGTATTGATCTTCTCTTTAGGGATATAGAAAATGTTGGGGCCAGCATTCCTAAAGCTAATATTGGTGTTTGGAGGGAAAAAAATCAGATGATCAAATTATAATTGCATGCACCAATCTCTCCTATACTTACATATATCAGGTTGTCTTTGACTGTATGAAATCCTACTTCAGAGACTGATATGTTTCTTTTTCTTAAATCTGTAATGTGCATGCTGTACATTCACTGATCCAACATTGAGACATGCTTTTTCTCTCATGCTGAAGAAGATATCCTCAGCAACTCCACTGACATGCTTTGTGTAATGACTAGTGAAATACTTAGTGAAATGGTGAAATGCTTAGTGTAAACTTCATTTAAGTGTGATTTTCTCCTTGGGCTAGTATATTCATGCAACCAGCAAGTTACAAAGATGTTTCCTCTCTCTTCATTTTCACTGTCTCTCCTAAATCCATGGAGTGTAGTCCATGATTTCTTCTTGAAGACAGGGAATTTAAGAAACTTGGGAAAGAGCTTAGCAAACAGAGGTTTGACAGCCCTGTGAATTGAGAGGTCACTTTGAAAGTCATTTTTGAAGAAAAGTGCCACATACACAATGCTTTCACAGCTACTGATGGTCTAATGTCTTGCATTACACACCTTTATTTTTAGCCCAGATGACTAGGAATGTATGGTAATATTTTAAGATTCCAGAAACCTATGTCATGAAAGACTGTGTATAGATTCTTAAATTAGCAGGAAAATTATTTTTCATTTTTCAGTGATGGTTTGTTTATCTCTTATTCACTGACCACAAGTGTAAAATCCCTTTAAGTTCTTCTGCCTCTTGGTAAGTTCACCTCAAGAACCCCTTGCTACTACACATTTCCTAAAATATAAGTCTGAATGTTCCTCTGACACCCAGTTTAACTTGTAGAACAGCAAAACCGATCATTCCTTCCAGTCACTCTTCCTGTATTAAATATAATATGTAAGTACTTCTTTTTTCACTTCTGTTTCTTTTGGACCATGATTTTTTTTTTTTTTTTTCAATTCAAATGAACCTGAAAATTCAATTAAATCCATCCTAAACCATACCATTTTGTATAGTCCATGTTCACAGTAAGCCAAGATTTCAAAATCAGGAGGCAAAAATCTCCAAGGTTGAACTTCAGCATGTCCTTTGGACCTACTGCATAACCTTTATCTTGATTTAAACTTCCCCATGTATTTAAACTCATCTTTCAAACAAAACACATTTTAAAATATCTCGTTTTTCAATTTATATTTTCAGAACATTTTTCATTACAGTACTTCCCAAATGGTCATTCTTCATCCAGTTATATATATATGAAAATGTGTAAAAATTAGTTTGACCATTAAGTGTCTTTGATTACAGTGGTAGAAAACTGATGCAGAAACCACCACATATTCTTGCTGAATGGAGGAGCAAAAATTTTTATCTCCATTTTATGGAAAAACATTTTTCAAATGTTAAGTACAAAGGAAAATAAATTTTACTATGAGGAGTCAAAAATCCAATTGAATTCCTATGGCCTCTCACGTGATGTGATCATCTACAAATAGACAAAACACTCTTACTCAGTTTTCACTCTGCATAAACTACAAAATAATAGAGAATCAGGCCCTAAGTTTATGTCATACATAGCATTCTAGAAAAACTCAGCAGAAGAGAAGATGGCTCTCAGAAAGGCATTAGAATTAGTAACCATCCTTAATGCCATCTGCTTACAATCACGTTAGAACTGGGCACCTTATACTGAAAAGATGTTTAAATTTATCCAGCAAGTCCTAATTGCCTTATTCAACAGTGAGCCATAAAACCCTATTATTGCTAAAAAATTTTCCATGAAAGTAAGGCAACCAAGATTCAGCTTAAATCATCTTCTCTGGGCTTGTAGGTTCTGAACGGGGAGAATGCAAAGCCCTAAGTACAACAAGTAAAAGTAAACTACAGTCCCAAAGGGCTAAACTATTACCAAAGGAAACATAGGGTTTAATATATTTTCCCATTCCATTTTTATTTTGAGTTTTCTTAAATCATTCAAAAACTACTACTCTATCTGAAAATGCAAGTCAGGATTCAATTTTTTCCTACCCTTTCCAGTTCAAATAATATTAAATGAATCAGTAAAGCAGAATTCTGAAAGAAGAGAATAACATTATTTAGCTTCATACTAACTACAGTAATTTACTGACAGTCAAATTTTAAGACAACGGAATTGAGAATCGAAATTATTTCATGTGTTAAATTAATTTATGTAGCCTCATTGCATATCACTTTAAAATTATCTTTGCTGTGCCCACTATATGCCCGAAGATATTACAGTAAAAGTGACAGCTTAGGATTTTAAATTCATTTGAGTTTATACTGGTTCAAATTCCATTCTAAGTTTTCCTATATGACAGCAAAAACAACAGGGCAGGAACTGTGTCTTACACTCACCACCCAAAATGCAGCAAGCCAGCCTCACCTGAAACACCAGCAATCCAGATTTTGCAGGCAGGTACAAGTTCACGGGGACTCTTCAGAAATTTTATTGTCTTCAGAAAGTGGACTCAGCAAGATCGCTGCTGCCTTCTGAAATGGCAGCAGACTTTTGAGCCAACTCAGCCTAATCTCCAGTACTGCTACAGATGCCTGGCACAGGAAGGCATTGGACTGGGAGGAATTAACACTCTTCCACAGCCTGGGTCCAGAGGGCCCAGCTTGATGTGCCGAGCTCCCCGGTGCTGGGAAGCTGAGGAGAAGCCAGCGAGGCAGCAGGTGTGAGGCGGCCCAGCATCGCCTCCGATGCCCCCCTGCAGGCCATGGCCTCTGTCCAGAGCAGGGCTGACCGCTCTCCACAGGGACAGGGCTGCTGTGGGACAGCCAGGCCACGAACGCCTCAGCCTCAGAGGTGGCCTGTCAGCCCAGCACAACACAGGTGAATGTCTGTGTGAGCCCGAAGCACCTTAGGAAGCTGGTAACCTGGTCACAGCGGGTATTGACACCAGGAGCAAGGCCCCATTCCCTGCCAGACCCACCTCACACCCCTCAGAGCTGGCCAGGCAGGGCCACGGCACAAGGGAGCGGTGGCTTGTGGATCGCGTTATTATCACATGAACCGGCGTGGCTCTTACCTCTGCACCTGTGAGGCTTCTTTAAAATAATAATAACAACAGCAATAATAATATTCTCCCTGAAAAGGTTTGATCTCATGAGAGGATTCAGGGCCAGGTGTGCCTGTGAGGACAGAAAGCTTTGCCCCTCTTTCCTTGCAGAAAGGCATCTAAGAGCTGAAGAAAGGTTTAAGGTATATCTTTCTCCAGCACTTACTCAGAAGGGCATGGCTTAGCTTGCTGCCATGTTAAAAGCTTTTCCTCACGTGAGTCTAGGCGGGGGGGGGCCTGGGGGTCTGTGCTGGGCCCCCTGTGCAGCCCCACACACCATGCAGCCACCCTGCACGTCTGCTGTGCGTGCCTCAGCTTCTCTTAATTATGTGGGACTAATTACCTCTTCTTGGCACTTTTGTCCTCCGACCTGCTGCCAGACTTGTGGAGAAACAATTTTATCATGTTTCTGTTAAGGCAAGTTAGCTAAAGCCAGTTATACTGCCTGATGATCTACTCCAAAGGCTTTTACATATTATCTCAATTGTCAAAGTGACTTCATCTCCAGTTAAAGTCTACATAATACAATCAAGGAAGTGCAACAATATTTCAGTTCAAACCATGCACACTTTGAAGCCGTATTTTCTGCTTTTTTCTGATGTAGATTTTAGTTGTCTTTTTTTCTCTTTTTCTTCACTTTTATTATGCTGAAAACCAGACAATGGTCGCAATGTCAAAGGTAAAGTATACATCTACACTGTACCTTCCAGTGTTTCAATCAGCCACACTTTTTGGCATGTTACTTTGCCTGCTGTATGAAATGTTCAAATGCAACATTCTCATATTGACCTCTCTAGGGCTAGGTGCATTACATAAATTGTATTTGTTAAACATGTAGTTATTCCTGTAACTTTTGTCTCAATGCACTAACTACGAATCACTGGAAAAAGTGAAGGCATAGTTAAATAGCCTTTTGACTTGATTATCTCTTAATTCAAAAAAGGAAGGGAGGGAGGTAGAACATATCAGTGCTATTGTATTTAAACAGTCAAAACTTCTGTTGAAGCTACCAGGAGTTTTACCTGTAAAAGGATATATGATTGTATGGGGATATTAGCAAATGATTGTTACAAGGTGCTTAGTTTTCAGTTAACTCTCTCAAAAATTAAATAACTGATAATCAGGACCCTTGTGGAAGTATCTTCACTTATTCCTCTTTTGTCTCTTTAAAACTAGTTTCACGTTCCTGGATGGCAGGGGGTATGGTTTCAAGCTTCCTGTAGCATCAAAATGTGCATGCATGAACTTCATTGCCAATTTCATGTTTAAATAATACTTAGTGCAATTACAAAACTGTTTCTTTTCACCAGCACTGAGCTACATCTTTTAGAAACAATTTGAACATAATCCATAAATTACTTCCTCCATTTCTGGAGATCACTTACTAAAGTGTTAAGTTTAACTGCCATATTTGTATCTGTGGGAAAACTGGTTTGTGACTTCATGCATGATGCAAAAAGTGTGTGTACCTGGTAAAATCTCTCTAAACTGCATGCAGTGCATGACCTAGATTCTGTAAAGCAATTTGTGGACTACAAAATCATTGCATTTGCTTCATGTGTGTTGGCAAAATCTTAGGGGAAAAACACGCAGTTTCTGTGGTGTACAGTAACTGTTATAAATGTATTTACTGCTGGTGAAAGATGATGAATTGGCAGCTCAGGAGAGTGAAATCATTTCTCAATGCATTGTGTAAGCAAGGACAGTGAAATCCTACCATACAAATGGGGAGCTCAAACTTAACCTGAAAGATTCTCCTTTTTCAGGCTAGGCAGAAGCAAGTCATTCTCCCTGCTTATTCAATTCTCTGCCTCTCTGTTGAAACTGTCAATCAGGGTGCCAATTAGTGTCAATTGTGATTGTGATTTGTTATGGCCCTCTTTTTCTGCTTCCTGCTCTGACAGTCCACTCGCCGTCTAGTATCAGCTCAATTTCTGTCAGCCTGGGCTGTACTTAAGCTAAAACTGTCTTTCAATCAATTACCATTGTCAATGAGGTGCATTATACCTTTCACCGCTTTCTAAAGCAAAAGAAGAAAAGGGGAAGGGAAAAGAAGTGAGGTTTTATTCTCATGTGCAATAAACTTAAGCCTAATATCATGCTCTAGGGCATAAGTATTAGGTGGCAAAAGAGAGAGTAATCCCCTTTGGAATGGAAGCAATAAAACATGTAAATCCCCGAAACCAAAAGTTCAATGCATTTAAGCATCTATAAAGTCACTAATAAAACAAAATCTTGCCTACTATCTAATCACAGATTTGCCTAAGCTATCTTAGTTTCCTCTTACTTTTGAATTCCTAAGGTATCAAGAATCTTGTTCATCTGACAAATGGTTCCAACTTGATATCCTGCTTATGTCTAAACTAATTAAATACCCAGACACTATTGCTACAACTAATAGGGAAGTAGGGCTGAAAAACTGCGGTCTGACCATATGAACATAGCACACTCCAGCCAGATTAGTCACTTCCCTCATTTGTGAGGAGATTGCAAGCCCTGATATATTTTGAACACTAATTTTTAGTAGATTCATGTAGATGATGTGAAAGATAGATTCAGGTCCCACCTGGGCCAAAAGGCATTTAAGTATAGTATCGCAACCCCTTGGTGCTGTCCTCAGTACCAGGCTTTTATACCATTCCTTGCAGGTGAAAGGTAGTGCTTCCTTCCTTTTTCCAATGAAGCTGTACCATAAAAAATGTACTAGGAGAAAAAGAAGGACTTTTTTGTAGTTTAATCGTTAGAGAACTCATGCACAAATTCTGTTTTGCACCCAAACTTTTAGTCTAGAGCATCATGCCATCCCTTGTCATCTTAAATTCCTTTCTGAGCAGTGGCAAAATTTGAAATGGAGTAATAAAGATTTTCTATATCTGGCCCAGATTAACATACAGTTAGCATGAGTTTAGGAGATAGAAAATGTGTAAAAATCCCTATAAGCTTAGAAAGAAAATTAAACATCTGCTTCAGCAAGCATTTGAAGCCAGGTGTGATGGAAAATCAGCCCTCACTTAAAAAATTTTGCCAAAAAAAAAAAAAATTCAGCACAGCCTAAAGCATTTCCCCACAGCCATCCCCAGGCAGCTGGTTGATTTGAATTTCATTCATTCACACATCGCAAATAAAATCAACTGTTCCACTGCTGACTTTGCAATTTACCCCATAGACCTAACGCTATTTCATTGCCTGTTCCGGAATCAACATACACACTCTTGTTTTCCTCCCAGGAAGACAAAAGGCTCAAAAGCAGTACAAGAGAAAACCATCACATTGTTGCCCTTAATAGAATTAAGACACAATAAGGTTCTCATATGGATCTGAGAAATACCTTTCAACCCCACACTTTAGGTACATTGTTACTGACTGCAAGACCTGGGTTTTTTCTTAAATCCCTAAGTGGATTTATCTGTCACTGTCTAAACATCTTTATAGTTCTTTTTTCCAGTATTGTTCACAAAAGCAACTTCTCCTTGCAATGAATAGTTTTGGCTTCCCAATGAACCTTATGATGACAGTACAAAACAAGTATTCTTATCATTTATATTGCTTTCTTTTTCAAACAACTCTGTCCAATAATGAAAAGAATAACTATAAAGGATATGTACCTCATGAAGTATGCAAATTCCATATTTTTTATCATGATGCATAAAATAGTATAAGGTTATTTATACTCCATTAATATTCTACCTATGAGTATCCCTATAGTTTCCAATATTTTGTTAGCAATGATAATTGGAGAAACATATTTTGTTGAGTAATATTTCTCAATTTTCCAATTTCTTTGAATTATCTTGTGAGCATGAGCAACGTAGGGATGTGATAATAGAGCCTTTGCTAATTCCAGGCACTCTTATATAATCATGTGTCCTATTTCCACTCTTATAAACAAATGAGCATATAGTCTTTATTTTCAGCCAGAATTATAATAAGAGCACACCAGCATTCCCAGTAACATGAAAACAAGGATAGATGCATTAGGCATTTTGGAATCCATTGACTTTATAAAAAATATTGAGGGCTACTTGTAAAGGAAATGTCATATTTATAGCCAATATTAGATTTGAATCTTATTAGCAATAAAGTTATTTTTAAAATGTAGATAATTTTCATTATTAACAAGTAGTATACAGAAAAATAGTTTTTAACAACCCTTTTAACATATCCCACCTAAACATTAATGATAATTTATTTCTCTGATAATGAATGTGTGTTCCAATTTTTCAGGGCCTTTTAATCATATCAAGTCAAGTCTGTTGGGATCCACATCGGATTCAAATCTCAACAAATACAGTACAATCAACAAAATTCCTCAACTCACACTGAACTTTTCAGATATCAAAAGTGAAAAAAAATCTTCATCTCCTCCTTCTTCAGAGAAAGCGATTATTGCACCTAAGGTGAAAGACCGAACGCACAATGTAACAGAGAAGGTTACACAGGTAAGGTAATACACATTATTTTAGTACGTTTTCAATTTTTTTCAGTGTATTCAATAGTTTGTTACTCTTTTAATGAGTGATTTGGCTATGTCCAGGAAAATTTGAAGGCTTTAAGACATTATTTAATTTACCTTCAATTCAGTTGCTTATGAGGTAGTCTACAACATTAGATGATACTGCTAGCAAACAAAACTTTTCAGCTCTCTATTTTTTGTTAGGAAAGAAATGTAGTATGCACCAGGTGTCCCAAATAAGCTCATTAATTTCAGTGATTCCTGTCATTTGTAAATGTTAGTTACATTCTTCTTAATTTTTTCTCAGCATTATGAATTGCTGATTAATGTAAGGCACAACATGATAACAAATGGTAGGTGATTGTGCCACTGTATCATAATTACATCTCATAATTTCTATTCAAGTTCTTTGGCTTTCCATAATGCCTTTTCTTGTAGGTATCTTTTCCACATCTGTGCATCAAAAAGGCTGTCAAAATTTGGACTGGACATGTGATATATCTTGTGAACAAGGCATATAAATGAAAAAAACCTGAAAATAATTTAAGATAGCAAATTTCTTCACTCTAATACAGATGCAGTGCCCTCAACAGAACTTTTCAGCTAATTTCAGTATTATTACATTTGTGTTATAGTCTCATATGGAGAGTGACTGGGCTAGCAATGTGTAACATACTGAAAAAAAATATCAAGAGATGACAGCATCCCAAATAACTTTTATAGGATTAGTAAGCAGAGGGTTGGCCCTTAAATGCTCAGACAGACTGAAAGAGGTAAGAAGTTCTTTGTAGTAAAATGCAGATAAATATTCGATAAGGAAGATCTTGCCAAGAGTAGCTTTTGACTTAGAATCATAGAATGATAGAATTTAAGATCATCAAGTCCAACCATTAACCCAGCACTGACTAGTCCACAACTAAACCACGTCCCCAAGTGCTGACCCGCCTTCTATAGACCAGACTGCAGTTTCTCTGGTGCTGTGCCAGATTTTGTCCAAGCTCCTACTCCCTTTGACAGATATAAAAAGGAATATATTGTACACCCTCCTAGAGAAGTAGAGATAAAAGTTCTATCATTTCTATTTTGAGATCAGTTAGTGCCTAAAAAGTAATTGGATTTTTATCTTTCATATGTTTTGTCTATAATTGCTAACTTGAATCTGCAACCATTGTCCTTTCTTCTCTGGTCAGTTTTGAAAGATATAATCTCTTCTGGATCCATTTTGATATGTTTTAAATTATTCATAGTAGTTATACATAGAAATCTGTTCATAGATAATATGGAAAAAAGTCAAGTTACATAAAAAAGACTAATTTTTATAAGTTATATAAGCATGAGGCAAGGTAGGTTTTTGAGGCTTTTTTTTTCCTTTGTTTTTGTTTTTTTGTTTAATTTTGACTGGCTAATTAGTGCCAGAGTGTCGAGTTTCTATGTACTATGACACTGTTAAGGGTAGAAGGGGGGCAGAAATTATTTTTTAAATCTATGTTTATTCTCCATATAATTTAGATTTTATGAAAAGATCAATGGAAATGGCATGGATCAGCTAGTCTTTCCAGGAAAATTGATACCAACTAAATTCAAAATTAAATTTGAAATGCTCTATAAAATCTTTACACTTCACAAGAGCCTTCCAATTTAATTTGACACTGGTTTATGTCCTTTTCTAGAATGATCTCAACCATTGTGCAGAGCACAATTTGCATTGCAAACTTTGATGCCATATCATTCATTATAATTGGAAACAGTTCCCTGCAGCTGCTGCTTTTTATGTTATTACATTCACTTATCAATGCTTTTAGTTGCTGCTGCATCCTAAATTCTAGAATTAGGTATAGGTAGAAACTCCTAAGAGGTATAAATAAATGTGGGTCTATAGTATTACGATGGTCAAGGATCTAGTTAACTAGTGATTCATGAATTAGATTAAAAATAGACATTTAGAAGATTAAAGTAGCTAGTTGTAGTCCTGTTTATGTTTCTATTCCCAGTGATTTCAATATATTTCATAAGAGTCAGCTCTTTGAAGGTTCCGCTGCACGTCTGGCTATAAATTTCTTTGTAAATCTTTTCCTAGGCCATGGATCCATTATGTATCTGCAGAATAGTGCAAAAGTGGGCTTGGAAGGTTTGAGCACAGTGTTGAGAATAGAATATGGTGGAAATGTTAGATGAGGTAGTTCATGCTGGCACAGTCTCTGATAAGGAAATCTGTCAAACCGTATCAAAAATACACAGAAGGCAATATCAGTAAAAGAGCAAATTAGTATAAAACAGCCATGATAAATTTAAAGGTCACCCTTAGTAAGAGTTTTGACATTCTGAAACAGCCTTCTAATAAAAGAAGTTAGGGCAGGAATTCTAAGTATTACTAGAAAGAGCCTGAGAAATGTAGTGAAGGGATACATAACATGCTGTATTTTCTGGGACTGCAGGACTTGATGACATAAAAGGCTTCTCCCAGCCACATACTTTTCCATTCAAACATCCATCCATCCATCTCTCCCTTTGTAGTCCTTACTGTCTATTTTTCTCCCTTTCCTCAGTTTTGCTGAGAAATTTGATCCTGCTGTTACAGTCTGACAGTTCCACTACCGTTGCTCCTCACTGTGCAACTCAAAATACAGAGACATGGACTCTGGTATGAACCACATATGAAAGTATCAGTGAGCTTCCCTGTTGGATCACTGTGCCCTGCATTCTCTCTCGTGTATCAGTAATATCAAACTAAGTATCAGCATCCCAGGATGCAACAAGTTCTTTCCAAAGACAACAGCTGTATAACTTCTTTAATATCCACAAGCTGGAGAGGTAATTCAGGTCTTGAAGACAGTGAAAAAGGAAAGGATGGAACATAGCCACCTTCAGAGGGCAGAGGAAGAATAATGAATAAAGTAAATAAAAGAGTCGTGGCCACTGTGTTTAGAGGAAGTGATGCACTTTGAGAAAGCATTTAAAGAGGAGTAAGATACTTTAGTAGAAAGATTTTAGTGGAATAAATTAGAAATATAAAGTAGAATAAGGTTTAGAAAACAATTTCAGAAGAAATGGAAGATGCTGTGGGACAGTGGTTTATACTTTGAGTGAAAAAACTGGGTTATAAATTCTACTGCAAGGAACCTTACAGTACTGTTTTACTACTTAACAGGAGTGTTCAGGACATTAGATAGAGATGAGAATGGCCTTAAGGTATAGCTTGTGGTGAAGAGGTGCACATATGATGGTCCTGAATAAGTAGACTCCCTGACTGCTCTGCCTGTATTTTCACCTGGGGCTTCACTGATCATAACTCCTTGTGTAATGCCAAGAAGCATAACATCTTCTGGATGTTTGTTTCTGCAAAATATTGACTTTTACTCAGAGAATTAGCCAGTAGTAGCTGCTAGATAGCCCTGATTGATAAACTGGCATTGTTATATTCCAGTGCAGATATTTGGCACTGAATTAAATTTACATTTCCATTCCACTTTAGAAAAAATTGGTTTTTTAAATGCTTTCCATTATAATTTCCAGAGGTGTTAATGTCAGTCTCTTCTAGAAGAATCTCAACTTACTTTTTTCTATTATTTCTTTATTACAGTCTGTTCAGGGGGACAGTGCAATTTCTGCACTCTTTTGTACTGACAGGTTCAGTTGGGGTCCCGACACTGATTGTTAGAAGGACACAAGTCTTCCTAGAGGCACAAAAAGTAGACTTTTATTAAAGAAGGCAGTAGGGCAAAAGTCTGCCATCTGTCCCTTAACATTATGAATTCAGAAAGGGGACTTCTGGCCTTAAAATTGCAATGTGCAAAGACACAGGAGGAACTGATTTTATCTTTTGTTTAAATACTGATTTATTGTAAAGCTGCTTACACATCCAGTTGCCACTGATGTACAGCTGCAAAGTTGTGAACTCTGTTGTAAACAGACTCATGAAGACTAGAATAGTCAGTATCTGTGCATATTTTTAAAGAAAAGAGAGAATTCTTGAATGCCCATAACTTAATACTGTCAACAAATAACTGCTCCAGTTAATAAAAGTATAAATTACTGGTCTCTCTATTTTGTTGCTTAAGAAAAACTGTTTTGTTGCTTTTGATCACTAGTGTTCAGAGATTATTTATCTCCTTGAAATTCATCAGTCTGAAGGAATACAGCACGTGATTGAAAGACCCATTATGTATCTGTTGTTTCTGTTGTTCATGATTTGTCTCAATAAATGACTTACAGGAAGGTAAAACTCTATGATCTTTAAACTTCTTGTAATAATAGTTTTCAAAACAGTTTCATTATCTACCCACCTCTAGGAAACGTATATGTACCCAAACTG
Source organism: Dicrurus megarhynchus (assembly GCA_013399195.1). Taxonomy (NCBI): domain Eukaryota; kingdom Metazoa; phylum Chordata; class Aves; order Passeriformes; family Dicruridae; genus Dicrurus; species Dicrurus megarhynchus. The sequence continues at coordinate 390,756 of VXAD01008917.1, read as the reverse complement.
GTCATATGGCCGATGAAATGATAAATATATACCTTGACAGGCTACACAGAATATTGTGATCTGATTTGCAGACATGCTGAACACCCACATAGCTTCTGAAAATAGAGCTGCCAATGAAGGGAGGGGAGGCGAGGGGGGGAAGTAGTGTTCATGTATGAAGTGATAGACCTTGTAGTTTCACTGTATGTTTTTGTAATCTGGCCAGCCTCTATTTAGTTCCCCAAAAGATTAAGAAATAAGTAACAATATCCTCCCAAGGCCAATAAAGCTGTTGATATAAAAAGAACTATTATATGATCATGACTTCAAACTGACCTTCAGGTTTTCAGGCTAAAGAAAACTACCAGCATCTAGGACAGAGAGGGGCAATATAAGACCTAAAAATAAACCAAATTATTAATTTCTACATTTTCAGCAGTCTGATTCAGCTGACACACTGTGCTGCTTACATCCTGCAATACCTCACATACACACAACATTTCAAGGCTGTTCATTTTGCATTCTGCATAAAGTAGAAAATTCTGAATAAAGGGGAAACAATTTTGATATCTTCCAATTACACAGCAAGATTATATATGTAATAGTGAAATGAGGGGGTAAGCAGAGCCAACATTTCCTAGTTAATGTATGGAAAGTTTAAATTTACTCTGAAGTGAGAATCTTCTTTTTCCAGTCAATTGACATAGTTTATACAGGAATCATTCCCTTTCTTTACAATAATGCTTAGCACCCTCATGCAATAAAATTTCATCTTTTATTGTAATTATATAATTAGGCTTTGTAATTACTATAGATGTAATTACAGAAATAGTATAAATGTGTAATTTCATTGTCATTTAGAAGGTGTGACACACTCTGTGAAACAAAGAAAAGCAAAGAAACCATGGTGAAAACTAATAAAAATACTTCAGTCCCAGTGTGGCCATTTAAACCTGTGCAAAGGTGTCACTTTGGAAAGTAGTATCTTTTGTACCAGAGCAAATAGCTATTCCAAGTGCATGGAAGCAGAAAATGAAGCCCACTGTTTTGATCAGTTTCAGAAGAAAACATAGTATTTTCATTATAATTATTTACTGTTGCACCAAGTAATAAAAATAAGATTCACAACAATTGTGAAAGATAAAGTAGTCCTTCCTTAGAGAAGAGCCTCTTCTTTTTGTGACAGCTGAATAGGCTCAGGCATCTGAACTGCTGCAGTGTTTTGAGAAGATTTCACAACATATGGTAGAAATGGAGCAGTCGGAAAGCCCAGCTGCTTTGCAGCATGTAACCTGAATGCATCCTTAATTAGTCCATGTCCTTCCCCCAAGATCTACTCTTTTGAAAAGCGGATTACCTGATTTTGCTGAGTTGGGAAAAAGTATCCACTATCTTCTATGAATTACACTTTTGAGTAATCGATGTTTTGTGATCTCATTGGTTTTACTGCCTTGATGCTAACATGGAATGAAGCATATGACCTTTGTTAATATTAGATCATTTGCCAAAACATCATTCCTCTTCTGATGCTAAGAAGTGGGAGAAAATAGGCTTTCAGACTGCATTGTAATTTGTTCTGAAAATAATGAGTTGGGTGTTAGAACCAATACTCTACAAAGCAAGTAAAGCTGATTGAAATCATGCAAGCAGCATTTAGGAAAGCCTCATTTCTCTGGTCTAGAGCTATAAACACCCACTTCATGGTGGATTGACCTTGGAAGTTTCTAAACTTAGTAGGTTACTCTGCTGAAACCAACAGCTTTGACACCCACCAAAACAGTCTCACCATGAACTGCAAGTCAAGCCCCATTAAGATGCAGAGAACTGTGAGAATCCTCTGATGCATTTGGCATGCGCAGTTTAGAATAATAGCTTTCACACACGCAGTTATAGCTGCCTTAAAACAGCTATGAAAGAAGTCAGTCCCTCCTTCATGTAACCTTAGACCCATACAAAAACGTAGTGTGGAAGAGACCTCTAGAGGCCATCTAAGCCAACCTCCTACGCACAACAGCACAACTGCAAAGTTAGATCAGGGTCCGGTGGTTACCACGTTAACTCAGGACACAGTTTCTATCTTTAGGACAGTGTAAGTATATGTTTTCCCAGAGACAGACAGCAATAGCAGCTGACGCGTGGAAAGAGGAAGGGAAGAGGGCAGAATGTTGTGGATCTCATGGGTCACAAAGAGCTGCTATTTTTCAAGAACACTGCTGGTGTAGCTAACATTCAGGACAACCTCTTAGAAAGAGGCAGTCTTGGGTTGTAGTTATAGAGTATTTTGACTGTTACTCATCTTACATAAATGACCATCTGTTAACAAATCCGCAAAAATAACCCTGGGCACCACGGACTCAGACTCAGGACTCCTTCCCTCTCTAAGTGCCCTTACCCTCAAATGGTCTGGATTCTGAACTCTGCCAGGCACCTCACATGTGCATACTGAAGGACCAATGTTGGATCTAGCCACAAAATGCCATAACCTGGACAGGCAATGTTTAACATTTACCTGAAATTATATAGTCACACCTATTACGGGTCATTTTCCTCAGAAAAAAAAATGGCAGGTATGCTCAGCTAACAATTTAAATTCTTTTCTCTTTAGTGTAATACTAGCTAGTACACAAACTGAAAAACTGGTGGGTAATCCAATGATTAATATTTTCAAGGAAGTTTGTACTCTCTCACACATCACTAATGAGAGAAATTGTGAATAAACTAAATTTTAAAGAGCAGAAAGTTCCTGCAGTTTGCAGGTAGTATGATGGTTATAAAGCAGCTATGTTCTAACACTGATTATAAATGAGATCCTTAAGCATATTAAGGAGAAACAGTAGTGAGGTTATTATTCTTTTGGCCTGGGAAGGGGGGAGGAAGAAAGCATGTGGATTAGTTGTTTTTGATGTACTGGCAGCTGAGGAAAATATTTTCTGGTTAGGGTTTGATAGGGTTTAGCATTTTTTTCCAAGTAGTAGAAATAGTAAGAAAAAGCAGAGACCATTAACCCCAGTCTGCATAGTGTGTTGTTTGATAAATTCTGAATGCCCTCAAAATTAATAAGCCAAACGAGGTCATTTTTCTCATTTATTGCCTGTCATGTGTTAGAACTTGGATGATGCTTTCAGCTTGTAACTGGTAACAGGATCAATAGAGAAGGGCAAACCCAGGATAGTTCGGAGCTAATGTTCGTACAAAAAAAAAAAAAAAAAGGAGGAACACTCCTTAAATTATATTGAAATATCAGTAAAATCACAATAAGGGAAAAAATCAGGCATCAGATGTATGAATCAAAAATCAAAGTTTTGCTGAATTCCAAATATTATGTTTAGGAAATAGATATAGTTACTAGATAGCTATAGTTAATAAATGTGGAAACGTGTATTTTCAAAGCATTTTTCGAGGTTTATGGGTGGTATTGGTGTTACTGAACATAAAATTAATGAGTGTAGCACTGTTACGAACCGGTTTAACACAAAAGACCAAAGGAAACTAAGTCTCTGTGAATAAAACAAATTGGACCCAGAAAGGTTTGAAATACACCCCAAAAAACCGTGATTAAAACCAATGGAGATTAGATGTTGGTGCCAAAAAAATGATATATTTTATTTACTAGTGAAAGAGGCAAAGAGAGAGAAAGAAAGATGAAAGAAAGAAAGAAAGAAAGAAAGAAAGAAAGAAAGAAAGAAAGAAAGAAAGAGAAAGAAAGAGAGAAAGAAAGAAGTGTGCATGGGGGTTTGGAGGAGAGGGAGAGAGTGATAGGAGTTAGGTAGGAACATATCACCCTTCCAGGGGTCCCAACGACGTCTCGTTGCTCCCCTCTGTCTGTTCTTCTTGGTGGTGAGGGTCCCCCGCTGCTGCCACCGTGCCAAAAAAGTACAGAATCCAGTGGATTAATATAGGTTTGGGCCAGGTGGGAATGCCCAGGTGCCTCCCTTGCAGTGGCCAGTTTGACACTGTCCCTTGCAACACTGCGGATCTGCTGCATCATGCTGCAGTGCTCTGGTGCAGGGTCTGGGGACGCCTTGGGGGGTCCTTTGAAGGGCCATGACACCCCCTCAGCTGGCCTTCATGTGGACGCGGCTTTTCCTGGGGTGAAGGGGCCCCTGCAACTGGTCTCCTCTGCACAGTGGGGGATGGGCGTTCACTGCCTCTGACCAGATGCTTTTTCACCACACACCCAAAGCCTCTCCTCTGGTGTGAGGGTCTGTGTGAGCCTGGCAGCTGATAGCCCCGGGCTGTGGTCTCCACCCAGAACGTGCTAAGCTTGACCCCTCTGTGAACGCATTCTTCTTCACCCAGCCCAGACGTGTGTCACTATCTAATCTCCATCAAGTAGTAGTTCAGGGCCTCAGCCAGAAGGCCTATTCAGGGTATGGTGGCAGCTTTTGTAATACAGTTTTGCTATAATAGGCAAAAGTCCTTCATGGAGATGTTCAAGCCATAAATTAAAACATTCAGTCTCTGACACCATCTAAAGTGTAAAAATATACTATAAAATAAAAATCTATCTGAAATAAAGTACTGGAATTGTATGAATATTTAGTTGAAATTCGTAGTACGTAGCAAATTTAGAGTTTCTTCTTCTTGATATTTGATTTATCTTAGGTAAGTCTGACAATTGAATAAATCTTGCATTGTAGCACATGGTGAAATTGTCTTTAAGGTACTTTGGGTTTATTTGCAAGCATAAAAATTTCTTTTTTTAATCATAGAATTGCCAGTTTTACATTAAGGCAGTATCTTTTTAAATATGGAAATTGCAGTAGTTAGTCAATATCTTGGAAGCTGGCATGAGATGGTATGTTCAGCTTCAGACAGACTGTTGGGTATACTACTACTAATAAATGAGAAATGTTTATTAAATGGGAAGAAAAGTTCTTCATTTCACAGCTTTGCATTTATTTCTAATCTAAGTACCATCTTCTTTGAAAATGTTCTACTTTCTAAATGAATTCTATTAATTATGGAGAAACCTACTTTCTTTTGAAGCAAAAGAACTGCTGAATGATACGGGCTCACATCTGTACCAATTTGTTCTGTTCAAAGTTTAGTTTCACTGGGTTTACAGGTGAGTTCCGAATGGAAGACTATAACCAAAGGAGAATAGCACCTTTTGCTGCAGCTTAGTCTCTAAGGCTATTAGTTGCTGGGTTTGGAATTGAGCAAAAATTGAGCCTGTGGCTCATGGCCATTCTGCAGAACTTGTTAGAGGCCAGCTAATTTATTTTGACAAATATTGTTAGGATAGGATGAAGACTGTAGCCTCCTTCCAGGTTTTCAAAAAGAGCTTGAAAAATAAGTTGTGTCTAGGATAGTTATTTCCAGATATATTTTGCTGTCTGTTTTCTCACTTCTTTACACCTACAATATCCAGGAAGCAAAGGAAACTGCAGTTAGCACAGTGTGATAAATTAGTCAGTATATCTAGAAAACAATTAACATTAAGGCTTACAGGCTTCTGTCCTAGGCATTTTTTACACTGGATTGAGCTTTCAGTGTCTGCAGTAGCACCAAAGAGATTCCCATATCTCCCTGGCTGTCACAGTTTAACCCCAGCTGGTGACTAAGTATCATACAGCAGCTGCTCAGGTCCCTCCTGCACCCTCGGTGGGATGGAAGGGAAAATCAGGAGTGATACTAATACTAATAGCAATTGTGAACAAAAGGAGGGAGGAAGAGAAAAAGGGAGAAACAGAGACACAGAGAATGAAGACCCAAGAAAAACACGTGATACAATACAATTGCTCACTGCCTGCTGACTGATGCCAAACCCATTCCCAAGCCATGATCAGTGTCTCTTCCTGGTAACCCCCCTCAATTTATAGTCTGGGCATGATGTTCTATGTTATGGACTATCCCTTTGGCCAGATCGGGTCAGCTGTCCTGGACGTGCTTCCTCCCAGCTTTTTGTGCACCTGCTCACTGACAGAGCCTGGGAAAATGAAAAGTCCATGACTTAGGGTAAACATCACTTAGCAACCAATGCATCAGTGTGTTGTCATCATTATTCCCATACTAAATCCAAAACAGAGCACTGTGTCAGCTTCTAAGAAGAAAATTAACTCTCTCATAGCCAGAACCAGGACACTGGTTAAATCCATAAATAAAACGTTCTGTTCTCTTCTAAACATGAACTTCATTTAGCTTAACATGGGCAAGGTGGAGCCTCTCAAGGACTTACTTTTGTCTGACTGATGCTGTGCTGTTATTGTTTTTGTTGGAGTACTAGAGTATTTAGTGAAGAGTCATCATGAAGATCATACCATGTCTTGCCACAATTCCCCAAAACCAAAATATGTTATTGCATTGTAAAAAAAAATTAAAGTGTCTAATGTAAGATCCAGCAACTGACTGAGCAAAGGCAAGTTTGTCTGCCAAGTTCTTCATGGTCACAAATCCACCTTTTTTCTTTGCCTAACCAGCATAAATTGAATGGATGGCCCTAGAAATCTGGATCATGCTTTTATAGGTTGGTTTTACTAATGACATGTAATTTTTATCATCAAATTGTCTGCATCTACATATGCAATCTGTTCCATCTACCCTTGCCAAATGGCTTTTTGGTTACAATACTGATGATCAAATTTTATAGAAGTTTGGGTAATGCACTGAACTTTCCTAAAAGTGGTGTTGAGAGGGGAACTTGGGCAACCTGGGCAGAATGCTAAGACTAAATATCTCCTTTAAGTGAACAAGGTTGGGATGTGCTCATTAAGCACAAACAAGGAGAGCCACAGGGAAGATGGTAATTTCTAAAGTAAGCTTTTCTCCCTACCAGAGCAGTTTCAATTGCAGTTCATACATTTTTAAACACTGTGAGGTCTAATTACAAAAAGCAGATTTTCTAGAAACTAAAGTTTGCTTATTTTGCATATTATGGAAAAAAAATATTTACCGTGAAACTGAAAGTTAAACTTAAATATGAATATATGCATAAGGATCTTTTCTCCCTTTCTCCTGTACTCCTCACAGTTATAAGTACTATAATCATAGAACCTAACTGTGAATGTAGCTACTTCATTTCCACTCCATGCACTTATTCTTATAGCTTTTATGCTTTTCTTTATCTGCATCAAAGTATTTGGCAGCTAGCAAATCAGTCAAGATGTAAAATAATGAAAAATACTTTTTTCATAAATATTGCAAGGATGACATAACATCACCAAGCTCAAAATCTGCTTGTTTTATTGTCATGCCATTAACAGATAGAAAATATCTTTTTGATTACTAAAAACCACACAATAATTTAAGCCCTTATAATAAATTTGACCCTAGATATTTTGTTTTCAGTCATATAAGTGTTTGTCAGCAGCTTAGTGTTGCCAGAAGAGGAACGAATAACTCACAAACTCACTAGGATGTTGAAGGATAGCATTTGCTGTCTTCCGAAATAATATCTCATAGTGAATTTTAAAGAAGAGTGTTACACAAGTTTTAATACATATTCTGTCATTAACTTTTGCTGAAAGAAGTCAGTTGTAAATATCTTCTTTAACGATCTGTATATCCCTAATTTAAGATGTAAAGTTCATTAAAGCACTTTTAGTAAATCTATATGCTTCTGAGTGTTACTCTGACAATGCATTACCCACTAATGCGAAAGTAATCATATACTGACTGGCAGGAAGACGCTCCTGAGGTTTAAGATTATATACCATTTCATAATATTTTCATGGAAGGTGAACTATAAAAATACCTCCTCTCTTTTAATATCTAGCTTAGTAAAAAAAAATTATAGGTTAGAGATATTACATATATTCAATTTTGGTGAAAGAGTTTTGTTTGATGGTAACATCCAATAAATATTATTTCCCTGAAACCTAAAAATTTTATTTTACAAACAGGAGAAAAAGGCTGTTCTACTGCTTTAGTCACAGGACATGCTTTCACATATAACTTTATTTAACCATTTGAAGATTTTGGGTTGCTGTGTATGTAAATATGTTTAGCTGAATAAGATTCATGTAATTATTTGATAACCTTATGAAAGTTGGGCACTTCATGGCCTCAGAAAGGCGCTTAGCACTCCCGGGAAGTCCCAGTGTTCTCAAACAAGCTTCAGGAAGTGACTGATATCTGGAATAAAAAAGAATTAAAATACACTCAGATAAGCTTTGAACTTCCAGGTTCCACCAGTAATAACAAAAGTTCTGTTTCAATATCTACTTAAAATTACACTTGATGAAATGTGGATGTAGTTAAAAAAAAAAAAAAACACCTTCTGTATGAGACCTCATTATTATGCTTCAAACTGTCTGACAGAGAATGTTTTAGCATTCAGCATTATATACAAATAGTCAGACTGCATAATTTTAAAGCCTTTAATAAAGACAAAGGATAAAGACAAGAAGACAAGTATTATTAACATTCCCCACCATTAGTATTTCAGAAGATGTTCTTCAGTAGCTGTCCTTTGAAAGACGTAAAAATACCTCTTACATGTAAAAATACCTTTAGCACTGATACATGAAAACCTTGTATAGTGCTGTGTTTGGAGGGTGCACCCAATCAATAGCTGAAGAGCTTTCAATAGCTTTCTTTCAGTACTGGTGTAACCTTCTTAGTTGTTCATGTCTGCATAAGGAAGACGATCATCAAGATGACTGAAATACAAAGTCCTTTATGGTGTTTTGGGTGATTAGGTAATGCCTGCTATCAGAAAGCCGATGTTAATTTAAATTCCATTTGTTCATTAATACTCGTGTAATATTTATTTTTAGTTGGTTTTAGATTCAGAAATCTCCTTAGGAGGTCCAGTCTGTAGATGTCTCATGGTAATGGTATGAATAGAGAGGAAAAGGAAAGAGATGTACTTGCTAGTTATAACTTGGCAGGTTCAACAGAACTAATACACAGGAGAAAAGAGCCGGGACAGGTTTCATCAAGAGAAGACAGTTCCATAAAATTTATTAAAATAATTTTAAAGCTGAAGTAACACTGCCTCATTCTTTGGGTGCACTATAATTCAGATTTAAGGTCTGAACAAAACAGGACAAAAACAGTCAATTACAAGAATATGGCTTTAGCTTGAGAGTCTGATTCATGTTTCTCATTTCTTTTCCTTCCCAAGTTTTTCCTGTCCAATACTGTTATTAGCCTTGTTGATAAAGATCTGAAAATTAGTTCAAAACTACATGTTAAAAGGAAGCGATTGTATTGTGTATTTGGATTAAATCTGAAGAGACGGATGTTCCATTTCCTTCCTTTTTTTCCACCAGCTACAATAATGTTTACAATGCAATTATCCTGGTTCAGTTTCTTCTTTACATTTTCATGTAAATTTCCTATTTTGGTGTTGAATATGCTTTATACAATGAGTTTCTTAAATCACTATTCATAGTAGATATTCAGTCTCCCAGCAAACAAGGAGCTGATGTGTTTCTAGATTTGCTACATCCTTCCTGGCTTAAGGATGCAGGAGTGATCATCCACTCAGTTCTCAGGGCTGTGTGCCTAGCATTGGGCTGCTGCTGGAGTGAGTCCAGCAACACATTGGCAAAATAATATTTTTTTATGTCATATAGTATTTCGTAGAAATAAATATTTCAACATTGTATTTGAACTGGTACCATCTTCCATAGTTTTACGCAAGATGTTTCATGGGTGAGATGAATGTTTATTTTAAAGTCACCAAAGTAATTTGGGACTATATTTATAGTTTGAACTTTATTAAATGTTTATGAAATTCTCTTAACATAAGAGGTGCTATGCAGTAGCTAACCTTGTTAGTACAAGATTTACTTTAATTCATCTGTTGCAAAAGCAGCAGTGACAAAACAGTATTTAGTACTGAATAAAACTACATCCTTTAAATATACATACACTTCATATGAGGCACACTTGGTCATGAGACATAGCAAAGTACCATCTAATATATTAAGATTTGTAACCATCAAACTTTCACGTCTACTTTTCACACAGATATCTGTGTCTATCTACCTTAAAACTGTTGGGTTTCACTCAAGCCCTTATACCTCTTTCGATGTTTTGTCACCTGTAAACATTGCTCTTTGTTCAAATTTTCTGGATGTGCAGTACTTCTGTCCAAGATGAAAGTTCCACTCTCATGAAGTGGTAGAATAACCAGGAAACCATCCTGTTAATCCATGCAAGGGTTTGACAGAAATATTTCTTTAACAATTCATGGTGACATTAATCATTTATTTTTTCTGCTATGATTTATTCATATACTATTATGCTTCTTTGTTTCTGGGTCTGTGGTTTTTGCTGCGTGCATTTGCATTCTTTAATAAATTTAGGTCGAAAATGCTTCAGAACAAAAATTATGAATATACATGTGATAGCAATATGGGTCTCTTAGAGTCTCTTGAAACTGTACAGTTTGAATAGTAGAATCATAGAATGATAGAATGGTGTGGGTTGGAAGAGACCTTAAAGATTATCTCATTCCAATCTCCCTGCCGTGGACACGGCTACCTACCACTGCTCCAGGTTGCTCAGGCCCCATCCAGCCTGGCCTTGAATACTCGCAGGGATGAGGCATCCACAACTTCTCTGAGCATCCCGTTCCAGTGACTCACGACCCTCACAGTAAAGAATTTCTTCCTAACATTTAATCTAAACCTGCCTTCTGTCACTTTAAAACCATTCCACCTTGTCCTCTTGCAAAAAGCCTCTCTTTGACTTCCTTGTAGGCCCTCTTTAGTTACGGGAAGATGCTATAAGTTACAGCCCTCTCTTCTCCATGCTGAACAACCCTAACTCAGCCTGTCTCCTTAAGAGATGTGCTCCAGCCTCCTGTTCATCTTTGAGGCCTCCTCTGGACTTGCTCCAACAGGATCACACCCATCTCATGCAGGAGGCCCCACAGCTGGATGCAGCACTCCAGGTGGACTCTCATGAGAGTGTCCTAGTGGGGAAAAATCACCTCCCTCGACCTGCTGGTCACACTTTTTTGGTGCAGAAGAAGAGGACAAATATTTGTGTGATTTAATTTTAAAAAATTAAAAGAATCAACTAAATTTAGAGAAGTAAGAATTATGGTAGCCCATTGCTGTTGCAAAACAGCTTTTATGAGTGTTTTCTGCTCATTATCCTTTAGGATACTTTCAGTTGTAAATATTATTCTCTCTACTTGATAGAAATTAGAGGCTAAACAACAGCTTGCATAAGATCACTGAGAAACTCAGCAACAGACACCAGAGCAAAATTCCCAGATCATCCAAGATCTTGTCTAGCATTTTGCCTACATATTCTATTTTATAAATGAACCTGTACAGGGAAGAAGAATGGTCAAATACTGTTTCTGCATGTGATGCTGCAGAGCATATAGCAAGAGTCCCCTACACAATCCAGTTACCCAGTGAAGCATATGGCCAATGTACTGCAAAGCACATCAACCCCATTTTGCTCTTTGACACTTCATCAAAAACACTGTGCAAAACAAGGTCTTCTAAACACAGCACAGGGCAGAAATTATACCTGGTACCAGGCAGGTTTCCTCAAGGGGAAAAATGATAGAACTGCCCAAAAAAAGATTTTACCATACACAGTGGAACACAGAGTAAAGTGATAAGGCTTACTGAATCTTTTTTTTTTAAGTGACTGTCACCTGATAGTCCCTCTGGTACACCTCTGGTACATACACTTCCTTTCTCCTCTTGCTTAACAGAACAGCAGCCAAATATAAATTTTCATTATCCTTAAATATATTTTTTTTCAATTTCAGTGAACTACTGTTATCTTTGAGGAACTGAAAGCTACCAAACAGTTCAGAAAGAAAAATCTACCACTGTTAATTTATGACAGTTACTTTGATCTCACTCCATATTTTTCTGGGTATCTGATTGCAGCCCTTCTATAATAAATGCCACCTTGAACTTGTGATCTTAGGAAGTGAACACATGAACCTAAAAACTGTAAAAGGTGTTCACTAGTCCTATCTTTGTAAAACACCTCAAGCAAGATTCTCAGAGTAAAAAATGAGTTTGAATGAAGTCTTCTAACTTGCAGCAGTGCTGCTTCAACAGTGAATGAGATAAACAGGAACACAGAAAATTTGAATTTTATATCAGATTTCTTTACTCAAAGACAAAATATAGTACAGTTTATTTAACCTTTAAATGTTGTCATTTAAAATAGATAAAATCTTATCACCTCATACTGCTTGTAAAGCACACCAGTAATAAATACATTCCTGCTTTCCCCAGGAAAGCCAGTGTGAGGTGGTATTTCATCAAGTTTGAATACCCCTAATTTTCTTAAGAGAAACCTGTTGCAGCTAGTATGACTTCTTCTGTTTAGCACTATAGTCTTCTTTTTGGTAAGATGCAAGGAAGCTTGGCTTTTTCCTCATGTCATGTCCCAAGGTTCAAAGACGTTTTAACACTACAATTCTTCAGTCTTGTCCCACTCACATTTCTTACTCTTAAAAATGTTTCATTCCCTAAGCTACCTCTTTTACAATCCAAAGTATGAGTTTTACTGTCCAGAAGAGAAAAGCTAATACATTTTCTTTTTACTAACAATGGTTTTGACATCTATTTAAAGTAAGTAGAAATATTAAAGGTCTTCTGAGTGTATTTCTAAGTAGACCGAAGTCTTCCATCTAGCCAAGATGGCCAAAATTGGCCAACAGCAGTAGCCAAGCTTTGCAAGGATGTTACACAACAGCAACAGGACAAATTCACCTCATAATCAGTCTCTATTGAAACTGCCAACATAAAACTAAATACTGTATTTTCTCTTTTTTCTGTATGTGCAACTGTGATTTTTTTTTATTTGAGAAATGAAGTCACATCATCTTTCTCAAGATACAACAAACAAAATAGTTACGAGTGTTTGTTTTCACTTCTCATTGCATGGGAGTAAGCAATGCAGAAATGTAAAGTTCTGTATAATGTTATGAATGTGAAACTCACAACCATCAGTTCAGCCTCTCCTGTGTTGTATGTCTAAGAAACTATCACCAAAATAATTGGATCCATTACTGCTATGATCACTTTTATACTGCTGTTCCCTCATTTTGTCCAATTGTTTGAGGTTTTTAACTCCAGTTTTCCCTAACTCGGTTTAAACCAATTTAGGGATAAATGTAACTAAAATTACATTAGGAGTCAAATTTCAGGGGAATAAGTCCAATTTACATTATGCATTGCTCTGAAATGAAGCACAGGGTCTGGAATTTTCAAGCAACAGAAAGAAACATGTGAAGTAAGCTTTATTGTCCTTGTTGCCTAATCCATTCCCTTCATTGTCTGAAAATCCAGCAGGAGAACAGTGATATAAATTTTATAAATAGCAGTTCCCTTGGCACACATACTCACTGTTCTCAAATATTAAGAAAACATTCTTGTCAACTCATCAGGTGGGGGACTGAAAATATTAAGACTGCTAAGAGACTAAGCAATGCTTCAGCTTGCTGTCGCCTAATGTGTTTAATGCATAAAGAAACAGCCAGCACCATTAGTTAAGTGCAAGTCTTAGTTACAATACAAAAAATTGATGAACAGCCTCTATCACCTGCTCAGCACAGTGCTTAGTGGCTGCTTGAAGCTAGCATATATTCTTTTGGATGGCTTAATCACTTCTTTCTTCAAGTTCAAAGAAGAGTGGTTATTAACCCCTGTGTTCTCACAACATTTTCAGTAGAATTTGACTGTATAAGATTAGTGATGCTTAGATAAGGATAGGATCTAAGGTTTATACAACACTTGCTGTTGGAAATTTAAACAGAAAAGAGTGTGCTGACCCTTAGAATTTTATAAGATTATGTTTGAGGAGCATGGATTCCCTCATTCTTGAACAAGCTGAAGTCTCAAATCCCAAAATACTAACTGTAAAAAAGAAGGCAAATAACAGCAGACACTATCACTGACAAGGTATTTCTCCTTCCAATAATCATTTCATTTGAGTAGAATTATTCATTTTAATAGCTTTTGAAGTGACTTTTTTTCTAAAGATGATTGTTTTTAATTAGCAAGAGAATAAGGAATAGGCAGAAGTAACTGGTGAAAAAAGGGTGTAAGATTTCTTGGACATGAATATTGCCCAAATGGGTAATAACTGACGGTTGTCACCATCTGATGTTTGTTCAGTGGTCTATGTAAAATGAAGTGGTGATCTGAGTCCCATAGGATTTAGAGATCATTTGCAGCACAGAAGGCAATAATTAGCATCATTGCTGACAGTCCCAAACACTGAATAGGGACAAAATGTAATTTACCTTCTTATTCTTAAAGGTTTTGTTCATTCATGTCAGAGTTCAGTCAGACTGAAGGAGCAGCCAAAGGAAATCTGTTTTATCTGGTGCTCACACAATGCTTGCTCTCTGCAACAAAGCAAACATTTCAGCTTCCAGAGCCAGCAAATTAAGCAGTGCTTACAAACATAATCCTTCGAAATAAAATTGAAATCCAACTTAGATAACACCAGCAGGTAACAAATCCATACTTTTAAAGGAATAATAAGCTTTAGGCACTGACAGAAGTAGAAGTGGAGCAAAAGGCATTACTCCTGTGGTATCCTTTGTCACACCTTTAGCTGAACTAGAATTATAGACTCAGTGAAATTTGTCTGTGCATGAAAGTTTTTCACACCACGAAACTCAAAGCAAAGATAGCTGTTGAAGATACTAACAGATCTTTCTCTAATTTTTTTTTATTTTTGGTTGCCTACATTTTCTAATGAGAGTAAACTCTTTTGTAGGGAATGCTTGCCAATGATAATAGATTTGCTTTGGGAGAAAAACACTACATCACTGCAAGAAAAGTCATTCACTGGCCATGAGCAAGCTGCCAAGGTTATCGTGTGGTGGATAAATGAATTTGATGACATGCTTAATAATGCAGATTTTATGGATATAAGATGTGCCTCTTAATGTTTGCTACAGGGGACAAGAATCAACCCATGGTGTAAAATTGTCAATGAATTTATTGGACTTGGCAGACAGCACAAATTTCACAGAAGTTTAGTTTGCCAAAACACCAAGTAATTGAAGCTTAATCCTCAAAACTTCAATTAATTACTTTTTAAGTTTGTCCTGTATTCGCTATGTTTACTGAAAGCTGGAGTAGATACACTGTCTGATTATTGATGCGGTATATTTCTTATTCTAGGTTCTATCCTTAGGGGCTGATGTTCTACCAGAATATAAACTCCAGACACCTCGCATCAACAAGTTTACTATATTGCACTATAGTCCTTTCAAAGCCGTCTGGGACTGGCTCATTTTGTTGCTGGTGATATACACCGCCATATTCACCCCTTACTCTGCTGCCTTCCTTCTGAATGATAGTGAGGATCGGAAGAGGAGAGAGTGCGGATACTCCTGCAGCCCACTGAATGTTGTAGATTTAATTGTGGATATTATGTTTATCATTGACATTCTAATAAACTTCAGAACAACATATGTAAACCAGAATGAAGAAGTGGTAAGTGACCCAGCAAAAATAGCAATTCACTACTTCAAAGGCTGGTTCCTAATTGACATGGTTGCTGCAATACCTTTTGACCTGCTGATTTTTGGCTCTGGCTCTGAAGAGGTAAGCCTAAATGAATTAGAAATCTTAAATCTTAATTTATTACTTCACAATGGTATTCTGTGTATCCTAAAGTATTTTTTGCTTGTCATTTAATAGGCTGCTTAGTATTTCCATCCCATCTTTTAAAGTTAAAATAAAATTAAATCTTCCTTTGTAGAATAATGTACAATATTAACTTTCATTGACAAGAGCTAATATCATTGCTGAATCATTGGATGATTTATCTAGTATTTTTCAGTTTTACCATATTTGATACTGTCTTTAGAAATAATAAATAAATATATTGTGTATGAAGGACTTGGTCAAATGGTTTTATCTAAGAACTGCTGCTTTGATTTGTCGCTTACTTTGTAAAAACTGCCCATGATGCATGTAAGTGCTGCATTGGCATTGCATCATTAAATTTTCTCTGTTCAAAATGTTTAGATCAGATGTTTACTTAGCAGAAAAGAGATTCGTTGTAGCATAAACTATACTAGTTTTCAAAGAGATGTGGCTGTTGTCTACTTTATCAAGAATATGGACTATCAAAAGAGGGGGAAAAAAGATTACTTGGGGTTAGCCTTGACAGACATGATCTATCTCCTCACCCTGTCTATACAATGGAGCAAAAAACTGTTCAATATATGCATCCAAAAATGGCCCAAAGGAGTATAAAATATATGCTATATTCTGGATTCCTGACCCAGTTCTTCCAAACAATTTTATTTAATTTAAGAAGGGCTAAAATCATAATATATTTTTTCTGAAAAGTGAACTAACAAGTAGAGAATTGGGTTTGACTTTTCTGTGATGCACAGAATAAAGAAGTGTTTTTCTTAAAGCAGCAAACCAAGCAAAAGGTAAATGAGGAGTCTAGAGAAACATGAGATAAAACCAATAAATTTTATTAAGGAAAGCAATAAGAAGAGAGAGAGTAATATAAAGGACAGGGGGAATATATTAATAGTTCTCTTACCAGAAGAGAAAATTTTTATTCAGAAGGTGACTAAAATGCTCAGAGATTTAAGAGAAAATTTGATCACCTTTGCATTCATTATCTGTGGCAGGTCTCAATCTTTCTGCAGATAATTTTTTTCTGTGGTTTTGAAAGCACAGACATATGAAAGACAAACATTTTCATAATGGCATTACTTCTAAATCAGACTACAACATTCCCCTTCAGGCATGGTGTGCATCCCTTTCTGATCATTGAGCACTTGTCATTGCCAAAAATTATATTCAGTGATTAGAAGTGTGGAACATAAAGAATTACAACAGGGACCAATTCCAAAGTTCATTTAAGGAGTCCTCTTTGGATTTGCCCCTGATGAAGAACATCATTCTTCCACACCTCCCCTGTTACAGATGTGCTTAAGAGTGAAGTGCCAGGTGCTAAAGTCATGCTAAAGGGATAACTTTAACATAAAATAATGTTACAGATTACAGTAACAAACAAGTGCATTCTTGCAGATAAAGAGACAAATATAAAAATGTGGAATTTGAAACAGAAATTATTGGACCATGTAATGACTTTTTCACCATTGCAGATATAAGTAAATTGATTATTTATTCCCTCAAAATCTAGTAATTGACCAGTTTCTCTACCTGGAAAAACTGGTTTGTTTATCTAAGCAGCAATGATGCTATATAGATTATGTCCCATTCACCATGCCATCACGGCTTCTCTCTCTCATTCATGGTATTGAATTTGTCAATCACTTTTCTAAGCTGCTACTTACTGCAGTTTTTCTTCCTACTTTGCTACCTATAATATTTCACCAATGATCCCTTTTTGATAGTTTAGCAAGAAGCAAATGTAAAACTGCCAGAATGGAGCATTT
Organism: Dicrurus megarhynchus; assembly: GCA_013399195.1. Lineage (NCBI taxonomy): Eukaryota > Metazoa > Chordata > Aves > Passeriformes > Dicruridae > Dicrurus > Dicrurus megarhynchus. The sequence continues at coordinate 373,451 of VXAD01008917.1, read as the reverse complement.
TTCATTTAATAGAAATTTTCAGTCATAAGGGTTATCTTTTTCATGAAATAGCTCTTTTTTGTTATCTAGAGATTCTTCAAAGAAGATCCCCAATGAAAAATTGTATTGAATAGTCTTTTTATTAAACAACAAAAGCTCTAAAGAGAGCTCCATATGTGCTCATGCAGCTTTAAAACACCTTGATATCAAATGGAGTCTTGAAAGGGCAGGAGATAATAATCCAAATATCACATACAGCACTATCTGAATGCTTCTATTTGAGCCATACTTTTTCAACCATAGAAAAGCAACAGAGTTAGACCGTTAACTTTCCAATTTCTATAATAGGGAAATAATGTAATTTTAATTTTTTTTTTCTGCTTAAGCAGACTCAACACAAAATTATGATGGTTGGTAGTAAATAATTCTCTTTTTTGTGTGTGTGTGTTGTAAAAGTTTAGGTGGCTTCCCTCATACTTGGGAAGATAAAAATATGGAGTAGATGGTGAGAAAAGAAGAGAAAATAAAATATTCTGATGTGATTATCCAACTACTCTTGAACTTGTAGGCAGCAGATAGGTATGATGAAAACAGAGAAGCTAGCAATCCAGAGAAGAGAGCAGCATCTATCAGATTGCTCTTTGCAGACATTAATTGTTGGCACCAGATGGGGTAAGGTAACTAATAGAATAGGACCCCTGCCTCCTTGGGTGTTGTGCTGATCAAAGTATTCAGCACACTTTGATCAGCACAAAATTACACCACCACCAAAAAACAACAACAAAATTGTTGCATGAGATGTAGTTCTGAAACCAAGAACTTCTGTCCCTGGCCAAGTGACACATGGAAGGAGTACTGTCACTATATGAAGGCTACCTCTATGCTGAGACAGCATGTAAGGCACATTAAAACTTGTGACCCATGCTTTTCACCTCTACCACCAGCTATATTTTGGTGTTAAAACCTCTCCACTGTGTTAAAGAAAATTAAAACTCAGGATGAGTTTCTTGATGTTTTAAAGCATATCAAGTCTCATTCATGCTGATTTTATCCTTGAAGAGATGATGTTTTCTTGTGTTATATACCTTCCAAATACTCCAGAGCTCAAATTGATGTATCTAAGTATAGGATTGACACTGAGGATGAATAATATTAGCAACTTTTAACTTAAGAATGGGGAGGAACAGTGCTGACATATTGTAGATTCACAATCTACCATCAAATAGATCTATTTAAGGGGCACTGTAAGAATATGCAGCCTGTTGCATGATGTAGAGATATGACTACATCTGTAACATAAAGTTTCAAACCACCCCACTAAAAACAAATATTAGCTTTTCTTAAAGGATCATAAATATTTAAGCCTGATCTACCTTACAAAAAAAAAATTACCTAATCACAATATTTACATGTTTCTGAATCTCAGCCTAGGCATAGCATTTTAAAGGGTATGGTCTTTCAGACTATTGAGGTCACTAATCTTTTTAATGTGGTGATGAGAAATTCACCCTGAAGTTATTATTTGGGATGTTAAACTGAACCAAGGAGTGTTACCCTATATTATCCTATTGCTCATTTACTCAGAAAATATGAACAATTTATTGAGTTGTCCACTGATAAATGCAGCCAAGAAAAGACTATTGTTTTGCTCCAAGGGCTTTGGGGTTTTACTCAGAAATATGGTAAATGCAAGGATTTAATAAAATATAAAGACTAGTCTAGTACTTGTTGCAAGAAAGCTTTAATGTGATGCATACTACTGTCAGAGTGGTTAGTGAGGCTTGGAAAACTTTCTTGTTAAGTGTCATGTAATATACATGCATGTTAAAAAAAACCAAACCAACCAACTTATTAAAAATGTGTTCAGTCTTGCCATTTACTGAATACTTTGATATCTGTTCAGACTTAATGCAAGGAAAAAAGATAGCTGAGTGGGGTTTTTTATTCCAGTTGTTCTATTTACAATGCTGTCCATCCCTTCTACAAGGAATTAGCAAGTATGAAAATGATTTATTAATTGAAATTTGCAAACTTATATTATTAACCTTTTGATTCCTTTTAAAAGATCAGAGCCTCAAAGAGGCTGCAATGAATAATAGCACAAGTCTGCACTAAAAATTTTGGAATACATTCTTGCTTAAAACTGCTCCTATTTATATTTCTAATGGTATAGTGCATTTATTACTGGCTCTTGCCGCTACACCTGCAAGATGCAAAAAGATTCCTCTGGAGTAACATTTCCATGATTTTCTGTTCACAGTGCTTCACCTTCTTTTACCTGTATGAGTGTTATTACCATTACAAACAGGAAGAATCTTGCAAATATACTCTTTGGGACATTTCTGCCCTAGTACTTCTCTTTTCTAGAGTATGTGTGCCAGAGCATTGCAAGGAGTTTCTAAGTTAGGATCAAATACAGTCACACAGCTTTGTTCAAAAATACTTATTATCTATGTGGACAGTCATATAATCATGAGTAGTTCCAATAACTTACAGACTTTATCATGTTAAAAATCATGAATCTATTGGATCATTAAGTCCGTTATGGTGGATTGAAGAGTCCAGATCAAGTAAATTATTCAACATGAATGAGTATTTAGTGCATAATAACAACTTCAATATATCAGGATTTTAAATGTACACTCCTTATTTTATTCCCTGGTTTTATAATGAAATTGATAGTTTAAAGAAAATGAAATTAAGATTACATTGAAATGGGTTCTTCTACTTATTTTGATGATTCCCCAAAATAATGGAATTTGTAGTGGTTTATTCATGCTTACTGTTCATGAGAATACATTTGCTGATGGGGAAAACTAATCTGTCTTATTTTTACAGACAACTACATTAATAGGCCTTCTGAAGACAGCTAGACTGCTGCGTTTAGTGAGGGTAGCACGGAAATTGGACAGATACTCCGAATATGGTGCTGCAGTTCTGATGCTCCTCATGTGCATATTTGCACTAATTGCACACTGGCTTGCTTGCATTTGGTATGCCATTGGAAATGTAGAAAGACCTTACTTGGCTCACAAGATTGGCTGGTTGGATTCTTTAGGAGAACAACTAGGAAAGCATTACAATAAGAGCGATGCAAGCTCTGGACCATCCATCAAGGACAAATATGTTACAGCACTTTATTTTACCTTCAGCAGTCTGACAAGTGTAGGATTTGGAAATGTGTCTCCAAACACCAACTCAGAGAAAATCTTTTCCATCTGTGTCATGTTGATTGGCTGTAAGTAATTTTATTGTGGATTTTAATCTTTTTTTTTTCTCTTTGTTTGAGCAAATGGCTTAACATTCTAAACTAATAAGATTATAAGCATACAGCCGGAATGGCAAATTCCTAGGGAAAGGAATGTTGTATGCAAAAATATGTTGTGACTCATTCAGTGTCAGGAAGTAATCAAGTTGCTTGACTACTCAAAATCTGTTATCCAAACTGTCAGAAGATTTGTGTTGTATATCAGTGTCTGTAAGCAAATCCTGTCTAGGGTAAGAAGGTGAGTTTTGAGTGGATTTAGGAAATTATAGTCCATTATATTTGGATAATCATAATTTTTTTTTTTTTAATTTAAAACTGAACCTATAAATGTATGCATACCTTTTTAACTCTTCTCTTTGTTCTTAACTTTTACTTAGCCATACTCATCTGCAAAGCCCAACGATATGACTTAAGAAAGTTTTGTTTCTATTTAATCCAGCATTAATGTACGCTAGCATTTTTGGAAACGTATCTGCAATAATCCAAAGACTCTACTCGGGAACTGCACGGTATCACATGCAGATGCTGCGAGTGAAGGAGTTCATACGCTTTCATCAAATCCCGAACCCTCTGCGGCAGCGACTGGAGGAATACTTCCAGCACGCATGGACATATACCAATGGCATTGACATGAACATGGTATGTTCTTCTGTTTTTCAGGCAGAGATGCTGAGGAATAGATAAATGCATGAGAGCTTAGAAAGAACCTGTAAGTCTTTAGTATTTATAAGCTGTAAAAGTACAAGCTTAAGAAGGTGGATATATATCACAATTATTGACAATCAAGGCACTACATGTTTGGCATCCAAACATTTCACTGCCTAGGTTATCACCAGGTATATCAGAAATCTCAATTTTCATTATGTATAGGAAAGATTGAGAACTGCAGGTAACTTCTATAAGCTTAAATAGAGAAAAAAAATCATAGGTTTCTTATTTCAGACATAGCTGTTCCAGAATTTTGTTTGTTCTTTGCCCTGATTTTCCACTTCCATTATCAAACAAGAGTACCTGTGTTGATATCTACAGAGTTACTGTTCTATAAAACCCATGGAGATCAATTCTTATCAAAATCCTTCCATGTAATCTAGACCAGGTATATTTGGAATGGATTGAAGAGAGGAGCAGGCAGGTTTAGCTGCTCTTTTCAGAGAAATATTTGAATCACATGATAGCCTGAAAAGTAATTCACTTGCATATACAGCCACATAATTCTGCACTGAAAATCAACACAGTACTACTAACCATTTAGCCATCCACAGAAACTAATTTCTAGGAAGTGACAAGGAATAACATTCATATTTTCTGTTTTTGATAAAAAAGCCCCTGTAGTCTCTCCTTCTATAAATATATGGCTAGCTAAAAAGGAATTACAATCTGCTAGTGAGCAAAAGTAAGCATCTGTATCTCTGGCTTATTTTCTGGAAATAGAAACATTTTTTCTGAAAAGTCAAAGAAATATGGTTTCTGAAAAGTCAACATCAGTTTGAAGACACTGAGGGCATTGTGCATCTTAAGGACCTGTGAATCTGTGTCTCTGTAGGGATGCTTTCCAGAGCTGTTCAGAGCTGGAGATTAGAAACTTTGCAGAACTCTCCAGAAAGCTGTCAAAACCAAGAAAATCTATACACTTTTGTAACAATTTAACTAGAAATCAACTTCCAAAATTTTGACATACATTCAAACAGCTTTCACATGGTATCTATACATACATTTCCGAATGACAGTCAGAGTACTATGCTTTTATGCAGTAAACAGAAACAATGGTCTTGATTAAAATCTTTTATACAGGTGAATCACTGACAGTTTGACTTTATGGTTACCATTAAGTAAAGCAGATCTTAAAAATATGATAGAAAATTAATATATTGGGCTTCGCCTGCCACTTCCATGTGCATCCCCTCCAGAGGCATAATATCCCCAGGGCAGGACAAGGGCACTTGTATAAACCTCTGTTGGGGATTACTGCAGTGGAAGGCAGCATCAGTAGCTTCATCCTGTGTGGCACTGAATAGCCCTAATTCCTTCTGATGTCAATGGAATTGTGGGGTACTCAGCACTTTGCAGGATCGGGCCGTTAAGTGTGCAACCTAAGCCTAAAGTAGCTCACTGAATTATTTCTGAAGATATTACAAAATCATGTATGCCTCAACTAATTCATTACCTCTAATGGATGTACTAAAATCTTGTTTCACATGAAGTAATAACTATAACTGCATGTTGTCACGTGAAAAGTTGCATAATTCAGAAATTGGTGTACTGAAATTAGTCTTGGATTTGTCATTAATGTGAAATAACAATTAAATGGATTAAATAGCCCATATTCTGCAATATGATTGTGAGGCAGTATGGAGGATTTGTTTTAATAAAGTGTGGAAAAACCCTCAAATTTAATATCTTGTTTTGTTGTATTTTATTCCTTATTCTGTTCACAAGTTCTGTCCCTCAAGTTTTATGTCAATCACTTAATTTCCTTTAAAACTGAGTTCAAATGTATTACACTTAGTACAAGGATAATGTGAGAATTGTGTGATTTACGTTGTACTTATGAAAGATTTATCTCTTTCCTGTCTGCTTCACACCTAAATACATGGAATAACACCACCCACTGGTAAGAGCAGGAGGTATTTATATCAAATTTAATTCCAGTATAAAGTGTGGAGAATATCCATGTTATCTGTTGGGTTTAGAGCTTGTTCAATGCTTTCTAATTTTAATTGTAACATTTTGCATGATGAAGGGGTAGATAGAAAAGGGAAATAATCCAAGTAGAATCAGATGTGGGGCAAAATGGTTACTAAAACTTAGACATTACGAAATGCTAATCTAACCACGTTTATTAATCACTGTTTTACCCCACAACTCAAGTCATGCTTCTCTGCCCAAAAAAGGTCATGTGCATATTGGTTTGCATTAGACAGTTGCTCTGTAGGAATGTCACTGACAAAGTTGCCATGCTGCTGATCATTCTGCATTTTCCTTTGTGTGAATGCTCTTAGTTTAAACCATATATGCATGTTAACACACGCACCAATGAAGTTTTCTTGACTATTAGCCATGTGCATATGAGTTGGACTTGCATGTGTTTTTTACTTAATTTTGCATGAAATATTTGCATTTACAGAACAAAGGACTAATGTTGTCCTCAGACAAATGTGTTTGACTCCTGCCCATGTTGACTTGGAGTTTTTGCAAATTCTGAAGGCAGAATTTCATCCAGTATCTTTTTTTTTTTCATTTCATGACTGAAAGCTGAAAAAAATTCAAAAATGTAGTCCTCTTTTTCCCTTGAAATATGAAATGCATAATAATTTACATTATATATATATACATATATATATATAAAAATAACATTGGAGAATGTATTTCAAAAGATGTTTTAAATTATCCTCAGTAATATATTTAAGAATCCAGGTGAAGTGGAAAATAGAAAATTTTAAAAAGACATTAAACAGAAACCCTTTTAATTTCAGGAGTAATAGCATACTAAGACTAAACTTGATTTTCTAAACAAAATTCTACACCTTAGATTGCAAACTGGAAGATAGTGCTTTATGCTTATTTGAAATGGTTAAACTTAAAATTAGCTTTAAAGACCTGCAGGTGAAATATGCGGAGACCTTGTTTATTTGTTCATTTGCTCCCTTCTGCTCCATTTCTACATCTTTTTGATTATATTCCATTACATAATGTATTTTGGTTAAAAACAGTTCCACATAATTATGCATGGACTGGATAAACAGGATTTGGGATTTATTTTAATCTGGCTAAAAATCTTGAGTCTATAGAATAAGCATAATTTAAACCATGTCCCTGTGATATACACTGGCAAAGTCAAATTACAAAAAAAATATTTACAATGTATATTGTTTCATGAAAGATGTCACCAGTCCCAAAGATTCAAATTCTTGTAATATTTCTTAACTATCTTGTTCTGTTTTTCCTAAACTCTTTTTGCCTCCTTCTTCCTCTTTCATTCCCATGTTATCAGTCCAGCACTGATAATAGCATGCCTATGATGCTTACCCTAAAAAGATTAGTTAAATAGTGTTTGAGATTTTTTTTTTTAAGTTATGCATGTATTTTTTACAAGCCTGTCCCACCCCTTCTTTCCATGGATCTTCTGTGCATCTGAATAGCTTTTTTGGTAACATTTGAAAAGAGTTCAAAGAACGAACTAAGTGGGACAAGCTGAAAATTGTTTAGCCCAATGTAAACTTTAATTAAAACTTTGGGTCTGGGACAGATGTCTTTTTGTTTTGGGTTTTGCCCGATATCATGAAAGGAGAGAGCAAGTCAGAATTTTTGTAAATAAATGTACGATTTCTCCTGCAAGCATCCAAGCAAATGGTTAATTTTACAATTGTGATAACTGTCTTGGCCACTGTGATCATGCAAGTACAGTAGAGCACACACTTGTCTAGAACCAGGAATTCTACTCTAGCAAATAAAGAGCAGGTTCACCATTGCCTTGTTAAGGCTTCTTTTGTAAGAAATTGGCCACTGATACCTGGTTGACATTGCTACATTTTTTGTTCGTGCTTTTCCTCCCACTGTGATCACTTCTTACAACAAAACCAATTTTATCAATAGAACCAGTGCCACTAATATATTTGAAGCAGAGGATTACAAAAGTAAATTAAAATTTCAAAAACAGCAAGGAGAAATTCTTTGTACCATTAAAAGCCTAATGCAAATTAGATGTGTTTGGAACAAAACCTAGCAGCAAATTGTTGAACAGAGGGAATATGTCATCGTGTTGGAAATTGGTACTGCTGTTTGTCTATTTGTCAGAACAGAAATCATGACATATAAACCAGCCAGGAAGTACCTTGTGATTAGCTGTAAATCTGTTCTTTCATTTTCTACAAGACCACTTAAAAATGTGATTGTCTACATTGAATTAAGTTATAGAAAAGAAGACCTCATAGAAAAAAGGTTTTCAATAATGTCAATCTATTGCTAAATGATCTTTTATCAGTTTCTCACTGTATTGTATTTTGTCATCTAAAATCTCAAAAACAAGAGCAATAATTTTTATTATATTAAACTATCATATTTTTTGAAGTATACAGATCTGGTCAATCTTTAACTTCTACAGACTTAAAACTTTTCTGTTGGTAAGGGAGTCAACAGTTGAAGAAACTGAAATAATTTTCTGTCTTCCTTGTTCAGCAATGTATCATATCTCAGAGATCACTTTTCAGATGTACTCAAAAACTGTAATAAGATTATAGAAGAATGGTCCACTGCAGCTTCACTAATTTCAGCATAAAGGTGTCACACATCTGTGTTGTGGCAATGACTGAAAACAAAAGGTCCTATTCTTGATAAGGCTTCAATCTCACTGAAAGGTGAATTAGCTCATTATCACATACTGCTTCTCTTCTCTCTCAGCTGTTGTAAGGAAATATACTGAACATTAAAAAAAAAATCATTCTGTATGAAGAAGAGGATTTTTCTTAAATAATCTTTCTATGTGGAGCCCAAGAGCTTCTGGAGCAGAATTATTGCCACCTGTGACCTTGTTCTTTCTTTTCTAATCAGAGGAAAGAACTACTGGGGGACAGAGTTGCTAATTCAAAATCTAAGCAGCACGATTTGTGCAGCTAGAGTCTCAGGTTAGCCTTAAAATTAGGTGGCTGGCAGAAAGGTGAAAATGAAATACATAGGTTATTTCACCAAATATATGAATTAATATTAATTAATTTCACTGATTCTTACTGAACAAAGACAAAAGGTTAATTTTTAATATAAAGTTCAAATTTTATTATTCAAATATTTTGACAACTTTATTCAGCACTTAATGATGCCAATGTCAACATAGCCTGAGATCTCTCTTATGCAGGTGAGAACCAAATAGATATTAAGTATGTGTGGTCATGACACAAAGAGAATTTATTCCTGCCTCTTTGTACCTTCAGCTGCTCAAATTTCTTGCTGCATTAATTTTTTGCATGGATCAGTTTCTCAAACCATTTCACAAGGAGCGATCAAGACAAGGCAGGAATAAACAGATAATGTGGAGAAGGACCAGAATTCTCTTTCAGTTTATGCCATATTAAATTCTCAGATGAACTTGGCAGTCTCCCTTTATCTCTCCCTCTATATGCTGGGCACCTGCCACTCATAAACAAGTCTGACTCATTCTAGGACAAGAAAGCCTCAGTCACTAGTTTCAACATACCCCAAAGACAGCAAAACACACAAGAGCCCTCTTGTGCTCTCTTCAACTGCTGCTTGGTATTTAATGAACCCACCTATATTTCAACTGAGAAATGCGCAACAGAAGATTAAATGCAGAATTAAAGGAGTATCTTTGATTGTAAGGCTGCAAACAGCCATCTCTCATACTAGGAAAGGCTAAGAGAGCTGGGACTGCTCAGTCAGATGGGAGAAATGAAGGGTCACAGAGGATCTCATCCATGTGAACAAATACCTGAAGGGAGGGTGTAAAGAAGGTGGAACAAGTTTTCAGTGGTGCCCAGTGACAGGACCAGAGGTAATGGGCACATACTGAAACTGAAGGCTTCATCCAAACACCAGGAAACATATTTTTACTGTGATGATAACTGAGCACTGGTAGAAGTTGCCCAGAGAGGCTGTGGCATCTCTGTCCTCAGAGATATTTGACAGCCATCTGGACATTGCCCTGGCTACCAGCTCTAGGTAAACCTCCTTGAGCAGGGAGGATGGACCAGATGATCTTTCCAACAAGAAGTCCTTTCCCACCTCAATCATTCTGGTTTTCTGTTGGTATGGAATGTGGTATTTCCATGTTTAATGAAAATTATTGTAGCTAATAACCTCATTTGCTTCAGTTTATATACTTTCTAAATACCCTCTGTGAGACATACGTCAACACCTGTTTCAGAACTGAGGATAGAAAATCTAAAAATCGTCATGAATTTTAGAATTTATCCAAAAACCCCAAGGTTATCTTTGCCCCAAACAGTTGCTTGTTGCCTGAGATTAAGGCACAAAGATGTGTCCAAGTCTGTTGTCACAAATGTACCTGATGCATGTGTGAGTGATACCTTGCTGTCATCTTGAGAAAAGAAGTTAATGAAGCTGGACTCCCTCTCCTCGTACAAAAGATCACATTCTTCAAGGCAGTATGAATCATGTCCTGACTATCCTCACAAAACCTCAATCACTTATTCCATGTAAAATGTTTTACATCTGTCTGGATGAATATCCTCCTCTGTAAGCAGGCCACATAGAAAAAACAACGTTATGTGATGTGGAGTAAGTTTTATTCCAGACAGGAAGAGATAACTGAACTTGCACTTGATAACTATCAATGAGAGACAACTGGAGCCTGTGGTCACAGCATCCTAACTGATTCTACTTTACTTTTTCTTTTTTAAGCTGGGAGAGCTAAAGCTGATTTTATGCCTTGTTACATGTCTTTTTAAAAATATCTGTGTGTATTTCTTGAATTATGCATGAGTTCTGATTCCAAACATTATTCTAACCATGAGAATCCAAGATTTTTCTCACCAGGGCCCCGTGGAATCACAGCTGAGGAGCTATTACGTATAGCAATAGAAACATGTTGGGAAAGAATGGAACAATTGAAACTCAAATCTGTATTAAAATGATTTACTAGTTTTGGATTTTTCATTGATAATAATGTTATTAAAGAGCAATTCTAGTTTTATAATTTTCAATTATTTTATTTATTTTGAAGACTGCATGGATGATTTTCTAATATTTAGTGTAGGCAGTGTGGGTACAAATTTGATGTTGATGTTGATTCTCACATTATAATAACATAATTTTCAATGCAATTTCAGTCATGAAAATCAGAATATGAGAATAAATGTAACAAATAATTGGAGGTTTGGGTTGGCAAAACATTGTCTGTACTGCACAGCATAAAACTTAGTTTGGAAACATCAAATTCTGTATTGTGTCAACTACTGGACTTAGATTAAATACCCCACTACACACAATGTGTGCAATATGGTAAGCTCTTTTCAGTAATGTAGGTTTTGCCAATGTTTTAACAAATTTTTCTTGAAATGAGCTTCTTTCTTGAATTTCTAAGCTGGTATTAATGGAGTAATCTCCAAACCCCATTGGAAACCAATGCTATTTAGTCTTCCTTCTAGGCATTTTAAAATTGTGAAAATAAAGAGTAGATGTCTTTCCTCTCTGATGTATGAAACTGTTTTAGAGTGTAAGCTCCATGGAGCAGGGACTTTTTATTCACAGATGCTTGAAAAGAAGCTGGTATCTTTCAGATGTTATTGGCATATAAATAACTATTAACTAATATGAAATGGTTTTATAACAGTTTCATGATAAGTATAAATTAATTATAAAAATAATTGTTTCTATAAAGGAATATCCAAAGTATCTTCAGAAATATAAACCAACACACATGGTCTGCATGGGTTTTGCTTAATGGTAAAATACAATCCCTTGATAAATCAGATAAACAGCTGATGTGAAAAATTAAAACTATTAATTCTAAGTGTATTCTAAGTGCTCATGACATCCTAAAAATTCAAATACACTTTTCTTGTAAGTACTTCTGAATTCAAAATACATTTCCTATATCACATCCTATAAAAATGGAGCTCTTCTAAATTGTATTCAGATAGATGCACAGCAAACAAATTAATTCAAAATAGGTCTTTTATACTCACATGACTAGAGAACAATTTCAAAATAAACACAATTTTTCTCCACCTGTATCATTTTGTAAATGTATTTGTTTCTCAGTTTTTCACTATAGTTCAGTTAATAAGTTACTACAATCTACAGCCTTTTTATTTCAATATAATTGCATTAAAACAAAAAGCATAATTGGATACTAAGCTGTTTCTAGTGGTGTGATAGGTACTGAAAACAGAGTGACACCACAAAAGCTTTTCATTTATCATATTTTCTTTTGCTCAGTGTTGTTGAATGCTGGCTTTTTCTGAGGATGTATAAATTTCATGTGGTAATGCCCTAAGGCTCAAAAATTGTTGTATATATGTGTGTTAAAACATTGTTTGTTATTTCACAGCATGGATTTCCATTAACAATCATAGAAATATTTCAACTCTGTTTAATGTTCTAATATCTCATTTTTAAAACATAGCTTGGCTTGTGTGGACAGAAGCCTCATATCAGAAATGTGTTCATCTTCACTAGCAAGGGATTTGAGTTGTGAATATATTTCTGCAAAGTGAGTGAGTGCCCAGACTTTTTTGTGCTGAAGTAGAAGTTAATATAGCAACAAGTGAATGCATTTTGGATATATCTTTTCTCTGCAGAAATGTTTACATGTTTATAGAAAAACAGTGCAGAAGATAAACAGGGACAAAATAATAGACTGGTCTAATAACAAAAAGACACATCCTGTTCACATATTCATAAGACTTGTAGCATCAGTACATATTTTGCCTTTAGTAATATGCCACAGTTGTAGCTGTCCCCAGGGAAAGCATATCACCCAATCACATCACTGACAGCAGATAACAGGACATAACAAAGAAAGGTGGTGTGTCATAATGTGTCAGCAGGCAGAGTCACTCACAGTACTCCCGTGAAGTCAGTAGCAGAAATGTTTATAGATTCTAAAAGAATCAGAGGTATATTATCCTAGGCAATTTAGAAAAGCTCACACGTAATGACCACGTTGTAAATAGCTCCCTTCTTTCCTTCTAAACAAAAATTAACATGTTGCTATGGTACCCAAGAGGAATCCCATGATTCTACTTCAGGCAAACTCCTGTTGTTCTGGTAAGAGATGAGCAAGGACCACAGCAAGTAGCCCTCTAGTTTGCTGAACTGATCATCTGCCTGTGTAAATCTGCATAACATTGTTGTTTCAATAGCTCATGCTGCTTTTTCTGATAAAAATCGAAGTCCTACGCTTGCAAGCAGAATATATTTAACGTGAAAATGTCATGGTTATTTTGGCAAAAACCTCTCTTATAATAAATGTAGCACTTTGACAATTGATGAAAAGGATATAGATATATCAGTCCAAATAGGTGAACTCCAGTCAAGATTCTCCCTTTAGCTGTCTTATTTGTTATTTTACTGCAGTATAGTCATTCATATACCCTGATACCATTCCTTGCAATGAAAGAAATCTTAATAGCATATTTTGTAACTACTATATAGATTAGTATTTATATGAGTACTCACATTGTAAAAGTTTTGCAATATAGATTACACTATGCATTTGTTGAATTTCAATACTCCTACAGCTCTTAGAGCCATGTCTATTTGTAGGTCACTTCTTTCTTTTTGTCCAGGAAGAAAAAATAAAAATTATAAAAAGAACTTTCATAGCATTAGCATGAAATCCTTATGCTTGTCTTTCCAGGTCCTGAAGGGGTTTCCAGAATGCTTACAAGCTGACATTTGTTTGCACCTCAACCAAAATTTGCTTCAGAATTGCAAAGCTTTCCGGGGGGCCAGTAAAGGCTGTCTTCGAGCTTTGGCTATGAAATTTAAGACAACACATGCACCTCCTGGAGACACTTTAGTGCACTGTGGAGATGTTCTCACTGCTCTTTATTTTGTGTCAAGAGGCTCCATTGAAATCCTTAAGAGTGACATTGTTGTAGCCATTCTTGGTAAGTACATTATTACAAGGCATATTAAAAGAGTCAGATTTTCAAAATAAATATTTATTGTTGGTCCTGGGACAGAAAATTTGTAAATTTTTTACTCGCTATTATTTGAAATCAAGTAAAAAAAAAATTAAGAAGAAAAGTCTACATTACTGTAATAATTCATGAGCACCAAAGAGCCCACTTCTTTGCATTTCTAAAGATTTCTCTTTAGTCACATTAATCCCTAGGTAAAAGGTAATCTGCAAGTTGAGGCAAGCAGATATCTAGTTATTCCAGTTCTGATTATGCTGCAAGATCAAAAGTCAAGACCACCCTGTTTTTGAACAGTGATGAAGGCATTGAGTCACGTAGACTCCCCTATTTGCTAACTGGAGCAATCTGCTCAGGGCATTCAAAACGTCTTCTAGAGATTTTCAGAAATATCTATTTCTGCCTGGAAAAGAAGAGAATAACAGATTAATCTAATCTAGATGTAATAACACCAGTGTTTCCCCTATATTTCTTATTAACACATTCTTGTTTGTATAGCATGATGAGTTACTTGTTTTCTTTCCTAACAAAGCTGGCTCAGGACAATGCTCAGTTCAGCTGGGAGCTCACCTGCTACTGGGCATAGCTCTTATGTGAAACCAGTGAGACTTCATTAGCTATAGCAATATTAAAAGTAAAATAACTAAAACCTTACCTAAACATGAATACCTATTTTTTTCTCCAATTTTATATTAGATAATAAGAATGGAAAGAATAATTGAGTAGATGAGTAAGGATTTTGCTGTACAGAAGCCTATACCAGCTGTAATATTATTCATATGTTGTCCTTCTGTTAATTGGCCACTGCAGGAACTTACAGTCAGAAGAGTAGCTGAAGCAAGATGTGGACTGGGGGCAGTAGGTTGCTATTAACCCACTTTTGACTGATTATTCTGTTTATACTTTGCAGGGTGGATATGTGAGCAGAACAAAGGTGTGCCTAAAGCAATCCTTCCCTAGGTTTAGATAGTGTTATCAAGATAATTCATCATGTCATGCTGTTGCATCTCATCAGCTGGGCCAGCTTTAGGCACAAGCAAAGTAGGGAGCATGCACTGTGAGGTTTTTACTTAACCATGTAAGAGTCTTTCCCTGATTATGAGCAGTGTGGTTCATCAAGGAATTAATCTCTCACATCAAAAACATGTAAATTTTGGTACTATTTCTATTGCACTTGCAATCAAGACAAACTGACACTTTTATGGATTCATCAATACCTTCTGAGGCCAAAGATGCAGACTGGTCAAGTTTTTCATGTTACGCACATCAGATCCCTGTGCTCTCACACTGCAGCAGAAACCCAGGTATTTGCAGGCCCATGCCACCGTATCTCTTCTGGCCTATAGCTGTTCACACCAGGGACTGCAGTTTGGAGCCTCACTCTCCCAGGAATGCTAGGTCAGACATAAGGACAGTTGTGCACAACTGCATCCAAAAGAAACTGAGCCCACATCTGTTGCATGATCCATGAGGCAGGAATCTGCCCATACCTGGCTCCAGTGAATGAGTCTGTGGTATCTTGAAGAATGTGCAGAAATGGTACAATGGAAAATTATTCTGCATTGAAATCACTCAGAAACCTAACAAAGTTTATCAATACTTAGTCAAATATTTTTAGTTAATTCCTCTTTCTGTAAAACCTATACACAGAAATGGACATAAAAAACACTCAGTGCTTTGTGCTCTGGACAACAGAGTATTCCAACAGAGGTAGCATGGATTAAATTTTCACACTTAACAAGTATTGCAACATCATCAAAGAAATCAAAATGTTCTGAGAAATGTTGGGTTTCTCCCCCAGTTTTCTTCAAATCATCAGCACTGTCTGATGTGGATGAGTTAAGTTTCTTTAATACTGATCTGACAACAGTAATTCTGCATCAAATCCTTAGAAAACACAATGTGTCTGAAATCTACTATCTGTTTCAGCTTTGCAGACAAGATATAAAAATACTGCAACCATGTCAATACCCTCATTGCAGAGAAGGTTTTGTATGTTTGAATAGGGACCTCTGAATTCATAAACATTTAGGACAGGACTATGTTGGCAAACCCCTGTTACGTCACTGACTCCTGTTACATTTCATATCTTTGACTATCTGTTAAGTCTAATGAACTGTGTTTGATGAAATAAAAATGAGGTTTTGCTCTGAAGATTTGAAGAGATGAAAAAAGGATCACTTTTGTTGGCAGTTTATTTCCGTAGTTAATCACCTTTATTGTTAAAAATGTGTGCTTATTTCCAGTATAAAATTATCTTGCTTCAATTTCTTTCCATTGGTTCTTCCTGTGCATTCCTTCTCATATTCCAGAGGCATTGAATCTCAAATAATTTTTCCTCTCTAAAGAATATATGCAATATAATCAGGTTATCTCTTAATCTTCCCATGTTAAGACCCTCACTGTAAATCAGCCCTCAAATTATTTTTTGCATTTTTTAGCTGCAGTTTTCAGCTTCCTTTTTAGAAAATTAAGAAACCTGACCTACTCTTACTAACTTAATTTGAAAGGTACAAATGTTTAACAGAGTCAAAAAATCACCACTGTATTCTTTTTTTCCAATCTGCTGCTTCTCCCTCACTACGATCACTATTCTTTTCCACAAGTGTTTTCTTAGTTCCTCCCCAAACCCCATTTTGCAGGTAACCCTGAAACCCTTACTTTAGAGCATATTTTCACTGGTTTATGGGTGCAGCTGCTCTGCATTGATGAAGGTTAGCTGCAGTTTGGCAAAAATGAGCAATTAAATAGAGATGACAATCTTAACAAACACCTATTGCAAATGTGTCAACATTGATTGGAAGAACTGTAATGGTATTAAAACAGAGGTGTTTAAAGGGCTTATTCAAAAGAACTCTTTCATCTTAGAAGTTTTGCATTCCCTCCAAAAAATATAAAAACTAAGAAATTTTCTACTAAAATATATTTCAAGTATGGTTGGTTCTTTCATGTAATTCTTAACAAAATGATATTACAGGCCAGACAAATCCTGTACTGGACTGAAAAATAGAAATTGCATCTTTGTCCTCATAATGATATGACTGAAATCACCAAATAATGCTGTTAGAAGAAAGGACAAAGGAACCTGCACAAGTCATGTTGTTTTGATGAAACTGAAGAAAAACTGTGATGAAATTTTCACTTAGTCCAGTTATATGCCTGTGTATTTTCATTGATCTTAATAATTTCACTTTTAATACTCGATAATACTGCTTCCTCTTTATATATGTGCAATGGTAATTTGGTTGTATCGCTTCGTGTAAAATCAAGTATTCTATGCCACTATCATAGAGAAATACATCATTCAATTTAATGTCTCATTCATGTTGAAAATAATAAACTCTGTTTAATTTTCTTTCTGCAGGGAAAAATGATATTTTTGGAGAGATGGTACATCTTTATGCAAAACCAGGAAAGTCAAATGCAGATGTGAGAGCTTTAACTTACTGTGACTTACATAAGATCCAGAGAGAAGATCTACTAGAAGTTTTGGATATGTACCCTGAATTTTCTGATCTCTTCCTCACCAATCTAGAACTAACTTTTAATCTGAGAGATGAAACTGCAAAGGTACATATAATAAGTGATTTTTCTTTCTTAATATTTGGCCAAATCTGTCCCACAGTAACAAAACTTGAAAATAGCATTTGAAAAACCAAGGTTAACAAAATGAGAAGCTAAAATCCTGACGCAAAATCCTATATTTAAAAAATATACTCACCTGATTGCTTCTACTGAAGTCAGTTAAACTCAGCAGAAGTCAATGAAATTATTCTGATGATGTTAATCTAACAGGATTTGGTTCTATATTTAAATAGTATTAAGGCTTCACCCAGGGGGATTTTGTTAAAGCCATGGAAAATATGGTTTTTTTCAGATGACTATAGCCTAGGTCACCACAAGGGGAACTTTGACACTAAATGTAATTGTACATCCATAAAATAAGGATAAATCAGATTATCCAGATTCATTCTGTGTCTAGCAATAGAAAATATTTAATTGCCTTTCAAATATGAATTGTTAATTCCCTTATCTTGGCATGCACTCTACCTCCTAGGAGACGAAAAACTTACAAGGGACTTTTCAACTTTCACTCAGTCTTCAGATTTGCAGGCATTTCTTGGTCTCTTGTTCCCACAGTGACTGTCCTAAGTGTCCCCTTTTGCACAAATTACATCTTCAGGAAAGTCAAAATACCACCAGTGTTTCCTCATTTCAGACTGACAGTCTGACTGGGAAAGAAAATGGATGTTTTGCCCGAAAGGGAGTGGGGAAATTCTCTTGCCCAGCTCATGCTGCTGAGGCTAAAAGCCTCCCCAGAAGATTGCAGGTCCACCAGCCCTGGCCACAAGCCAGGGACTACAGTGCCCACAGAATGACTGGTTTACATTTCATTATTTCTGAGATACTGCTGTTTTGTGGCTTCCAACTATACTTTAAAGAAAAACAGAGCTTCAGTTAGAAGGAACTAACATAATTTAGCCTCAAAGGCCTTCTAAGAAAAAAAGAGAAAAAGAACACTAAGTTTTGGGCTGTAAATCATGGAGACATCTTTGCTAATCATATATGGATCTTTATTTTTAAAAAATTATAGCCAGTAAAACTTCTGAAAAGAAATGCCATCTCTTTATATTATGAGCCTTTTTTAATAAAATATCATTCCAAAAATAAAGGACCAATTCTATTCTTTTTTTCAGTCATCCTTTTGTATGCATTGTAAAGGTCATAGTTATTATTGCATGTGAAATACAACACAATGAATGTATAGTCTAGTGATAAATTTAAGTTAACACTGAATCTCCATATGTTTGAAAAATTTCTTGAGGATAATTTCACATTAATGATTTAAGTCTGAGCAATTATTTCTTGCAATTACATTGTCCTCAATGTTTTATCATTATTTTTTCCTTAGATCTGAGAATTTTTTTTTAAATCTATCTTCTGTTTTGTGGTGTAGAATACAAAGAAATTTCACACTTTTTATGTACCTCAGAAATTGTTCAGTTTTTATTCCTTACTTTTGTACCAGCCACTGATTAAAAATCACTAGTCTTCCCAGAGACAAGGAAGGCAGGAGAGGCTCAGCCATGCTTCTTAGCTTGCAAACTCACCTAGAAGTTTTTCTCTAGAAATTCCACTTACTTTCCACTGTCTATTGCAGGCCAGAAAATCAACCCCCAAAAGAAGCATTGAGTGCATTCTCATCTTCAAAACATCACTCAGATCTGAATTAGTTATCAGAATAATAGGTGCTTCTGCCTCAACAACTTCTCCTGCCCTCCTATTTGTGTAAAAGTATATTTTTCTTCCTGCAGTTATTCCACCAGTGGGCCACCACTGAAGCACGTTACTTGCCAGGTTTACAATGAAGGGAATAGAGAAAGATGTAAACACTTCCCAGTTCCCCTCTGCCCTTCTCCCACATGCAAATCTGCTTACATGAGTGGTGTGGGAAACCTCACTAGCACAGGGAAGGGAAGTAGGCTGAAGCCAATGCCATGGGTATGTATACAAAGAGCAGAACTGGTGTTATATTTGCTAATTTGTACATTTCTTATTTTTAAGTATGTAGAAAAAATAAGGGTTAAATGCATCTTATATCTACTGGAAAAAAAAAAGCACTGCAATCTTCTTAAGATGGATAGAAAAAAACAACATTTTGTTCTGCTACAGAAATAAGTATCTGAATGTTCTAAATCTGATAAAGAGGTAAGGAGGGTCTAGAAAGATAAAATAATGAGAGGTAAAGTGCCTGATACTTGTCAGCCTTGTATTTATTGTAAAATATAACCTTTATAATCATTGTAAACTGTAACCTTTATAATCATTACCATGAGTTAAGTATAAATATAATTGCAATCAGTCACCACTTTACTTCTTGAAATAGTACACATTCTCTGTTAGAGGTAATTTAATTTTTTTCATTAATTGCCCTAAGATTATGTAATCCATATCTGTGCAAGTTCAGAGAAGCTGATAACTCATGAACACATGTATTTCCATGTAAACTTATTATCAGGATAATTTTATTTCACCATTCGGTGATAACAGTGCTGGTTTTGCTCAATTTGCATAAACTTTTTTAATGTTAGCCTTGGGCAATTCTGTCGCACGCGGACACGAAGGAAGACACGTATACTCACGCTCTCACGGCAGGTGAAAGGCCAAGAAGAAGGAGACCTCTTTATTCAGACAGTTATATACCTTCTTAACAATCACTGTGGATTGGATGGTGGATATTACCACCCCTCAATCACACTGGTCAAAGGAAATATCCATCAAACATCTCTGCCCAGAAGAAAGAATGAAAAACAGGAAGGACAGTTAGACAAACATAGATGTGTTTACAGAAGAGTGTGTGAGAACTTCTATCACAGAATTAAAAACATCTAAGCACTGCAGAAATCAGGGCGACACAATTCCATTCATTAGCTGGTGATGGAGAGGCTGATGCGGACTAACTTTAGTATTGCCTTTTTTAAAGCTTGAATGTGATTAACAGTCAATCACCTATTGCAAATCTGCCCTCTTTAGATGGGACTAATCTGTCATTTCCTTTCATATTTCATTAATCAAGTCTGACCTCGTAATAAGATCACAAACTACCAATGATACGGATGGAGATAACTGCAAACTACGGAGACGGAAATTGTCCTTCCAAAGTGAAATAGAGAAAGGTAATTAACTTCATTTCTTACATTAG
The DNA here is from genome assembly GCA_013399195.1 of Dicrurus megarhynchus. Lineage (NCBI taxonomy): Eukaryota > Metazoa > Chordata > Aves > Passeriformes > Dicruridae > Dicrurus > Dicrurus megarhynchus. Next base: position 352,885 of record VXAD01008917.1, on the reverse strand, counting down.
ACAGCACCACCTCATTATTCCTTGGTATTTCATTGGGTAATGCTGGGTACATTAGGGTCCCAATGCTGGCTGTTACTGGAGCAGCCCTTGAGAATCCAGCTGGGCGGCAAAAATATTCTGTGCATCCCTATATGCTTATGTATAACTAGAAGATATATGTTTCACCCTTCTCTGACTTCACATCTATCAGTGAAGAGCTGTTCCATTATTAAGCTACCTTATTGCCTTTGAGACATGCATATATATATGTATATTATCTCTTAATAGCTATTTTCTGAGACATGGTGTTTTAAACTGTGTGGAGAACCTAGTCTAGTGGATTATTTTATTTCCTCAGCGAAGTTCTTTGTTGAACTTGATGCTAGGTAGTGTTTCTCCCTGGAATGGAAATATTTTAAAGCTTAAAAATTTAAAATATTTCTGGGCACAATAGATTCACCACAGCCCAATTTCAATTCATATGGTAATGTGTAAAAGGTTGTTCTGGCAAAAGTTTAGGTGTTTACATTCACATTAGTGGCTTTTGGGAGTAAACCTAATGAAGGAAAATTCATTGAAACCTTAAACCTTTTCACCAATTTTCAGTACTGCTAAATACTAGGAACTATGGACAGTAGCTATGGTCAGACAGCAACAGTCATGAAGAAGAAGCTAAACTGATACTCATAGGATATTCATGTTTATGTAGGGAAAACACAATTCCTTGAATACCATTACACTTCTATGGTTGAAGGGTTTGTCTGGCAAATTACTGTTTCTGTTATGCCTGTCTTTCACACTCCACAGTTAAACCTCAGTCCTAAATGCAGCATAATACCAATTTATAGAGTAGCAGAGTGGCTGATAATAAATGGGAACAGTTTAAATATACATAGCAGGTATAATGCTTGATGAAGAGACTCTAATCCAGAGTGCGGCTATTCAGAACAATGACATTCCTGTTCGATCCAAGAAGCATCTTTAGGGCAGGAAGCCAACACTGACAACAAATCTGTCAGGAAAATGTCCATGAAATATTCAATCTGCTCTTCACAAAGAATCTGTTGACAGAGATACTTTGCCTGACTAACCTTCACATTTCTTATGAGAAAACATATGCTGCTACCTAGACACGATGGAAGTGATCTTTTATGTTGTGCCTGCTGTAGAATTACAAATAGGCTACTCAGGTGTCAGTGAGGTTCCAAGACCCCTAGACTTTTATGGTCCTTGCTCAGTCAATTACACTGAACATCCTCTTTGAAATATTTATTTGCACTACTTTTGAAAAAATGTAATTTCCCACAGTTTTGTCTCTGGAAAAAATACTTGCACCATTGGGGAAGAAGAGACAAGACTGGCAAGCTTCTTAGTCCTGGCAATAATTTTACAGCACCTGGTAATACCTGGGTTAGGCAGAAGTGAGGTACATTGGAAGTCCATCTGAGGAGAAGATAAAATAAGTAAGAGTCCTTTGCCAAGAACTGAGTACACTTCTTGCCCAGTGGCTTACTGCCCCTCTCTGGTCTCTTTTCAGATTCTCTACATGTTCCCATGGCCACAGCAGACACCTCAGAGTCATAGGTCTGCAGTGTCACTTTTCTGTGGCACTTCCTATATCCTCTCTGAGGCTGTAGAGTATTAGAGGTACTTCTGGCTTGTAAAGTAATATTCTATTGATTTCAACCCTTTATATGTAGGAGGGAGTGGCATCTTATTTTGATCCAGCATATTTAGTCTATAATGATAAATATTTGGGGATGATCCTGCAGAGTTTTCCAGAACTGGAGGAGAAAGACAGAGTTCCTGAACAGACAGTTGGAAAATGCATTTCTGGACAGAGCATGCCAAAAGATAAAAAATATGTGTTATATGACAATCATATTTTGATTTCAGAACTACAGTTTGAACAGGATAGAGACTCCCAAAATTCTCGCTGTTATATTTTGATATTTTACTTTGCAATTATTAGACGCATGCTTATGAAATGCTCTTCTTTCTGGAATTCTTTCCTTTCAGCTGTTGACCTACTAGCATATTATGCAGCTTGAAATTGTATTTTTTCCATCCTTAGTGTGATCATCATGTTTTCTCTGTTTTGGAGTGCTAAAAATGGGATTGTGTTGTCTCAGCCTTTAGTTCATGCTAGCCTGATTTGGACCTTGTTGCCATGGCAACTCTTCTAGTATGAGTTTTATCAGGGGTTAAACAAAATCAGCACTGCGTCCTGTTATGCATCTGCAGTTAGTACCACTACTTCTTCAATTCCACACAAGACCTTCTCACTCCACATATACGTAATCCCACCATTTCTATCCTGTGTCAACAAAAACTGATCTTAGCTAGTAAGGCTAATAAGAGCTCTGTCATAATGTGATTTTAGAGGCTACAAGACTATTCGAGGGACCAGCTTGTTCTCTGGCTTCTAGAATGAGTTGCAGTATCAGAACAGGTCCTCTGCAAAATTTAATGCACACACTACATAGCAGCTTATAATTGCTCCCACCTAAAGAAAATCATTGCTTGTCTTTCGGAATAACGGATGGTACTTCTTGCACAGGTGCAGGTGCAGACTTAGCCAGTTGCCATAGATGCTTGACAGTCAGCCAAGAAACTCTCTGCGACTACTTAAAATTAGCAGCATTCCTGCCTGGCAGTTCCAAACAAAGCTCTCAGCTGGGCTGGCAAGTTAGTCTCCTGCTGAAAACTTAGCAATGATGAGCTGCTCCATCTATGCTCTGTTGTCATTTTTAGCAGTGCAGAATACAATTCTTTCTTGCCCATTTCTCATTTACTTCTAGCAGTTCTGTGTGAGTTAGCTAATTTCAAGGGAAATACATTCAGGCAAGAACTTTCTTTTGCTCTGCTAGTTCTGAGTGCAGTTCTATTATCCTATGCTGAATAAGGCATTTCTAGAGTTGTTTACATCAATATAAAATCCAATATATGGGTGAAAAGTGCACAGTGTAAGGAGACTTACTGAAAGGCTGAAAACTTGAGGCTTTGAAAAGACTGTTCTGGAGTGCAAGCATTATCACTTTTGCTAGCATCTTTTTTAACTTTTTGTTAATGTTGGCTCTAAAAATCTTAACTTTCTTGGGACTGTTCTGGTGTCAGCTGGCCCAGGAAATTCATAATGAGAAAATTTTAGTTCCATGGATGTGACTTTAAATGGTCACAAAACAAAGTCCTCACAGACTCTTTTCACCCTGGGGCTTGCACTTGCCCATGTTGACACAGACTGTAACAATCAAGTGGGATATAAAATACATTTTGCAGTGCGTCATTCTTAAAATATTGTTAACTAGTAAACTCATATATTACTTAATTTTAATTTGAAGAGTTATGTTTCCTGATCAGACTTTCCAAAAAGTGTCTACTGATCAATTCTCAGAATAAGCACAAAAGCCAGAGTTCTAAAGAACTTCTAACTGAATCTTGATTAGTGTAACTACCTTAAGTGTGCATTGCTTCTAGGTGTTACTCAGGCTAAGAAGCCAAGCCATATTAACACAGCCTTATTACACAAAGTATCTAGAGGCCACGGCTCTTGATTTAGACATAAAAGACAAGGAAACGCTTCAGGAACTGATTCTCCTTCCAGAAACTGAAGTGGAGCAGTACTAAGAGTATGGGGAAACACCACCTGCCCTGTTCTTTCCCGTTCTTGTCCCCCTCCCCCAGCTCATTTATCTAAATGCCTACTTTATGAAAAGATGCTCAGCCAAGCACTGTGCCATGCCTCCAGAAGGAAAGTAGGGTAAGAATGTGGAGAAAATTAAGCTGGTATTAAGTCTTACTTACTTATATTAAGTCTTACTTAACTGTGTTAAACTGTTAGTATTATGCTGATGAAGTTGGCTTGGGCTTAATTAGAAAAGGGTTTCTAATATTCCATCAGAGTGTTAGGTCATTAAACGGCCAGGAAACAGCTAACATGTTGGCAGGCAGCACATGGCTGGAAACAATACCTCATGTCCCCAAAATCTTACCTTAATCATGAAACCCCTAGCAAAAAAGTACCTGCTCATCACAGAGCCCACCAGTGCAGTGTTCCATCTGCTCCTATTGGTGTTATTGCTGCTACCACAGTGCCTAGGAGGCACCTCAGGGAGTTTCCACAGAAGAGTCTTGTTTCCAGGAGTTACTCCCAAAGAGGCTGTTTCCAAAGGCCAAATCTGATCAAAATGTTGTGTATAGTCACACATGCCATAGCCATCCTTTGAAAAAAAAAAATAGTAATAATAGTACCATGGTGAAAGCTGAATTCCTTGTAAAAGAGAAGAGAATTCTAAACTCGATAAGAGAACTGTTTTGACCTATGCCCTGATTTCGTTCTGAGGTGCATTGTTACATTTTTTTGTTTCTGATTGTTTTTAAGTATAGCATTATTTCCTGAAATATAAAGTAAGAATTGTCCTTCTATCATTATCTGATTAGCATTAAAGTTGACACAAAAACAGACAGAGCAAAGACAATGGAGATAGAAGGCTGTCACTCCATCTCTAACATCTCATTGTATTGAAAATAGCACAAAAGAATAAATGAAGGACTTCATATTCCCTTCAACTTTGAAATTCTTGGCTTTTTAAATGTGTCTCAAATTCAGTTATTCAAAAACTACCTCTTTTCTAAGACCTTTTAAAAATAGGAAATGGATCCTTATGGAAAAGTCCATAAGGACTTCAGTCCATCATGATGGGGGAAGGTTTCAGTATCTTCTGCTGTTCCCTGTTTCCAAAATCACCCAAACTTTCATAGCTCAGAGATGAAAAACAGCAAAGGACACATTAACTCACCAAACTCTCACAAGCAGCATTGATATAGAACAGCAATTCAAACTCTCTGCAGTACAATTAATTTCCTCTACCATCACTATTGAATCTACTGGAACCTTTCAGCAAAATTGTCAGAAATTCTATAACAACGGAATCTCAATAGTTTATATCTGTATTTATACCTAGCTTTATCTATCATATGCATACCCATGGTAGACTTAGGACCTTCCAAATGATGAATGAAATTGGAATGAAACAAATCTTCCATCATTAAAAACAATCACAGAAAAAAACTTAAACCTTTTTACTACTGAGAGGAGAAAATGTTTTAGCTTTCCCAAAATACTTCCAGCAACCTACTTTTCTTAGGATTAGGGATCTTCCTGCATAGTTACTAGACAGACAACATTTTCCCTTGGTGTTAGTCAAATACCACACACACATTTGACTACATTTTTAAGTAGGGGGTCCTAAAGATAGGTGAGAAACCTTCTAGAAACTCTTCTATTTGAAGAGAAACATAATGAGTAGAAGTGAGGAAGAAGGAGGAAAACAACCATGTGCTGAAGAATGCAAGAACTTCCACAGCTCAGTTTTCAGGGGCCATTGTAAGTCTTTGGCATTGTTTAGACTTTGAGGTCTGACAGGTCTACAGACATGAAATTGAAGGTGCTGAAGCAGGACTTCTAGACACACAAATTCAAGTGCCTGGTGGAACTTCAAACAAATTCTTTCTACCAGTTTAAGAAATATCTCAGGAAATGTATGTGCACCTTTGAGACCTCTTGTCTCTGCCATGTGCTGAAAATGGCCAAGCTTTGATATAACTGCATATGTTTAAAAAGATTATTTTTAAGGACAAAAGAAATCTCTGATAGAAAATATCTATTTTCAGTTGTTCTTTGTTTCACTTTAGTTCTGCTGCATATATGCTGTAAAAGGGCATAACTATAACATGATGTTCACAGAAAGAGAAATTGTAGTAACGTAGCCAATTCTCATCACAAAAATCTGGTGCTGTTACTAAATTAAATTTTTAATAAATATGTGATGGCTTCAGGGTTCATTTCATTGCTTTCTTAAATTTCTAAACTGTATAATCCTGTGGTCCTCAAATTTGACGAAATATCTGTATCACTGAATAGGCACTGTGTGCTTTATCTCTGATTGTAACTAAAAAGCTGCAAACATACCTTTCCACTTTTAAAAGTGAAATGCAGTGCAAGAATCCATCAGAATACTATGTGATTATTTAGATTACTAAAAGGAAATAAAGTGTATATGAAAGACAGCCTTTATGTTAATTGTCTCATTGTACTAAGTATTATTGCTATAGTATATATGAAAACCATACAGATGGCTTTCCTGTTGGGAGACCGTTGCTATACAAAGTGCACTGTAGATTTTAACAGTTCAGTTTGTTTTCAGAGCTTTAGGACCAATCACTTCTCCTGACCATACCAATTTCTATTTTTCCAGATGAGATAATTTGGAAAATATTTAGATCTGAGTTTCTCAGGTTATCCAATAGACCCTGTGCAAAGCTTTCAAACTATTTCTCTTTTTTCTTGTGCACTAAATCTGTGATTTTTCCATTCAGTTTTCATGCAGTAAGACCCATCCAAAAAGTAGGTAATTAGACATTTTGTAAACTTGAACAGTGCTATAATCACAAATTATTTCACCAAGGAGCAAGAAAAACCTCTAGAGATACCAGCTTATGCTTTTTTATCACTTAGTTATTAGTTATAAGTACTTTATGGTTTCACTTTCCTTTTTTTTTTTTCTTTTTTCCCTATTATTTTGTCCTCAGGGATGCATTGGTCATATGTAGATGTTGGAGCAAGCTATGCTTTCAATAGGCACTCAAAAAGGTTTATGAAGGCAACACTTCTTAGTTTCCTGATCACCTGTCATGACCTGAGATGATCAGGACAAATTGAACAGACAAATTTCTGTTCAGCTGAAAAGTGGTAGAATGCTTTGTTCAAGTTGTTAGTCTTTTGGAACGGACTTTCAGATGACCTTTCCAGGAATGTATTTCTTGTCAGAACATGAGTTAAGGCTGGCATTGACAAACATCCAGATGTCATGACATGTCAGAACTCTAAGGCCAAGTCGATTCTAAGACAAGAGCTCAGGCACTAAAATTCAAGGCTCATAAATGTCTTAGGTTTGTTTAAGTGGATTTGGGGTAAGTTATAGCACTTTCTGGAACATCAGAAACATCAGGGTTGAATATTTCTACGGACAAGAGCAAAATCAGTTTTCAGACAAGATTTCTGGTAGCAAAGGTGGAGTAACTCTCATTTCAAATACTACATACAAAATCAAGTACTGAATTTTACCTATCACTTGTCATGCATTTGTAAAGATTATGGGGATCATGTCCTTCTCCCAGTGGAAAATAAATCCATGAAAGTTCCTTATACTATTTACCATAAGACTGCAAAGGAATACAAATTAACTTTGTTCTTTTATTCTTAGATAAAGGAAAAATATGGCAAAAAAGTTCACCATAGCAATATTTATCCACTGAATGACCAAACACTGGGTTGCTTTTCATTTTCCTGTGTACAAGCAGTCACCTTCCTCCTTTTTGATATGTTCCTTTAGGCAGTCTATCAGAAAGCACTCAACTATATTTAGCAATATACTCCATACCAGTCACATTCGACTAAGTATGAAGCAAACAGCAAGAAAAAAAATTGAGGAGCATTTTAATTCACAGTTTAATGATCCTAAACTCACTGAGTGGCATTCTGTAGAGTAGTTTAGTCTGTGTACAGCTTGAGTAGACTTCTCTGGAGTCATATATTGCTCCTGCTCCAAAGTACCAGTACTTTTTGATATTAGCTAAATATTATGTATGGCTTATAATGTTCTTGCACCACTAAGTGAAAAGCAGGGATTTCAGAAATTAGGATTACCATTTTCCCTGACTGATTGTATACTGTCCCCCATCTATATGATGGAAAACATAGGCATGGTTTGAATTCCAGTGTGCATCAACACCAGTGTATCAACAGCTTTTGATTTTTTGACATTTTGAAATTCTGTACTCTTTCAACCCTGTTTGTGGTATTGTATTTAACATACTGTCTGAAATGCTTGGTCACTGGCTTTTCATTCAAAATATTTGCTGCCTAAGGTGGGCACACAAGGCATTTTACTGCTCTCTGACAAGGTAACAGACATTCTTAAATTAAAGAAGAGATAAATAGTCATGGTGATTAGCAAATACTTTGTTCATACATTGAACCACCATGGGAGTACCTGTGAATATCACACAAGAAAGAGCTTGTAACACTTGAACCAAAATTCTTGCTGGGAATCTGAAAATCTCCAGACCTTTTGAGACATTAAGCAACCTTCCATCCAAGTCACAGTGTGCATTTCTCTTTACCAAAGCGTGCACTTGGTGTAGTGTAAAACAATATGGTGGGTTTTTTCAGAGGAAAGGGAAGATGTCATTTCTGCTGAACAGATTTATGGGTGTGCAGATCATGTTAATGATGAGGATTGTCTGTGCTATGGTTTGGAATCTAAATTGCTGTATGTGGCAGTGAGGAAGTCATTCACCTCATTTCCTGCACAAAATTGAATTTGTCTCAGCATATTATGGGATTTTTTTATTGGATGGCTGAAAAGGAAGTAAAAATTTGCTACCTTCCGAAACACTAGGCTACATAGCTAGCTTGATTAATGATGACAAATTCCAGTTAATGAAATTACAGCAGTATTAAACAATGCTGCTCCACAGGTAATATATTGCTGACACTTTCACCAATATTGTTTGCAGCAGACTGATATATTAAGAGAAAATACATCTAGATCATGCAGACTGGCACTACTTGAGCAATGCAAAATTTCAATATTGCAGACCATATCACTCAAAGAAACCTGTCTGACCTCTGATAACCATCCTATGAAGTAGGATTTTAATACCAGTATTTCTGTGAGTCACTGTCATAGCTCTATGACCCAGACTTGTGAGAACCCAATTTCTTCCCTTCCTTTGCCAGTGCACACGTGAAAAGCAGGACACAAACCTTCTGATAATTACTTTGAAGATTTTGGAATTTCCAGACAGCAAATACCAGAGGACGTTGCCTGTAAACTTGGCAGGCACCCAAAACATACAACAGGCTAAAACAATCCCATGAAGAGTGTAAATGATGTTTGTACATTTTGGTAAAGCAGGAAGTTACAGAAATAATCATCTTCAGTAAATCAGATTCTAGCAGTCAGAATCAGAAAGTGAAATTTGTCTTACTGGAAAAGGAAAGAGAAAATGCTAGAACTGGTGGTGGGGGATGGAGAGGAAGGTGGGGTTTAGTGATTACATTTGGAAGCAGAACAGAAAGTGATAAATAAAACTTTAAAAACACTTTTCTGTGTGACAGAAAGTGAACATATCCATACATACACAGATAGAAAAGTCTTCTCTTCTGGAAAATCTATTCCAAACCATTGACTTGATTTCATTACAAAAGGAGGGAGAAATTGGAGAAATTCACATTCTGAAAAAAGCCCTATCTATGTATTATTTATAACTTATTTTCCACTGAGCTGCAGAGGAACTGCTAAGGGGTTGAGCAGAGGTATGGAGCTCACGCCATTATCAGGTCCTGCAGAGTCAATAATATAGAGCAGCTTCTATTTTAGTTCATACCCTAGGTGCAAAGTATGACAAGATTATCCTCCAGAGAGAAGAATATTTAGCATTAAATAGGAGTCTTTTAAAAGGAAAACAACTTTTGACTCTCTGTGTATAGCCAGATGCCTAGAAGATAATGCAATGGCAGTAAAGCCAAAGATGTCTGGTTTGAAAGAGATCAGTTGATGAACAAATCTTCCCTGATTTCAATAGGCAAGAGCCTATATTCAACAGATCTCTGCCTTCCTTCTCATGCCAGTGAGTTCATAATACTTGGACAGCATTTGGAAAATAATGTGTTCTGTTGTTCTGATATAGATGGAGACTAAATGCAGGGATATCAACGGAATGACCCTGGTTTTACAGCAGAGTAATTGTTAGCAGAATCTGGCTTCATGTTTCTGAATATTTTATCATTTTATGAATATAAGAGATAAGACAGTCTGCTATACTTCAGCTGCTAAACAATTTTTTTTCACTCAATGACCCCTTCTTAAAATTAGTCCACTGCTTGATTTGTATTTCACAGAGTGCTCATTACAGCTGCCATTAGTGCACAAAATCCCATGAACATACAAAATTACCCTAAAAATTGGCAATTTCAAGCTTTCATTAGGTCTTTTTCCCAGGTTGAAGTCAGTCAAACACTAAGTAATTAGGACAATTTACTGTAGCGTGACTGTATGTTTTCAATATATTCCCACAAGAAATGCCATGGAAGACATCTGTAATAACATTTTACTTTCCTGCTTTCTTTTGTTTTTGTACTGTTTTGGAGATGGAATTGCCGAGAACATGGCATTTGACTCTCAAGTCTGAGCATCTCCCAAGAACTTTACACTGCCAGTCCATCTGCAGTTGTTTTGACAACTTTGTAGTAACTGAGCATCACCAGTATCACTTAGAGCCAGTAGTCCTGCTTAACAGAAGCCCAGTAAAGTCACTTCCATTTGGAGTTGTGTTAATTGCCCTTGGAGACTCTAGAGGGTACAGGTACAGGAGGCCTGCTTCGTTTATTTTACTTTGTTATTGGGTTTATTTTGTTCACCATTACCTGCCCTCACTGCTCACAGATTTCTGGACCCTTGAAGGGTGCTCTTTACAGATATTGCATTTTTTTTACGTGCAGACAAAGACAATTAGATGAAGCCACACTTTCATTTCCTTATAGTGACCAGAAAACAGAGAAGAAACCTAGGGAGTATAAGGAATGGTGTATACAGCCACTGCTGTAGGCTATAAAGACTACAGACATTCCAGAACTATGTTGATTAGTAATTAGCACAAAGCAGATGGGAAATCATGCTGTCTCCCCAGGAAGTTAATGCAAACTCGTTACAGTATTTATATGTTGTTGAGACTACCCTGCTAAAATGTGTTTTAAATAAATAGCAAAACTGAAATTATCTTGACATTTCAGTTAAAAATAGGTAAAACCAAATATTATATTGGAAATTAGCTTCAAGTTTACGTTGAAAAGAAATCAAGACTTCTCTGTATTAATAAATGATCATTTTTGGGTTTAAATCCTATTTAATTTTTACAATATGTTTTTAAAGGTATCTGCTTTTAAAAGTATCTGCTTTAAATCTAGGCTTACTTTCCGTTTCTTAAGAGGACTAAATCTGCTACTGCTCACTATGGACCTTGAATATGATTAATGAAAGATTAATTCTCAACTTGACTGGTACACTGCTACCACATATATCACGGAATGCTGTTTACTTTTGTTATTCAAAAGATTGGATGTTCAGAGAATTGCAACTCTAAAGGCTAAGGAATTTGGGCTACTTTGCAAAGTTGTTTTGAGGTGATCCCATGAAGTCAGACTCGGAACTCCCTCCTTTGTGTTTCTCTCTACCATATCAATCCTGTAATAAATATGGAGAAATACGCTCTCTGGTTAGGTGGGTCCAGAAATTATGGGGATGAGTGGTTGATTAACATATATGCCTCTTCTGGGAAAAGAATAATCAACAAATATGCTCTCGTGTGAGAATAACTTAAATGAGTATTTCTGATACCAAGTCTAACATATGTAACTGTTAGCCTGTCAAGACTGTGATAAATCTCCAATAATGAGAGAAATTGGAAGACAGAATGAAATATTTCATATTTTGTAAACTTATATAAAGCTCCTTTAAATTTTGTCCTCACTGAAAATAAAAAAAAAAAAAAGAGTACACAGGAGGGCTGTGTTGGATAAAGGCTTTGTTGTTTTGATATAAGCAAGTTTTTCCAAAACAAATTATGGTTTATGGACTAAGAATCCTTACTACATACATGCAAATGTCTTCTAGGACTTCAAAAGAAATATAAATCTCCTCTGATAGAAGACTCAAAAAAAGGCTTTAAAGTATTTTTTTTCCTAATAGACAGTGAACTTCCTACCTGATACAAGAATCATGTCCATCCTCAGACCATAATAAACTACAATAAACTTATATGAATTGCTTCTTTTTGTTTACAATTACTTCTGTTTCACAGATTATTTCAAAGAGAATGATCAGAGTGATCCTGAACCCTCAGGAGACAGCACCAGGTACTATCAATCTGTTAAGAAACATTTTGAGGAGAAAAAAAGTGGGTCATCATCTTTTGTGTCCTCCATTGAAGATGAACAAAAGCCCCTGTTCTCTGGGATAGCTGATTACCCATCTGTAACAGAGAAAACCACAGAGATGGACTTTGAAGAAATGGATCATGATACAGAAGAAATTCTTATTGACAAAAGAAGCAGTTCTTGCAAAGGTAATCCAGCTGTTGCTATTTAGTAAAGTTTGAGCAGACATCTTTTTATCTGATTAACAAAAATAATTTTCTGAATGGTTCTCTTGATTCTTTACATAATATTTACTCCAAAAAGCTTAAGAAAAAATATTTTAGGTCAAAAAATTATTATTTCTCAAGAGGATTAATGTAGTTTAATTCAGTGGGAACTGGATTAAGTAAGGAGTAAGGATTCTTAGTTCTGTGGGACTGGATTGTTGAACTTCCAGAAGGTCATTCTAGGTTTTACTATAAATCATCTTGTAACTGAATTACCTAAGTAATTTACACAAACTCTTCAAAATTGTCCACTGGTACTGGACTTCACTGAGTGCCCATTGATGAAAACTGCACTCAAAGCAGTACAGAATCTCCCAAAGGGTATTTGATGTGCCAGGGTTGGATGACAGTAAAAAATTCTAGATAATGAGAGCCAGACTAGCTAAACCTAGTGATAGTTGCACATGCACCAAAAGTTTTTTCAGATAACTAATTTTATTCACTGCATTTACAAGGCACAACAAAAAATAAATGAAAATTTTCATAATAGCTTGAAAGAATGCTATCCTGTCTTGCTGCACCTGTTGGCTAAAGGAATGCCATTACACCACACAGAAAAATCATGACTTCCATAAGTAACACACAAGAATAAAGATTTGAGCTTTGGTATGTGACAAATGATCAGGAACTATTAAGCAATCTCAGATACTTTTACATAGAGTTAAATCACATAATTAAAATTACATCTAATATACTAAAATATTAATTTTCTCAATGATGTGAAAGGAAATTAATGAAAAACCCTGTATTAATATACGATTTAAATATTGCTGCAAGTTCATTTGTAATTCTTTCAGTCCGAAGGGAAGAATTACATATTTATTGTTTAATGCTGTTTTCCTCAGCGGTTTCCATTGAGACAATTTAACCATTTGACCATCATTCAATAAACTTTAAGCTTTTAGGCTATCATTTTAAATAAACCTAATGATTAATCAGACCAAACAATGATTTTAACATCTCAGAGGTATGAATATGTGAGTTAAGACCCTATAAATCTATATCACATTAACTTGTTGCATACATACTGCAATTGGAAACTTTACCTTTCCCCTACCAATAGCCAGAAATGTGTCCTTGCAGCTATAGCAACATTTTCCAAGGCAACCTATTGCAGATTTTACTTGAGCTAAATTTAGCATATCTAAATGTTACATATTTTGATTAAGACCACACTCTTTTTTTTGCTTTGTAATTTAGCACTTCTAGTAATGTTAAGGTAATGAGCTTTCTTGCAACATTTGTAAAACCTACAAGGTCAATAAGATTAGCTTTTCCTAATATATGTTTTAAACTAAATTCTTATTTCTGCTATTATTGATTCTAATTTACCAGAAGAGTAGTTACAAACATAATGAACTTGTGAAAAAAACTCTGCTTTTATGTATCCTCATATATTATGGTACCTTATAAATCTTGGATACAAATGCACTTGTATAAAGCTACTCCAATTCATTACCTCTGTGACGGATACATATTTAATTATCTTTTGTTTTGTTTTAAGCTTTGGTCATTACTTCAATGAATGGAAAGACTATTAATAATGTATTGTATAATTTGGCAGAAACAGTATAAACGTCTCTCTCCTAATCCTAGAATGCAACTTTTAACTTTTAAACATATGGCTCTTTTGTGAAGACCTGAGAATTTTTCTGTAGCTGTTAGCTATATGTTAAGGAAAAATGCTATCTTCACTTGGTCATTATTTGGGCTAAAAGTCTGATTCTTTAATTGTTCCAGTGAATGTAGTTGTACATTTATTGACTTAGTTCTCAGTCTAAGCTTCTTCAAGCCCTGGAAGACCAGAGTTGGTTCTGAAGTTGTAGCTGCTGGTGGCTTTTCTGGGGTTACTAACACATATGGAATACCTGAAAAGACATTTAGATGAGTAAAACACCATATTTTATAGAGTATTCACTTGCTTATGGTGTATGAACTTTTGTCATTTCAGTGCCAATTCATTTGCTTTGTCACAAATTAAGCATCTATCACAATAGTCTCCGAATACATATTCTGGGACAAAAAACAGCTGTGATTTCCCTAGGATAAGCCATGGCATTGAAAATCTGTGATTTTAATTAATGACTTATTGTGTAAAGTAACCAACGTCTTGTTTTTTACAGGACGTTAAAAAGCAGTGAAATGCTCTTGAAATTCACTGCTTATAAATCTACTGGATTTACAAAATCCATTGCACCTAAATCCATAGTTTGAAACTTTACCCTGGAATTTTTCATAGTATGCTCCCTTCAGTTTTCTGAGCTTTCCAACTTTCCCTTGAACACTGCACATTGTGCAATGTGTGCCTCCTAAAACCAAATTACATGCCTCTGTGACACCCTTTATCTCTTTCTTTCTTTTGGCTTAAGTTCCTGAGAAGCAGAACAGGTTTCTGTGTAGCCGAGATTAAATCTCTTTCCTCTTCCTTCTGCCCAGTGCATAAAATCAGTTATAGGTCATCACATGAAATTCAAACACTGTCTACAGCTCCAGGAAACTTCTACCACCTGCTAACCAAAGATCAGATAATGCAATAACAACCTTTGTCTGATTATAAAAAAAAAAAAGAGAAAGAGAGAACAAAGTCTCCCCTTACACTTGGAATCATGTAGTGAGAGCTCCCCTTCCTGGCTAAATCTACTTGAAATACTAAATCTGAGCAGGAACTTTTTTTTTTTTTTTTTTTTTTTTTTCTCTTTACTTAGTGAAACACTGCTCAAAGACATGTTTGAAAGGGATTAGCTATTAGCATTTGGACAAAGCTCTTACATGTCACCCACACTGTGGGGTTTTTTTCTCTTCTCTTTGAAACATGGCTCTAGCTGCTGTGGTTGCTTAGAAAAATTTCACAAGTGTGAAATGAATGTAACCTATGCTGAGTTAACTGCGTGCAGTGCCAAGAGAAGTGTTAGGAGAAGCTCTGAGCAAATCATTCAGGGACTGATGTGGGATTCAAATCCAACTGCAGATGCCTTATAAGCAGTCAAGGATTTTGCCCAGCTGTATGTGGAAGCAGCAGCCTGGATGCAATAAGAACTTTAATATGTTCTATAACTTCATGTAGTTAAATAATTACGAATACAACTCTAATGGGAATAGTATTGAGCAGATGTTAGAGTTTAAACAGCCTTTTTTATCACATCAAAGAAGAATGAGTGATTCTGACCAATTTTGACTGTTTGCATGACAGATTCATTCAAAGTAAACAAAGGCTGTGGGGGGCAGGGTGAGCTATAGAAAAACCACTGTTCAACCTAAGTATGTCACCTGTAGGCTCTGCAAAGGTCACAGCAAGATCTTCATTCTATACTTGATAAGTGCAACAAGTATATCCCATGATAATTGATGTGTAACCTTTCAACAGCTTGGTGAATAGGAGAAATGGAAGAGAGCCAAGAATGTAAACTAATTATTAAATCCACAGAGGGGTAAATTAAGTAAACTGAGAAAGAAGGGAGAAATAGCCCAAACCAGAAGTCCAAGCAAAAGGAAAGAGTGTCCCTGAGCTCTGTTTGGTAGTCACATGCAGTGTTTGGTCACAGAGATCCAAGAACCAGGAGGGTCAAAAGGGATGAAATTTGGGCACAGAAGGTATAGGGTGAGACCTGGAGTAATCACCATCATTTTTTTTTACAAAGGGCTGGAGGTAATGAAATAAATATAAATTAATCATATAATGAGTGGTTTTAGATACTTCATGTTTACCATGAAGCTTCATTTAATATCAAAGTGATTTCTGGCTGACCCAGCAATGCTGAATATTTCATTCTTTTAGGAGTCCCAAAGCATTAAACAAAATGGACTGGCACCTTTCGCCCCACAATACTGTAAGAGTTTCAGAGATGTGCTTTACACACTGATGTAAGGATTGGGTAGGAGAGTAGTGATGCTAAAACCTACATCAATGAAAATCAATCTCCTTTTTGAGAATAGTGAGCAGTATCTTTTTTCAAGCAGTATGAGCTGCATTAAATGGCCCCTGTCTCAGAGAAAACATGCTACACTTCACCAACCTAAGACAAGCAGTGTTACAGTAATGGGTAAGAAAGGCAGCTGCCTGAGGCCTGGCACCTTTCTCCAGAGGGGACATTCCAATGCACTGTACCACATGCCCACTGCTGTAAATGCAATGCAACAAATCCTTCTTTTACACCACAAATTAAGCATTGAATACACTTCAGTAGCACATTCAAGGGCAAGAGAAGGAGTCTTAGTCAGGCCTCTGAAGTGCACTACCAAAGACATTCAAGTACATCATTTAATGCCTTTACGTTAGAACAAAATTTTCTATTTTCAGTGAACAAAAAATTGCTTAAAAAAACACTTTTAGAAAGTTTGGGATCCATTTGTAAAATAATAGAATGAAACTAAAGAGAAGCCATTCAGTGGCAGAACTCTGATGATGCTGTCTAGACAAACCTGCTTGTTTATCTACAGCTTCAAAATGTTAGCATGTATGTGACCACTTTTATCTTTCCTTAAGGAGTAGTAAGGAACAAAGAGAGATGTTTAGTCAATGTGCCAATGTACCAATTTGACTTTCAAGGTTTTGAGAAACGTGAGTAAGTGGGATGCTTCAGAGGTGCCAAACCCTCTCCAACTCTCTATATATAAATCTATATTTTTATATGTTTTGTCTTTCATCAGACATCAACAAAAGAAACTGGGAACAGGAGAACATCCAGGAGTATCAGGAATCCCCAGTTCAACCAGCATTATCCCATGTTACATGGGGAATCTGTGAAACTGAAAGTGATTTTATATACGGGGAAGTGGAGAATCGATTAGATTTACTTCAAGAACAACTCAACAGGTAAAAATAAAGAGAAAAAATGTGTGAGAGAGTACATAATACAACCTATATTGATGATGCTTCAGGAGGAATGAGTTTGTGCAGGAAGTTTTCAAAAGCATTCAGATCTTCAGAAGCTCAAAAGTACAAAAATATGGGAATATTTTTATTTATGGGAATATCACTTTTTTGTCTGTATGTATTCTGAGGAGCCTATATATCACCTAAGCTGGGCTTTCCAGAATCTTGGAAAAAACAGTTCTGGGAATTCTGGGTACACAATTTTTGATACATTGCCAGAATATTCATCTCTTTTACCTCTAGGTACACACATTATCTACTCTGAACGGCCTTGCAGTGGAGCCTTTTCCCTCAGCTGACTGTTTTAGAAGACCAACTTTTTAACCAAGAAGTTGTCCTGAGGCATCTCAAATTGTTAAATTTAAATCTCACCTCATCAAGAGAGCTGTCCCAAGATCATAGAACCATCAAACAGTTTGGGTTGGAAGGGACATTAAAGATCATGTAGTTCAAACCCCCTGCCATGGACAGGGACACAAAATGGCAATTTTCAGTATCTTCAAGATCTGAAGTACTTTTTCTTTCCTGGAGACTCAAAGTACACCAGCTGTCTGCTTTTTTAAATGTATTGCAGATGAATTCCCTTTTTGATGCATTAACTTTTTTTGCAACTCTATAATAAGTAAGACATGGGAGTATGCAAAGGCACAATACTTATACCTGTTACAACAGAAAAATGATGCTTTCTTTATCAGAGTCCAGTATCACATTTGCTTAATACTGATATATTAATCTTTACTGGCAGCTAAGCAGCACGGCTTAGAGCATCTTAAAAATACGGTTATGCAATTTTGATCCATCCTGCACTGTAATTTACCATGCAACTTCACTTAATTTTAAATTGCCCTATGCTCAGGACCGTGGCTTTTTTTCATTATTTTCACTCTGTAATTCCATTACTTTCATTATTTCTCCATGACACATACTATGACACACACTCAGTCCTAATTATACTTTAGTAGCTCTTCTCTGGCACTCTGTGCTGTATATT
Organism: Dicrurus megarhynchus; assembly: GCA_013399195.1. Taxonomy (NCBI): domain Eukaryota; kingdom Metazoa; phylum Chordata; class Aves; order Passeriformes; family Dicruridae; genus Dicrurus; species Dicrurus megarhynchus. The sequence goes on along the minus strand of VXAD01008917.1, from coordinate 334,775 downwards.
TTAGCAATCAGTTTAAAGCCAGGTTAACTGCATATTGATTCCTTCATCTACCAGAAGGCAATCAAACAAGAGTATTTTTCATTTCTGAATATGACATAATGCATTAAAAAGACATTTTTAACACTTAACCCTAAACTGCTGTAATTTCTAATTGCAGTAAAGTCAAGTAATCTAAGTAACTGTAAATATCACATAACTAAATGCCTGCAGGATCCCCATCAACAGTATGTAGTCTTTTGGTTACATTTCATTTTCTGAAACTTTAAGGTCTCAAAACTGAAGTTATACCTCAAAGTTACCCATAGTTTTATCATGCAAGTTCTCAGTATTTTCTTCTGTGAGAGAATATAATTATTCCTGATAAACTAATAATTAAATTTTTAGTTAATTGTTAGTGTAATTAATTTAGAATTAAATTGTTAGTGTAATTAAATCACTTTATTCTTTAACTCTTCTCATGTTTTTAAGGCTTTTCATACTTTTGGGATTTGGGGCCTTGCTGGGTTTTCTATGAATATAACATTCAATACCCTTTCCTGCCTTTGTCAGATCTGACCTCCTAGCTTAAAAAGCATGGTCACTTCTCCCTGAACTTTTCCATGCCAAGTTAGAGGCTTAGCATAACGCTCAATTATTAAATAGACACAGAGGGCTGGAAAGCCACTGTACAGGGAATATGTCCCTGGAGTTACCTCTGTTTAAGCAATTGGAATTTCATGCAGACAATGGGCCAAGCATCTAAGGTTCTCCTGTTTGTTTGGGTAGCATGGATTTGTTTTAAATTTTGGAGAATGGAAAGAGAACCTTTATATGCAATGATGATGAATAAACACTGCCAGAGATACTCTTTCATTCGAAGTACTAGGAAATTTTCGAGTACTAACAAAGTAAGAGGGGAGCAATTTTAGAGTTAATTCAAAGTCAAAAATAATCTTGAATGCACATCCTTCAGTGCTGCCTTTTATGCACTGAGGTGTTAAGGCCCAGATTTAGCAGGTGGAAGTTCTCTGGATGGTGGCATGCTGCTGTTCCTGCAGCATGATGTGGCATCAGCACCATGCTTGTGTGAGAACAGCACATTTGCAAGTAGCAAAGAACCCAAGGGAGATGAACAAGAAGGTGAGTAGGGCACATCTGACTCTAACAGTAGTCTGGGTTTCGGCCTTTTTTTCTGAGAGCTAATGCCACAAAACCAGCTTCTCCTGATAAAGGAAGGAACAGCATTCCATATACACTTTGGGCATATCTTTTGGATTAAATTCACAGATGCTTTTATAAATAAATGACACAGACAATGGACAACTCCAACAAGATAAAAAGTAATGCTAGTGCAGCACGTGGTAAAAGCAAAAATCTGACAGCACGGGATAAATTCTGCTACCATAGGGAGGCAAAGTAGTAACACAACATTAAGGGCTGCTGGCAAAGATTTGTTTACTCTGTCAGAAGCTGAGTTGCTGTACAGAAGGCTGTATATCTGCATTACAGTCTGTCAGCGTGTGCTGTAGCCTTCCAGCAGCTGGGAAGGCACAATAGGCATTACCTTTTCCTGAGTTTGTCACAGATTTTGGCAAGAGCATTTAAAAATCATTTCAGTGCTATGGAATTGTAAGTATGAGCAACATAATCAGCCTAAGTGTTTCAGAAATCATATACAAATTTTTGAAAAGGCAAAAAGATATTTTAAAGGTACAAAATTTGAACATCAGAAATGCTGACATTAATTCTGAGGCCTGCATAAGTTTGAATAAATTTTCACAGTAATGAGAATTGGGCAGTTGGAGTTTTAATTATTTTGGAAACATCTTTCTTTTTCTAACTGTGGAAAAACACAAATGTGACTTCTGCTTAGTTCAGTGCATTGTATTAACATGTCAGAATTCACTGTCAGATGCATCAAAATAATGTCCCATGCTCAGCCAGCACAAATCAATTTAGTTACAATGAAGAGAATACATTTATTCCAGTTATTTTCAACCAGATACCCAGTCCCCCGCGTTGCTTCTTGTTGCAAACCTAAGGCACAGTGATGAACTCATTCTTAATGTAGCAAAAAACAGAGAGAAGCTCGCAGGTGTGTTCTGCAAAGGAGAGGGAGAGCCAGAAGCTTTGGAAAGGCTCCATACTCCCTCTACTGTTCTCTTCTATTTAAGACATGGTCATGCCACGACAAGCAATGGTTTTACTGGTAAACTGCAGGTCCCTCTTGAACGCCTCTGTAATTGGTGTGTAAAATACACCTGTTCCTGGTATACGAGTTAACTGATTTCATGTTCCTTCTCTAGGCTTGAATCTCAAATGACTGCCGATATCCAAACCATCCTGCAGCTTCTGCAAAGGCAGTCAGCACTCATTCCACCTGCCTATAGCATGGTGACAGCAGGTGCAGAGTATCAACAGCCAGCAATCCAGGTCATACAAAAGCTTCAGCCTGCAGCATCAATTAAAACAGACAGAAGTTTCACTCCTTCATCTCAGGTAAGTACATGTCCAATAACATCAAAAGACATTTCCTAGTCTTTTTATCTTATGAGGAAGAAATGCATACCAACCTAGGTGCTGGTTCACTAGTTTAAGGAATACGAAATTATTATTTTGACCTAGCATCTCCACAGTGGGCTTAGACACCATGGTTTCAGAGGCCACATTTTCTATGAGGGTCTTAGAGATTCGTACCATGGTCGTATAATCAGACAGATTTACGTTATTGTCGTGTTTTTCACAAAGGTTATCAGAAAAGGAATCCAAGTTGGTTAGAATGTTCAGAATTATGCAATTCTGGAGTTATGCTCTAAAAAGAGAACTTCATATTCAAGAGTTTTGAGATCCATACTCTTAGATAGGGTCTCGAGAGTAATCAGTCCTTTAGAAAGGGCTGCTTATATGTGTATCTTGATGTCATATTAGCAAATCTGAGGGAAGGAAAAGATATCCAGGCTTCTACAATTAATCAGCAGAATTGCATTCAAATACGTTAAATCAAATGCAGTACCATGTAAAAAATATTTCAGTACACTGCTTAATTTTCAAAGATGGTTTTCCATCAACCATCTGAATGTGCTAATTTTGAACAGAACAAGAGCCTGGAAGAGACCAATTTAATTATTACCATCTCGTTTCTCCTCATCCCTTACAGTGTCCTGAATTTTCAGATGTTGAAAAATCAAAACTTAAATCCAAAGAATCCTTCTCAAGTGGAGTGCATCTGAATACAGCCTCAGAAGACAACCTGGCTTCTTTTTTAGACCAAGAACGTGACCAGTCTGTAGAGCATCCCCCACAGCCTTGTAAAACTTGGCTCCCACCAGTTAGGCACCCTTCCTTGCCAGAATCTTCACTAAGCACTGTAGGAATCTTGAGTCTTCATAGGCATGTTTCTGATCCTGGTCTTCCTGGGAAGTAGTACTTTTATACTATTACTTCAGATAAAAGTGCTTTTAATGGCTGTTTCTCCTTTTTTTTTTTTTTTTTAATTTAAATCCTCTATACTTGACTCAGGGGCTACAAGGAATATACCATTATATGCAAAAGTACTGTATATTTTCCTAAATCTGAAGCTTGTAAGGTAAAGTTGAGCAGTTCTGGTGTAAATATATATATACACACACAAACTGTATGTTCCAAATGTAAAACTGCCAGCATTCTCAAGGCACCTTATATTTTTATTTTTTTTTAAATAACATGCATGTTCTGAAATTACAGTTTACGTTGCATGGAGATTACCATTTACTGCTGTCATGGAAATAGTATTTTATTGTGGATATGTCTTCAGAGCAAATAGGAGACCAAAAACAATAATTCACATAGAAAAACTCCTAACTGACCAAACTAAAATTCAAGAAAAATGCTCTTCTAGCTCACTTTTGAAAATTGATTTATCTTTCTTCTAGTGAGCTTTTTATAATAAATCACAATGAGTCTGAATCTAAAGAAAGAATAAGGTAACCAAGTCTTCTGGGCTTGAAACAATTAGGACAAGAGAAAACAGCCTCCTTCCAAACTAGTTGAAGTAGGGCAGTATTTTAACAGAGAGGAAAACTGCCATATGCTGGAAAGTATCATCATAGGTCACATCCACAAAACTGCATTAAATTGAATCATTTTTTCCACTACATTTTGGTTTTGGGTTTTTGTTTTGTTATTTTTTTTTAATTGCATCATAGAATTCAGCTGTGATGAGCAGACAGGTACTCTTCATCTGTCACACAAACATTATCAAATGCAATAAACCTAATTTCTATGTAATGCAGAAGACTGTGTTCCTTTTGTTCAATACAAATTATTAGCAATCTGTTTTAATTTAAAAATATTTTACACATTTTTGTTTTATAATTATTAGGGTGGCTGTTTGCAGTTACCTCTTTGTACTGATCGGCCCCTCTCCAATGCTCATACACACACACCTCGCACGCGTTCCTGGATGTGTGCACGTGTGTATTTTATGTATGTACATAGGTGTGTATGTATGTGTATGTGTATATATATTTATATGCACACATACACACAAGTGTGTGTATATACCTACACTTACATGTAGGAGTATATATATAGAGCTATATATATATATATGTATATATGTAAAATCACTTTCAGGAACAATTGTAAACTTTCTTATTACAAAATGAGTAAGCTTAGCTTGTGTCCAAAGCTGACTACATTAGAATAAAATGATCTAAGGTCTGTAGGCTTTAAATACAGTATGTACTGTATGTGCATAATGCTTTGTGAATACTTAGATTTAATTTTATTAAAATATTATTCTGCTTCAAATGTTGTGGTTTTTTTAGAAGGAAATGACCGTTTTATTACTGCTTTCAAATATTTTTAAATGTTCATATGATTTTCTAATCTTATAGCTTTAATGTGAAGTTCGTCTAGGGAGAGAACTGGTTACAGAAAAGCATGCAATCCAGTTAGAGAGGAAGCACTGAAACTTTACCTAAAACCAAACTAGACCCTCTGTCCTAAATCAGTGCTACAGAGAGATGCAATAGTGGCTGTCCTTCACATATACATTCGTTGTATGTTGGGGTCAGAATGAAACATGACGCTTTAGTCATACACAGCTGGTAGATAAACCCAAGGTGGGTGGATTTCCTCATTTAAGCTGAGCTACTGAGCATGGCTCTGCTTTACCTTTGCTTTTAAAGATACCAAAATTAATTAAGTCAATACCTTTGTCACTGAAAAGATAAACCAACCCTTCCCATATAAGATCAAATTTTCTTCTGCCCCATGCTACTGTTGATTGTTGAAAGGTCCAACCAAATGCTACAACAGGCTGACTGCTCTTCTACCAGGATGACAGGAGGGCTGCACTGCTCAGTGCCTTGCAGGAGCAGATCCTAGTGTCAGGAAAATTAATCCACAAATGCCAGAGGTTTATGTCCAAAAAGGAGACAGAGGAGTCCTGCAATTTCATTCAAATAAAGGGAGAGAATCCACCAGGGCCCACGGCCGCTGGGTTTTCTCCCTCGAGGTTTCGGAGGGCGCAGCCTCTTTTTATCCCAAACTCCCGGCCGCGTGTTGCCCTCTTCCTTTCTCCACTGGCTGAGGTCCTCGGAAGGTACAGCCTGCCCGAACCGCCTACCACATATTCCCCCCCTTGAACCTGTTATTTTACCCCAAAATTCTGAAAGTCAGGCTTGTGCAGACCCACTTGTCTGTTTCAGGAGTCAAACTGTCTGGGTTCTGTAACAAACCTGTGGCTTGAAGTCGGTAGAGACATTAAGACCCATTTCAAAGACCTTAACACCCATACCCTTACCCATGGAATTGTTTGTAAAGACATTAGCACACATCTTTCCTCTCACTAGGGACCAGTCAGAATCTCTGCCTGCATATACTCCATTGAAACAGGAGTGTTGGATAACAAATACCTTCTGGGGGGTCTTGTTGTTTGGGTTTCTTTACATAGCAAGTGTTAATGTCTTCCGCTCTATCTCAGCCTAGTAACTAACATTCATGTCTGTTACAACAAACAAGTTAGCACATTTTCTAAAAGGGTATTTGTGGTTATGCTACATTCTAAAAAGTCTGGTATAGATTAAAAATAAAATTAACTTAAAAAGTATAATGCATGACCATTGCTTTACAAAAGGCCTTTTGCCCAATTTCATCACTTGGTATTTCTCATTATTGCAAAGAGACTGAGCAAAACAGGTAGCCTGGGGAAGGAGCGTTGGGGAAGAGGAAGAGTGACAACTACTGCAGTCAGTCAAAGTGAAGGAAAAGCTCCACTTCTTACTCCATTTTTTTGGCTAAGAGGTTCCTTCCCTTGTCCTTGTAACAAGAAGAAAAATATCAAATGGGCGCAAATAAGGGAGACTTTATAATGTTGTGGAGATTCTAAGCTCCCTGCCAAGGAAAGCAGAAACAAAAAAAGAAAGTTTGGTTGCAATACTCTATCTGCCATTTCCCTGCCACAGAAAGATCTGCCTTCTCAGGTCACTTCTTTTCTTGTTAAAGTTCAATGAAGTACATGAAGATGTACTGCTTCACGCTTTTTTCTTCCAGAAACAGGTACGAACCATTGGGTTTGGAAATGTGTTAATTTTCTAAATAGCAAAAATTGCCCCTTTTACTTGCAGGTGATTTTGTTGAGGGTTTTTGTGCGTTTTTTTTTAAGGGGCAGGCCTCCACATAAATCCAATCTGGTTTTCACTTGATAGAAATGGGTCTGCATTATCCAAATCAAGCTGGGAAAAATGTTAAGGGTTGTATGTACAAGGGTTATACCACACGGTTGTAACATATCCATAGAAGCTTTCAGAACTATAGGAGGTACGTTTTGGGTTTGCTTGAACTTAGGAACACTTGGCTAATATGCATTAAAAACCTGTAGCTAAAAATACATATAAATTATAAGCTGTAGATACAGATAAGTCTCCTGGAAATTCAGGAACAGCTAAAGTAGCTGAAGTACAAAAGCAATGTGGACAATCACTTCAAAGGTGAGAGGTGAGACTGTACAGATCAGCAGAGATCTTAATGAAGTTCACTGGCTCCTATGGGTATGGGTGTAGTTCAACATTTAAAGCAAAGGAGAAGTTGTGATGCTCTTTGATCCTTAAGCTGTGCAGCAACCTGAACTATTTGGATGTGCACATTCACCTACAGGCACAGATTTACAGTAATACACAGTAGTTGTGTGTCTTGACCTGCCCAGCTCTGCTGTTTCCTGGAAGCATATGCCCAAATGCTTGTCTCTTTCCTTCCACATTCCCATGCTGTTCAATTTGCAAATGCATTTTCTGGTCTCCCACCTCACTGCTGGCTGTCTGCAGATGAACCTGTCTTCCCTTTTCCTGCTGCAGATTGTGTCCTAGCAATTTCGCCTCTCGGTGAGCACTCATCAAAGCTCCTGTCTCATTCACCAGCATCATAAGTAACATACAAAAAGCTGAAAAGCACTGTTTGTCATGGCCTCTGGCTGCCTGCTGAGGTGAAGCTACTGGAGTCTTGCCCACTGATAAATTGTATGTCGTCTCATTGGAGCTGCTGAGCTCTAAAATGCTGGACACGAATAGAATCACAGCAGACTGCAATACCAGCACAGCAGAAGGCACAATTCCTCCCGTGACAGTTGTACTTAATACCACACCTGCAGATCAGCACCCCTGATCTTTCCATCCTCTCCTGTTAAACATTCTTACCCTGTGAACACTGTGTAAGAATGTACACTGCACGGTGCGGTGCTGTGCTGTGCTGTGCCGTGTGATGGTGGGCGGTGCTGTGCTGTGCGCTGATGTGCGGTGAGGTGCGGTGCAGTGCGGTGCTGTGCGCTGATGTGCGGTGCTCTGCAGTGTGGTGCAGTGCTGTGCGCTGATGTGCGCTGATGTGCGGTGAGGTGCGGTGCAGTGCGGTGCTGTGCGGAGCAGTGCTGCGCGGTGCTGTGCGGTGTAGTGCGGTGCAGTGCTGCGCGGTGTAGTGCGCTGATGTGAGGTGAGGTGCGGTGCGGTGCTGCAGCCTTTGCGGCTGAGCCACGTCCCGTTTTCCCCCGTGCGCTCCGGCCGAGCAGGAGAGGGCAGCGTCGGGTCTGTAGCGGGGCCGGGCGGTGGCACTGCGCAGCCTTTGTGACAGCCGAGGGGAAAGCCGAGTGCTCCTCCCCTGCCCTGCCAGAGCGACTGCTATGAACCCTGACACTAATTTCAATCACATCTGAAAGGGACAAAGGTCTCAGGAATCAGTGTAAGAGTCCAGAAGAAGAGCGATAAAGTCAGGGTATTTGCATCATCCGTGGACAGAGCAGGAGCTCAGCCATCATCTGTGCAACCTCACACTAGCTGGAATAAACAAGAGGCATTCTTTATCTCTGGAAGTGTCAAATGCCCTTTTAATGTCTGCAAACTCTTAGAGCCAGTAAAGGATTGTTTTGGGATAAATGTACACCCTGATTTACCACCACAGCATACACAACAAACAAACACACAAACAACCCATCTGCACACACTGAGCCCGAGTAAATCCTGCGGGCTCCTGAGACTGAGCAAGGAAGGCTCATGTGTCTTCCAGATAAAGTGCTGAAGGCAGAAGAAAAAGTAGTGGGGGAAAGAAATTATGCTTTTTACAGAAATCTTTCAAGGGAAACTTGCATAAAGCAGAAATGAAAAAGTAATGATGAAGTAACAGTGAAACCTGAGATAAGCAGAAACAACAATGAAATGAAAGTGAAAAATTAAGTTCTACGAAAGAAGCCTCCAGCTGAAGGAAGCTCCTCTGAGAGCAGACTGCTGCAGCACATCTCAACATGACAAGCAGCTGAGGGTACAGTTTGAACTACAGAAAATTTTAGGCTGAGAAAGGACCTCTGGAGATAGCTGGCTTCCTTTTAAAAGCAAGACATTAAATCAAGGACACAGTCAAGCCAAGTGTTGAATATTTATATTGAGAAAATGTCTGCTACTTCTCTGAGCAATATATTCCAATGTCTAATTGTTTCTAGAGTGGGTAATGATTTTTTCTTATACCTGGACATAATTTCCCCTGAAGAAATGTGTTCCAATTGCCCTTTGTCCTCTTTACCCCAGTGAAGAATCATCCAACTTTTAGGAGCTCGAAAACTGCTGGTGTCCTAAACAGGTTCTTTCACCTGGTTTGCAAGAGGCTGATCCACACACAAAATCAAGGTATTGGATTTATTTACAGTTCAGCACAGGAAGGGGTGCTTGGTGGCAAATCCACAAAGCCAGCACCATGACTATCAACATTTTTTTATGTTTTAGCAAACAAAGGCATTAACTCTCATTGGCTACAAGTTACATACTTTTAAATATTAATTAGTATTCTTTCTTTTGTTGGTTAAATGATTCCCTTCCTTCTTATCCTGATTAGTCCCACATGCTCAGACTTTCTCTTCTTTTGAGTCAGTGGTTTCCTGAATCGGTGGTCTGTGAATCAGTGGTCACAATCTCCCCCTGCCAGAATTACGTTCTGCCCAGTCAGAGCTAATCTGAACACAATTGCTGAGATGGCTTTATTAGTTTCTTTCTTACCTTGGGAGTTCTGCCAAATGTCCTTGAGGCCCATAAATTCTGTATTCTCTGTGTCTGCTATCAGTGATACATCCTTATTCCCAAACTTTGTTAACCTCCCTCAGGTCTGACATCATTGAAACATGCCAAGCCCTACACCTCAACAAGGCAATTCTACCAATAAGCAATTTATCTTTCTAACACCTGGACATCACTGTGGTTGGATCTCCCCTGACCTTCTTTTCTCCAGGCTTTAAAAATGCAGTTCCTTCAAACATGTGGCAGGCTCTCCAATCCTGTTGGCCTCTGGACTTTCCAATTTTTCATTCTCTTGAACTTGTCGCAGACCAAAACTGAACACAGTAATCCAGACACTCTCTGTGTATCATTTTGCGTTACCTCAGAATCACACTGAGGTTCCCCAAACCCCCACGATGGAAACAAGACTGCTTCTGAAGCTCAGCGACAAGTACGATACGGGTGAAACCACGTCTGAGGGAAGACCTTCCAGCAGCCTCAGACACCAAGGAAGCACCTCATGGCTGCCAGTGCGTGCCTGGGCAGCAGCCAGTGCCCAAAACTCGGATATGCTGTGAGTAGCCCGAGAAGATTTTGAGCTGGAATTCAACTCACGGTTACTGTAAAAGGTTTGGTTACTGTCAACAGTTTCGTTTTCCACACTGAGGAGTGGCACTGAGTGGTGCCAGGCGCGGTGCTGCCGCCCTGGCCCAGCGAGCCGGGCCCTCAGGCACCGCCCTCCCAAGCGAAAGCGAAAGCGGCGCGGCTGCGGGGCAGAGCGGGGCCGGGGCTGTGCTGCTCGCCAGGGCCCCGGCGGAGCCACCAGCAGCGGCCCGCGGGAGCGGCCATGGCAGACAGCACCCGGGACGAGCTGTTCCTGTACTTGATCTCCTGCTTCAGGCCGCGGCTGAAGCAGTGCATCCAGGTGCAGCCCGTGCTGGACCGGCTCCCCGCGCTGAGCGCGGAGGACAGGGAGCGGGTGCGAGCGGCCGCCCTGCAGCGGGGCCAGGCGGCGGGCGCGGAGGAGCTGCTGCGGGCCGTGGAGCGGGGGCCCCGCGGCTGCGGCTGGATCCGCGAGTTCCTGCAGGCGCTGGAGCACGGCGGCTGCAGCCTGGCCGCCTGCTACGCCAACCCCAGCCTGAGCCAGCTGCCCTCGCCGGCAGAGGAGAACGAGCACGACCTCTGCGTGCACCTGGTGCAGCTGCTCCACGGCACGCTGGTGGACAGGATGCGGACCGTGCAGGTGGCCGAGAAGTGCCTGGAGATGGGCATCTTCCAGGACGAGGACATGGATCGGGTGAGTCTGGGCGTAGGTAGCGCTACAGACACTGGCCAGCCCCAGTGGCTGTGGGGCAGGTAGGAAGCCACACCTACAAATGGCGTAGTAAATGCAAAAATGAAAGGAGAGTTCCCAGACTTGGGGAAAGAGATAATGGGTAAGCCAGCTACGCCAGTGAAGACTCTTGACAGTGGGGCAGTAGGTGGGATGCCAGCTAAGAGCCTGGCAAAGAAAAATGCCGGTATCAGAGGGTTGAACCAAGACAGTATCTAAGTGGAAGAAATATGACAGACTTTCCTGTTACTTATTATTTTGCCACAGACCTTAGGATCAGAAGATCATTGTCTTCTGGCCCTAGAACCAAACCAGGAAGTAGTGATGGTCTGTAAAGTCCTAAAGAATACTTGAGTTAAAATAACGCAAGATTTTCCATCTCCTTTTTTGCTATAGGTTCACTAAGGACTATCACACTAGACAGTGATGTGAGCAGAAATACCAGTTGGACAAGAACAAGGAAGTGTTAACCTTTGATGAAAATATTTCCCAGTGTTTATTCCACTTGGCTAAGGATGACTTGCCTGAAATGTGAAACTTACTTGAAACTCAAAAAAATGGATGTCCTGAAACAGTGCTAGAACAAATTAAAATAGTAATTGCCATAGCAGTAAGGGGAAAACTGGTAAACTAAGGGTGGAACTATATCACATGTGCACTCTGAGCCTTTGCATCCACTTTTGAGGTAGTTCTATGCTCCATCTCAGTTAAATGACTGTAACACACACAATTTTGTCTTGTGACCGTCAGGTAGCAGCAATGATCAGCTGCACCCTGATGAGTGGGGAGGCAAGCATGGTGACACAACAGGCAGATGCAGAGGCCTTTTCGGAAGTTACCGGCTCCATTCCGTGGTAATGGGTCCTCATGTTCCCCCAGGTCACCTTTGTGCTGCTGGTACTTCCATCAAACCATTCAATACCCTTCACAGTCCTGCCAGTTTAAACTCCAATGGAGTTCAGGCTTTCCTAATGCCTCCCACTTTCTGTGCACTTCCTTTTAGTCGTGAGTCTCAGTCAGGTGTTCCCACTGCTATGCCTGCCCATTTCCTTGCATATCAGGATGGGTGATTCTTGAGCCTTGAGAAAAGTGCCCTTGAGGACTGAACACTTGTCTTAGGCTGCTTTGCTCTTGGGGTCATTGTTTTGTTCCTCATGTGATCACATGTCAAGTTCTGCTTGTGGCAGCCTTGGGACACTGTCCCATAGCTTCTTTGGGGGCGATAGCCCCTTTCTAGAGCCTTAGCTATTGTGTTTTTAAGTGGGAGTTGAGATGATGAAGCCAGAGTTTAAAAAGGGAAATGTTCCATTTTGTGTATGAGGTCATGTTACAGAATAAGTCTTTGGTAAACTGTGTGACATCATTTCTCCTTAATCAAGGTTGCCTATTCCCTAAACCAGTCTGAACACCAATTATTATTCCACAATACTAATAATTATTATATAGTGGTTACTATTGTAAACATTGTCTAGTACTACCAATCTCTCCAATTAAATTTCAGATTTCATAGGTTTTATATATCCTACCCAAAACAATATGGGATGAACATGAGGTTGGACAAAGCTGCAGTAAGTCTCTTCTGATGAGTGGCAGGTCAATTTTATATCTTTATTTTTCAGTATGTTTTAATGATGACAGGGAAATGCTTTTGCAGCTATACTGTTCTTACTAACTTCCTCAAACCGTTTCTGAAGTCTGTGAGGGTTGTTTCTGGTTTTTTATTTTTACCAGATCCAGACTGTTGCTGACAATCGTGGGAACAGAGATGGTGCAAGGGAGCTACTGAGCAGAATAGTGCAGAAGAAGGATTGGTTCTCTTCTTTTTTGATTGCTCTCCGTGAAACTCAGCATGAAGACCTTGCAGATGACTTAAGCGGAAATACAGGAGGTAATCATCTTATTTCTCTGGTACTGATGTGTGGATTTTTAATACCTCTTTTTCTTTTTCTTTTTTTTTTTTTTTTGTACTGTTATTTAAGAAACAATGCAGGACTCCCACCATATTGTTTTACAGTGGTACTGGGACCAATGCTTTTGATTGTCCAGGGATTTCAAAATCAAGTTATGTAACAGCTTAATTAATAGATTTTTAAATACTAAAAATCCTTATTAAGCAATATGAGAACTACAATACTATGCATTTAGTTACAGTTAAACTGAATCCTTACCTTCGAAAATCCATTGGTTTTCAGTGTGCTTTTTATAATCATTCACAAAAAATATTCTGAAGATTAATTTGAACAAAAAAAGCCAGACTTTACCTGGATTTCTTCTTCAATACAAGTGTTTCCTTTAAAGATTGGTTTACAAATATTTTTGGCATTTTAAAGTACTTTGAATACTTTAAGACATTCATAAGTCTCAAATCATCATAAAATTTGCTAAAAATAATAGAATAAACTAGTAAAGTGGCTACTCCTTTTCATTCCTGTATAATGCTTATAATACTGTAAAATTATCCCAGTGCTCTCCTGTATTCTTAAATATAAAAAAGGAAGCAGCCCTCAAATAATCTATGCCTTATTTTTACTCCCCATATGTTTTATAAAATTTTTGAGACTAAATAATCGTAACAGATTTCCCATTTAGCAGCTTCAGCCTGCTCTCTTGAGGAGCTCACCAGAACGGTCTCTGTACTTTCAGTTGCTGCATATGGGTCAATGCATTAAGATTGAGGTAAGAGGGACATGAAGGTGTGTCTTCCAGCTTTGGACAGGAATCAGCTGGTGTTCTGCCAGACACAGACAAGCAGCTGTGATATTTGAGGGTGCAGTTCAAAGATGGTTGAGTGTTGCAGTCTGCAGGACAAGACCAACCAAGTCAGAGCCTCAGAAGACAGTTCTGAGTGAAACTCAGATGCTGGGAATAGTTCAGCAGCTATTGTGATCCTAATTTTCATTCTGTGTTGCAGCTTTGTGAGACTTAAATTCTTGTCTTCACTACTTTGCTATCAGTAAGGTAAACAAAGTAATACATATTTCACAAATATGCAAATTATTAATATTCTTTTCATCTTGTTATTTTCAATTCTTTTCAAATTTTGCATTTCTGAATTTTCAGTATAGTGCAGACCATACAGGGTAAAACTGAAGTTTAATTCAGTTGTTTGATGAATTACTGAATGAATGCATTTATCCCACAGTTTCTCTGTCATCTTGGGCAATGCAGGCCCCACACCAGCCTGTACAGACTACTACATGAAGCATGAATGGTGTTGCTCTTAGCAGAGGATAAGTAATTCTCCCTGTACCTGCTGCTGTATGTGTGTAGATACCTAAAGTGTGTGGTTGCAGGAGCACCCCCTGACATAAGGGCATAGAGAGGAAACACTGAGAAGGGGTTCACTGAGATCTGGGGAAGAACACTGGTGCTACATTTTATCACTGCAGCTTGACCCCCTGTGATTTGTTACAGTAAAATATGTTCTTATTAGGAAACACCTATGCACAGAAATTGAGAGCTTCATAAAAACAAACCTATTAATCTCTCTAAATTTAGTTTCTAATTGTAAATTAGTAAATTCTTAATAAATATTTATATAAAGGTCAAAATTCCAAACTATAACATTTGAGTCAAGACCGAGACCATATGTTACAATGTTATGTATGTGATGAATACAGGTTAGTTCTGTGTTTTCTGTGCTCCACACAAAAAGAAATGAAATCTTTTATAGAATTGCCTTAGAATTTCTCTATATATTCTAGGAACAGAGAATAAACAAAATGGGATGGAGAAGAGTACAAACAAAGAAGCAGAAGTTACAAGCCAACCAGGATACATCACAGCAGAGAATTTGAAACAGGAAGAAAGTGTGGATGATAGTTTCAGCAGTGAGAACAGTGTATTGGAAACATCCATAGAAAAGAATTCTGTGGTGTCAGGTTTGTTCACTAACTGCTATTTTGATCTGGTACCTGTGTGAATAAATGAGTCATTTTCGAATATATTTACTATTGTTGATAAAAATATTAATATTATTAGATTAATATTTTATTTCGGACCCATCCATGGTAGGCTTATACTATCCAATGACAACATTAGGTTAACAGTGACAACTCCGTACAGGGTTGACAAAGTTTAAGACAAGAGGAATGTTTTTGTACCACTAAAACTGCAACTGTATTAATTACTTCTTTCTAAAAGGCTGGAAATTCTATATTGAAAAGCATTTTTTGTTTTGAAAAGTCCTTTAGTGCTGTCCAACAAGTAATTTTTCTGTTTATTTTAAGGTTTTTTACTTACGGAGTATCGAACAGCCTTTCTCATGTTACACACATACTCAGAAGTACATTTTTAGTAAAAATGTTTAGGAATTGTTGTGGCCTGTTGTTCATATAGATCCACTCTTAAAAACGTGCCTTGGGAGTTAAATATGAGCAACAGCAATGACCAACAACAACACCCAAACATAGCTGTGAACCAGTGATTCAGACATACACTGCATGATTCAGGAGCCAGATGTGTTCCAAGTTCAGATGGAGCTCGAACAATAGTTACAGCTAAGATAAATCCTGCCTGGAATTATACTACTGGGTTCTCTTTATATCAAATATGAATAATTATTAAACTGCAGCCTTTCAATGTGCAACAGTCCTAGCCTATTTCTCATTTAGCATGATATTAACAGGATTTCACAATGCTTTGTAGCAAGTAGTGAATTATTAACTACAGAAAAAATACCAACTTGGTTTTCTTCGGTTAGAACATAATTTGGCAGTATAAAGAAGAGGTGCCAAATATTTAATGACAATTCAAAATGGATGAGACTGAGTTATCCTCATTGCTAGTTGCAATCCTTTCTGGGCAAAGCTAAGGCTCTTATTGGGCCTCATTAAGGGTAGGTTTTCTGTGCTGTCAGCCTGATCTTCTGCTTGCGTCCTGTCAGGTTGAGGGTTGCAGATAATTAGATGTATTAGTTATTAACTAGCGTGCCACAAGCTAATTGTAGCTAAAAAACTATGGTCTCAGCACAGAACTGAAATTAATAGATGGTGGGTATGAGCAGTTTGGGCAGTTGAGCAGATCTGTGCAGTGAAATGGCTGAGGGGGTACAGAGTAGATGGATTCCATCAGTTTGGTTCAGATTGACTTCAGTCTCATGCTGTGTGCCTGCAAGCAGCTAGAACAAATCTCATTTGGTTTCAGCTGCAGCTGACAGTTTCTTCTGATCTAAACCAACTCTGTGATGTGAATCAAAGTAGTCTAAGTGGGGACAATTGACAGAGTCACTGTAAACATGCATTTCTGAGATGAACCGAAGCAGCAGTGTAGATGCAGGATAACAGGGGCTGCCAGGAGGTAATGCTGCTTGGAGATCTCTGCAGAGGAACTGGCTCACATTCAGCCATCCTGAAGTGCAATAAGCTTTGATATCAGTGCACTTGTACACTCAGACTTAACTGCACTCAGGTCTTTTTCCATTCCCTATTTCCATCCTTTCTCATGATTTCGTGAGACTGTATTTTTAGACCAGGCAGATTAAAATATAAGTGGAACCCAGATTCTACTTCCACGTGGGCTGGGAACCCACCTAGTTTGTAATTTGATGCTGTCAAGTGTTGCCAGTTTTGCAGTACACTCCCACCATTCCTTTATGTCTTGAGAAGGACATATTTCAAGAAGAAAGAAGCTTTTTCAAGTCTCTTGAAATTACTGCAGTTTGCATTGTATCTGAAGCCTCCTCTGACCCTTTTATTGAAGTAGATAAAACAGAGACAGTCAGAAGGTATGAGAGCAGTAAGGTCCTAAAAACAAAGTAGAAATAGATCATTTAGCCTGAGAGATAACTAGAGAAAAACTGAACATGCAAAAACACAGGTGAGAAACTTCATACACACAAAATAACACAAAAGCAAGTAAGTTTGCAAAGTCAACACTTGGATTAAGTTGCTGCAGTTACCTATATAAACAACAATTTAAATAATAGCAGCTCTCTTTTTTGAGGCTTGCCTTTCATTGCATTCCACTGTCTTTATACTTATTTAGTAGTCAGTGAAAAGTGACTGAAAATCTTCCTGTGAAACGTTCTGCATTACAACGTGCAAGAAGGACTCTAACAGAAGATTAGCAAAAGCCATAAAAAACAGCTGTTAGAATATTAACTCTTTTATCTTCATTACTTTGGAAATGCTTACTGATTTGGGTTTTTTAAAATTTATTTTGTGTTAAAATAATTGAAGAAAGTTGCCACAGTTGAAAAAGGAGAACATTATTCACCTTTCATTTGGAAGATGAGTATTTTGCATTTCACTTTACCAGTGTTGAGAGGTTGTTGTATAATGCATGCTGAACATTGTAATTTAGATAATTGTGTACAAAGTACTTTATGGATTCATATTCTCATGTCTTTCAGAAGGTCATTTTAGATGGGAGACCATATGGAATAGATACACAGAATTTTAATTTTGTCCTCTCTTTCCTATCCTATGTGGATTCCTAGAGAGTGAAAACAAGCGATAGCAGTGTCATCTTCATAGCTGGGAGTTCCCACTAATGCTACTTAATAGTTTCTCACAGGTCTTTGAACATGGCTTGGAACTGGTGAGGTTTTCTTCTTTTTTGTGCCTTTCTGTTGATTGCATTCATTTCTAGGAGAATAGGCTTAATTTAGGTGCTTAAAGTCTTTAATGCCCTTGTCTATCATAACACTTTCTCCGGATGATGGTGATTAATAGTGGGATCAGATTCTGATGTCTGTATGGAATAAATGATGACAACTGTAGGACAGCACGACAGATGTTTGCATCAGTTTTCAAAGTTATGTTAGAAAAACTACTAATACCTGACTCCTAGTGGTAGCTAAGATAGCTACATAACTTTACTGATTGCAGACTAGGTTTAATTTCCACCTCACCCACCAAGACTTTATACTGTGTATTTCAGGCGTTCCTTTCTAAAGACACTGTAACTTCCACTCAGTGCTAAATTCTCATTCACAGAATCTGCTTTGCTTTATGAATAATTTGTTGGGGCCAATAAGTTAGGAAAATTACGGATATGGACCATAATAGGATATTCAGTGGAAAGAACTTGAGAGAAACACAAGTTCACTAGCTAATTAAGCAGAACATTGGTCAACACTATTACTCTGCCTGGTTCCATAAGCACACTGTGGGCTCAGTTGCAGAGCGCTGTCGGTGAGCTCACAGCTCAGGATGATGCTGTTTGCAGCAGATTTTCCCGGAAGAACTGGGCATCCCTTTAGATGCTAAAAGGACTGAGTTTTGGAAAATCGAGCTTTATGAATTGCACTGGCGACCCGAGAAGATAAGCGCGTGTACGGCATGGATGGCCCAGCAGAGGGCGAGCGGAACACGAGGATCTCCGCAGCGGAGCCGCCGAGTGGCTGCGGCCGCGCCCGGCCTCTCGCGGCGTCGGGGTCGCCGCTTTTGCTCCGCAGGGTTCAGTAGCTTATCACTGCTTGTATTTACTTGGTTTGCTCTTCTCGTCTTACATGAAGGAACTTTAAAAAAAAAAAAAAATCGCAATTCAGGCTTTGTTTTTATTTTACTACAGATGTAGCTCTCATGGCTTTCAGGGAGTAAAAGAAAATGTTCAGTTGGCCAGCAACTTTTTTTTGGCTTTTCACCTTTCTGAAAAGATACAGTAAAATAGGACTAGAGGGGATGATACAGGTGATCATGTCTGGAACCCCTGCTTTCAAGCAATAAGTCATGACCCACAGTGCCTTACTTCTGCCGTGCTTTGGATATTAATCTTCCACTCCGTATTTTCTTCCATAAGAAAATGAATTTTATTGTTCATATTTTTATCTTTACCAAAAATAAATAAAATAAGATCTCAGCCATCCCTGCCTGACATTCATCTAACCTTTAACAACTTGGGGGAGAGCAAACTATATGCATTTGCTATTAATATTTATACAGCAAATATAGTACATTTCTATGTGTTTTTCATTTAGAGTCAGATGTCTCCATAGGAGATGGAAGTGTCAGTAACTTGAATGAAAACCTGGGACAGAGCTGCACAACCAGTGATTCAGGTACATTTCCCTTCTGTTATTATTTAGTAATTGCAAAGTAAGCTCTAGGGGAAGTACTCTTTGAGTGGGCTAGAACAAAACTCAGTGGAGGGTTTTCTTTCACTGTGAACTCTGGCTCACTGTATTTAGATGCCAGACTTACTCTTATTTTGTTGGAAAACAGATGCCATTTTTAAAGGTCTGGACCTAAGTCCTAGCCCCAAAACAGTCGATTTACTGAGATCATCTGAACAGGTCTCTAGACATCATCATTGTACAAACTGGTCAGTGAGGCAGGATGATAAAATCACATAGGCTGAAGGGACTAGACATCATCCAGTGCAGTCACCTGGACAGATCCTCATAGTGCTGCCACACAGACGTGTTTCTTTTGCTCTCAGAGAGGAGCTAGATTGTGCCTGGCCCTCACATAGGGTGAGAGGGAATAGGAATGTTTTAGAAGCAACAAAAGGTGAGCACAAGCATCTCCTGCGTACCTGCAGAACAATAATGAAGGTCCACTTTGGACCCAAGTACTTTAACAGCCTTATTTGTAAAAGCAACCTAAGCAATGGGGTTGCTGTCTGAAGACCTTTGTGAATCTCACATTTAAACACATGTGCATGTTCTAAATACAGTTTTAAACTAGATATTGGACTGTGTTTATGTAATACTTAGCAGACAGGTATTATCTTGCTATGTATATAGTCCAAGCCAAACTAAACACTGCTGTTGTAAAAGACATCCTAATATGTTTTTGACTTTTTTTTTTTTTTCTCCAAGCCTCAGGCAAAACAAATTGGGAGTTGTCCACCATGGTAATCAGCCTGCTTACCCATACAGAGTTCAAGAAGTAGTTTTTGGAATCTAGCCTTTATAAAATTTGTGTTGGGACTGTGTCTTGGACAAGGGCTAGAAAAAATCTTAGCACCTTTCAAGCTAGCTGGGTGTAATAAACCTAGTATTACATCACTAAAGTCACTGTAAATATTACATATCATATGCCTGCAAAGTGTTTACAATAAATACTTTTGAAATAGTTTCAAGCTTTTTAAATATTAAAATCCACATATTTTGTAAGTACACAAAAAATTCAGGATCACTCAGATTTAAATTGCTACACTACAGCAATTTAGCTAAGCTAAGCAATTTACACTACAGCTAAGATTTTAGTCTGTGTGTTGCTAACTCCAAAGAATATACTTTGCATCTCTGCATCAGCTGAGGACACTCATAAGTCACATTGTATTTTTTGATTCACTCTGTCACATGAAATGTCTGGACATGGGAACTTCTCTGATCTGTGGACAGGCAGGCACACTGTATCAGTTGGTCAGGCTGAGCCAGGCTCCTGGTATTTGGCAGCACATATGTATGTATGGCCTGATCCTTTAAGATTCCCGAAGTATCTCATTAAGTAAATTGGGCATTTGCTGCGTCCAGTAATCCAGAAAAAAAAAAAGTCACTGTAGTTTTGCGAAGAATGGAGAATAGATCTTTTTCCAATGTTTACTTGCTATATGTTCTGTTTACATGTGGGTTTTAAAAACAACTAGTTAAAAAGTTTTTTAAAACACTCATGCTTTTTAATCATGTCTAGTAAACTCAGTGAGAGCAATAATGAGAAAAACATGCTAAGAAGATGCAGATGCACTATTTATGGATTTTATAATTTGAAATTTTGCAGTAAGGCTGTTGTATTAACAAAGATGTTTGGATGGTGTCATTAAACACTGATATGATTTGGATTTTAATGCAAATAATCATGTGGATTCAGATGCATTTTTATCTGCCAAGTTCATTTCACATTTTAAAAAATTCTGTAGTTAGGATAATGGAATAATTATCATGTTTCTTTTAACCCAGAGCATCAATTCACGTGAGCCTTGTATGAAGGCAGACAACTTCCCCAATCTTATACTGTGCATGACAAAAAATCTTTAATTATTTAATTCTTTAATCTGTGAAAAGATTCCTGTATTAGCCTTTGTCTAAACAAGGGCTGAAGAAGCTAGGAGAGAGCTAAGATAAATATTTTTCAGGCCTGGACTGTTAATTGAGGATGTTAAGGAACTGAAATTTAACCAAACAGATGGGTGATAAAGTGCTAGTTTCAATATGATTGAGCTATTGAATTTAGCCAACCAGAAAGCAAACAACGTTCTTCCTCAAAAGAGAGTAGTAGAAGTCAGATAAGTAACAGCAAGTACTCTCTGGTGCAAATGTCCCTGTGTCCAGGTAGCACTGCACTCACACTAACAGGCAAAACAAGCAAAAAACACTTTAGAATGGCATTCAGATGTTTCCATCAGCAGTGTTTTATCAAGCTTCATTACTTTTTGTTAGTTTAATTTTATTTAATGGAATCAGGAATACTAGAAAAATATACTTACTTTGTGTGTAATGTATCAGTGATAATAAAATCCTCATGATTCTTCATTGAATGATATCATCAGGAAACAAAACCAGGGTTTTTCTCCCCTCATTTTTAGTCTAGTAGAATGAATTTGTGCCTTTCCTTCACTGAGGACAGTTAATACTTGAAGAGTGACCTAAACTTGTTTGTAGGAAAAAAACCCCATGAAAACGCAATTGAAATAAATCCTTCTGATATTAAGACATATATATGTTCTGACTCCCTAAATACACATAAACTCAAGGGACTTGATATGCTTTTCTTACTGCTCAAAATAATTCAACAGCATTTTTTTTTTCACTTCTACAATTATAACATTGTTTGTTTTTTCTGTGAGCCGTAGATCTAAACTCTGCCATTGCATTTTCAATAAGAGATGGAAGGCTTTGGCCTTAGGTGGCAAATGTCTATGGCTTTTTAATGAACACTCAATTGCATTATGTGTGAGTCAGGCTAAGAAGCAACGTAATCTACCATGAATAGGTGTGATACATTCTGCAGTTAGCTCCATCTTGTATGGGCAATTGAATTTTCTTATCTGTCTGGTCTTTATAACTCCCTTGACCATTTTTAAGTGTTCCATTTTTTTTTTCTTTCTATGGCTCCATTTTTCATTCTCTGAGAAGTATTTAAAAAGGCAGCTCCCTTGTAACCAAATAAATTTCAGTGTTGATGAAGGAGAACATCACAGAAGCTTGGTTAGATTATAAATACTGCAGCTGCAAACACAACCTTTGTTGGTCCCAGTGCCACTGAACGGTATCATTTGAATTCATACCTAATAGTAGTCATTTCAGCATAGATGGGTGAAGCTGTACTGTGGCTTATTCCACCTGCCCTGAGTGGTGATGGGATGGAATCAGTTCTGATCCAGAGTTGCACAGGTCCACAGAGCACCATTGTCTATGCTAGTATGCTGTTTCTAGTTATTCACAAGATGCTTCTGGTAGTAAATTAGTATTTTTCCCTTTGACTCTTTTTTGCTCCTCTGATATATGTTCTGTGCCTCCTGTTTGATACTTATATTTCTTTGTACCCTTAGATGAAGATGAAGGGGAGAGGAGAGTCTCACCTGAGCCAGATCTGACCCTGAGAGATTACCAGATGGAAGTTGCAAAGCCAGCACTGAATGGGGAGAATATTATAATATGTCTCCCTACAGGCAGTGGTAAAACCAGAGTGGCTGTTTACATTACCAAAGATCACTTGGATAAGAAGAGAAGATCATCAGAGCCTGGAAAAGTCATAGTACTTGTTAATAAGGTAAGTTGGTCCATTGTTTTAAGAATAGTATTTTTCAAATATCATGCATTGTTAATACAGGCTTTGTAAAATGAATATAAACAAAATTCTCAGCTTCTCCAGGTGCACTGTGTTTAAAGACACACAGATCTAGAGTGTCATCTCTATTGCACCATAGGCGTGGTGCAAGCACAAATTATTTTAGTGTACCCCAGTGCAAGTGAAAATTTAGATGTGCTGTAATAACCACATTATTGGAAAAAGTACAATTTCATATTGTAATGAATTTTAAAAAATAAAAATATTTTTCACGTTCTGTGTTTCAGTTTGTTAATGAAGGCCACCTAATGAGTCTCACAGTAGTTAAGGAATGTTTTGTCAGATTTTCTGATAATTGCTGTAATTTTTGCAGTTAAATTTAGCACATATAAATTAATCTTCTATTGTAATATGAAAATATAGAAATACATTTAGGAATTTTATTGAAATTGTAAACAATATCTATATCCTCTTACAAGAATAAATGTGAAAGCATGTTATAAGCTCAGTTAAAGAGCCAAAGCATGTATTGTTTGTTCTTTCTTTGGAAGGCAGAGTTAAACCAAAGTTCTTGGGACAAAACGGTTTCACGGGAGAAGCTGGAGGGGAGAAATTGGTTTGGCGATTTTTGCTGCTTGATTTTCTTTTGTTCACCTAACAACATTTGTGGCAAACAGGCCACAAAAGTTATTTTTTAATCCTGTGTTAAAAATGTATTTTTTATCCGGTATTTAATATGTTTTAAATTCTTTGGAAACTTTCGTTCAGGTGCCATTGGTAGAACAGCATTTACAAACAGAGTTTAGTCCATTCCTGAAGCGTTGGTATCAGGTTATTGGTTTAAGTGGTGATTCTCAGCTGAAAATCTCATTTCCTGAAGTTGTTAGAAGAAATGATGTCATCATCAGTACAGCACAGATCCTTGAGAATTCACTGTTAAATGCATCCAAGGAAGATGAAGAAGGTGTCCACTTATCAGGCAAGTTTTTAATTCTGAAATTTTTACAGAGGGAATAAAAGTATGTCTCTATTCTGGAAAATTGCAGAATAAAAATGTGCCACATTCTGTAGGGGTTTTTTTCAATTTACTCGTTTTGTAAATGCAAGCTGTAGTCAAAATCAGATCTTAATTAATAGGCATGCAAGCTAAAATTAGACTCTATAGTTTATTTGTACTAAATATTTGTTATGCTTCCTATTTTATCTACCTTAAGCAGAACTTTGTGCAAATGCAGTCGTACTGGTTCCACTTTACAAGCTTGGTAGAGCATTGAGTTATATCACATAGAAGCCATATACAGGATGAGAAAAAACTATCAAAACTCAAATACACTTGGTAATTTGAAAAATACAGTGGAACACAATATAGAAGCCAATCTGCTGTAAAAGTTAAATTCTTTAAAATCTTGTAGTTTTGCTGATGTACAGTGATATGATTGCTTAAAACTGTCTCTCTGAGCTCAGCAGATATAATGGTTTCCTACAAAAGATGAAGGAAATTGAAGAAAACAAAAGATAAATATGGCAAGATTGTTTTCCCAGAATGCTAAATGGCAGGTATCTCTGGGAGATCAGAAAGGAAATGGTGTTATCATCCAGTGATGTACAAATAGTACAGCCCATGACAGCAGCTCCAGGGCCTGGGTTGCAGCGACCTTCCTCTGGGAGATGTTAACTTCTCCCTCTATTGATAGCCTGCAATCAACTTCTTCTTAGATGTGGCAGGGTGTAGGGGAGAGCTGTGATACCCAAAATAATGGCCCTGAGATAAAAGAAGTTCTGGTCTGGGTGTTACAGAGACAGCAGAGAAACCTGAGGGGTCGGTCTGTGTCTGTCAGTGCCCAGTGCTGACTGGAGTACTGCTTGATCCAAACTAACTCCTGCAGAGCCACTTGGGTACCTCAGAATTGCATCCCCTCCTTCAGAATGCCTTGTTATTAACCTAGCCAGAGTACCAGCAATTTCCTTACACTTACTTCCTCTCCACTGCATCGAAGTTAATAAACTTTCCTACATCTGAATCATTTTTGGAATGCTGTATGGAGGCATCTGAACATTTCTACTGGAACTGCTGGCCTGGTTAGAATTGGGCTGAGTCCCAACCAGATTGTGTAATGAAGTGGGTTGAATGGGTTTCACACTTTGCAAAGTTTCCTTCATAGGGAGCTGCATTTTTTCAGAACTCAGGCGGCCCTGCACCTCATTCTTTTTCTGTGCTATTACACCTGTGCTACTAAGTTCAGCTGGGCCAAAGCCAAGCAAGCATGAACACAGCCAGCTCCATTTCTGTGGCTGTGACTTGGTTAACTCGCAGCCTATATAAATCATCCTAATTAGTTACAAGTTTTTTCCAGATTTCTGTGCAAACTTTTTCATCTGTTTCCACAGAGGTCTGCGTTACACGTAATATGGACTTCCAGCCTCAATGAAATGGAGGGGACTCTCTTAATTGCATTTTACCAAATGTTTACCCTCTTTACCAAGGGCTGAAGTCACTGTATGGGCTTTCTAAAAGCTGTGTGTCACTTCCTTAGTAGAAGAAACACATCCCTTCTGGTAGGTTAGTTTCTTCACAAGTAATTATAGTAATATGCATGATGGAGATGATGGTCAAAATCAAAGGGAGTAAGTTCATGATGGCAGAATAACTGAGAAGTATTTAAAAAGGCAGCACTGCTTCTGAAATCTTGCAATATCTAGAAATCTTATAAATAAATAAGAATTTAGATTTGAAACTCCATCACTCCTGTCCAAACTGGCTTCCTGAACCGCTGTGAAGGCAATCAGCTTTCCCCAGCGACATGGGAGCACTGGCATGCTTTCCTAGCAGAAGTGTTTGGTGTTGCCTTTAAATATAACTTCCCTTGTTTAGTCTCCATCTTTCTTTAGATTCTTCAATACCAGCTGAGACTGATTTGGCTCTCTGTTAATTTCCAGCTTCTGCTGCCAGTTGTTCAAAAGTGGCTTGTAGTGGTGCAACAGTTTGAGCACATCAATATGTTTACACATCAATGTGTAAACAAGACCATGGAAATTGCCCACATAAAAAAAATACATGTAAGATTTTAACCCTGACCATTTCAGTGATCTACTTTGGAGTCATGTCCACAAACTTCCTTCAGATTGTTGGAATCTATGTCAAATTAGAGAGTTACTGGCCAGCTACAGGAGTGGGAGCACCATAAACCAGTTTTGTTGTTAGAGAAACAGAAAAATGCTCATGAATCTTTCAGCTCAGAACCTTGAAATATGTCACCACCTGCATGTGCAGATAGATTAAAGATATGTTTTCCATATTTTTTGAGAAATCTGAAAAAAAAAAAAAAAATTATTTTTCCTTGTTGTATATTGCTTGTATGTAAATATACTGTGACTGAAAAGCACATAATACCTGTCTGAATCTTCATCAGTTTCCTCCGCTACAAAGGAGAGAGGAGTGGCAGTGCTCCCACTAATCTGTTTGTTCTTTCCAATAACACATCCATAAAGTAATATAAATCTTTTATTTGGACACTAATAGGGAGGAAATCTCTGTGTTGCTACAAAATGAAGCATATTTCGACCACAGCAAGCCTTTCAAGAATGTCTGAAAGGCTTCTAACATGCTATGTATCTTCTAAAAGGCAAACAATGTGCAATTTGTCAGACATAGTTACGGATATAAAAGATAATATTGAGTTCAACTATGATATATTCTTACCACTGGTAAGATATGAAAAATATTTCTCTGAAATTCTTTGTATCATCAGATTGGTTTTGCAAAAATAGAAGGTCTTTTTTTCCATTACATGAAATGCAAAACTACTTGGCACATCAGCAAAGGTTCCAAAGTCCATTAAATATATTCAGCTTCCCTCCATGTCTTCCTCCAGCACTTTAATTTCCTAGTACATTAGTTCTCAAACAAACTGATGGGTTCTTTTCAACACCATCCTTACCTGTTACAAGATTTAGTCATACAAATTATGCATTTGAAATAAAATTATTCACTTTAGGAGTCTTTTTTTTTTCCAGATTTTTCCCTCATCATTATCGATGAGTGTCATCATACTCAAAAGGAAGGTGTCTACAACAATATAATGCGACGTTACTTAAAAGAAAAGATGAAGAACAGGAAGCTGGCAAAAGAAAATAAACCACAGATCCCACAGCCTCAGATTCTGGGACTGACAGCCTCACCTGGTGTTGGAGGTGCAACATCCTACTCGAAAGCTGAACAGCATATTCTGAAAGTAAATAGCCCTAACACTTGCAAACCATCAAAGGGATGTTGTCTTGTGCAAGTAAAACTTTTAGTCAGTGTTAGGCTCCAAATAGATAGTCTGGTTTGTTTTTTTCTTGTGTACATGGGAGTTCAGCTCAGAGCCATTAAATTGACCCTCTAAAAAATAATGGAAATCCATGTACAAATAAAGGTTACTTTACAGGAAAGTAGGGTTACTGAAAAGGGATGTTAAAAGATTGCCTCGCTTGAAAAAACTCTCAAGATCAGAGGCAAGAAATCCACAATGTAGTATGGTTTTATGGTTATTAAAAGTCTTACTGTTCCATTGATGGCTTGTAATTTACTGTGTATTCCTAAATACTAGAGACACGATGTATTTTATATCTGTATTTCTAGAGTGACTAAGCTGAGCATTTTTGTGAGTCCAAGAAAATGAGAAACAACGTTGAATCCTTAAACAAAGCAGAAACCACTTGTGAGATACAGGTAGCATATAAATGTGTTTTGTTTTTTCAGTTAGAGTTACTCATTGAGGTTGCGTGAATACCTGATTAGAGATAATCTGTTAAATTCTATACTTAAAGAAACTGTATTTTACTTGAAATTAAATGGTTTTGCATTAGTAATAGAAAAGTGGAATTAAGCCCAGTACTGCAGTGAAAACTCCTGACTAGTAAATTGTACAAGAACAGAATGGGATATTGAATAAGTGGGCCTGCAAGAAGGTTTTATGCTGTTTTGAAGTAGACAGAATTGCAAGGAATTTTGACCCAAAAACTTGCTGGCAGTGGAAAAGGCAGAAAATTCCTTTTCATCAGCTCTGAAATCCTAATGACAGCATGCTGGGGTTTGTATCTGAAGAAATGTAATCTGAATATGCAAGCTGAAATAGACAACTACCACTGAAGACATTAAAAAGATCACCGGGCAGACTTCCTTTACTGTTTTCTCTGCTCAGAGTAATGTTATGTTTTCCCTTATTACTTAATGACATGTACATATTTTCTCCTTGGAAGAGGTCAAAAGCAGTAAAGTCCAGTTCAGTTGTGCACTTAGCACAGAAATTCTCTCTATGTCTTCCTGTTCCAGGAAAAATGATCTCAAATTATTTTCTACTCTCATAATACCTCTTACTTTTATAATTAATCCTTAATATTTCTTTTCTTTTTTTTTTCTATTTCAATATGATTTTTATTTATTTTGTTCTCCAAAATCTACTCTTCCAAATTACTGATGCTATATTTTCCTTTTCAAAATACTGATTTGCATCTTGATCTACCATTTTTTTCCTGTATGCAAGGATCTTTTTTGGCTAAAAAGTAGCTTGTGCAGCTTATCTCAAATGCTTTTCAAAGACTTGGCCTTTCTTATGCTGATACTGCCTTTATCCAGTTTTTGTGGGAAGAAAATCAAGTTATATAAACCTCAGTATCTAAATAAGAAGCTGTTGCATTAATTCAGTTTTCATGTGGAATAACTCATTCAATATTGAAAGAAATAACATTTTGTTTTCTCCCAGATCTGTGCCAATCTTGATGCACGTAGAATTATGACTGTTGAAGAGCATGTCTCCCAGCTAAAGAATCAGGTAAAGGAGCCGTCTAAGAAGACCGTGATTGCAGATGACAAAAAAAGGGTATGTTATTTCAAACAAATCAGTATTAAAGTTATATTGCCCTTTAAAAATGTGTTGTACAGTATCAAAAACTTTTGCCTAATGCTCTTTTTCTATAGACTTTTGATGATGCAGAGTGCTAATTTGAATATTGTTGCTTCCTCTGTTTCAAAAAGCATCAGTAAAGTCAAATAAAAATAAATTTTTACTTATGTCAGTTTTATTTTGAGGTGTCTGGTCAAAATACCTTGTAAAGCTGAAATATTTGTATTGAAGTAATATTATATACCATTTTAAAAAAATGTTACTTCACAGTATGATTTTTGTAATATTCTGAACTGTGTATTTCACTGTATATAACACTAAACACACTTAACAATCTTACTTGGTTTTTAATTTAAGGTTTAACTTTTAAAAAATGACTGTGTGGTACTAGCCAATGTTTTTATTTCCAGAAGATGCTTTCTTACTTTGCCTAATCAATTCATTTCTAGGATCCATTTAAAGAGAGAATTACTGAGATCATGACAGAAATACAAAATTATTGTCAGTTGCATCCAAAATCTGAGTTTGGAACTCAGACATATGAACAGTGGGTGATCAGAGAAGAGAAAAGAGGTAAATGCATAGCAGATATACCCCAGCTTTGGATTTCTTTGGGTCGTTCTATACACAGACATGTTTTTCTATTTTTGTTCACTTCTAGCTGCAAAAGAAG
The DNA here is from genome assembly GCA_013399195.1 of Dicrurus megarhynchus. Classification (NCBI taxonomy): domain Eukaryota; kingdom Metazoa; phylum Chordata; class Aves; order Passeriformes; family Dicruridae; genus Dicrurus; species Dicrurus megarhynchus. The sequence continues at coordinate 305,715 of VXAD01008917.1, read as the reverse complement.
AAAAACGCAGGGAACGTGTCTGTGCAGAACACTTGAAGAAATACAATGATGCTCTCCAGATAAATGACACCATCCGAATGGTGGATGCCTACAATCACCTAAACAACTTCTATAAAGAGGAGAAAAGTAAGAAGACAGTAAGGAGTGATGATGATGATGATGATGAACCAGCAGTATCAAAACAGGATGAAACAGATGAATTTCTAATAGGTTTATTTCATGGTGAGTTTGAAATACATTGTAATATTTAATGTTTGAAATCCATAATTATGCACTAACATGGTTTGCATGGGCCCATTAGTTATTACATCCTAGAGATTGCTGTGTTGTTTATTATCACAGTACCTTAAGTATCCCAGTTCATACAGTTTTGAACGCATTAAACAACACCATAGTGGGATCATGTCATAACATGTAATAGAGGTTCTTCAGCTCCGGCCTAAAGGCACTTCTTTTTGCTGCCAATAAGTACAAGCTGTTCTCTGCTTTTATCCAGTGAAGTCTCCCTGAGGACATTCTTAACAGATACATAAAATATATATTGCAGTAGACACTCCTGAGGGGCAAAAGGTTGAGCAAATGGAATATAAAATTAATGAAATTATGAGTTCTTACCCAGCCCTTTCTGCCAAAGTTTGTTTGTCTATGTACTAAGAAAGGAGAGTGCTGACCTTGAGTTAGTTTCAGGTAAAGAATATTTAATTAGAGAATTAAACAAAAGATCAAAGTGCAAAAACCAAATTTAGTTGCCTTTTTTCAGATCATTCACCTTGGAACTAGGATTCATTCAGTCCTTGACACACAAAGATTTTTTGCTTGGTTTTTTCCCTTTACTGCCTTTGCAATGAGAAAGAGCTAGACAAGTTTGCTCCCATCACCCATTGCTCTTGGGTGGTGCAAACAAAAATAGATTATACTGTAGAGTGTAGCCCAGCTTCATGTATCCAATGAAATACAAATTTAGACTGTCATCATTGAGAAATTCAGGAAATGGTAAAAAAACTTAAAAATATATGTTAGATAATGTCAGCATGTTTTTTAATGACTCTTCATACCTGTCTATTCCCCCTTATTTAGAATTTCAGTGTTGAGCTGTTGCTGAGAACCAAAATTTTAAACTAACTAAAAATTAATCTTAGTTTAATTGGTATTGTTGATGATTGCTTTTATTTCCGCAGGTAAATGAAGTTCAAAGAACCTGTCAGTGAAAAATAAATTCCATTTTGTTAGGATTTTACCACTGAAAGTGCTAAGAATAATAGAAAAAAATCTAAAATTTTTCAGCTTTAAGAGGAGAATTCATCTTTGGATGATAAACCCCCTGGAGCCCTTAGTGTAGGTTTAACTAACAGGGAAAATTGTGGGAGTTTGTTATGTCTACCTACTTTTTGTATGTGTTTCTGTGTTTGATTACATTCTAAAATATGAATAAGACTAGTCATAAAGCCACTGTCTAGGTGGTGTAATAGTTTGTGGTACATTGAGTATGATTGCCTTGGATTAGGCACTCTGCAATGGTCTACACAAGGTCATGGCATCAGAGTGTAGTAACACACAAAGTCCCTGCCTTAAAGGGTTCTTGTTGTGTTTGCACAATCATCTGATGATGACATAGGTTTTTAAATATTAGAAGTTTTATAAAAAATTAAAACACATGAGGAATCTTCCCTCGTTATGGTCAGTAGAGCCAGTTGAAGAGAGTCATTCATTTGACATTTCACCGAGTACATTGAAATGTCTTGGAACTGCAGTATCGCTAACAATGTGCCCATGCTGGTGTCTACGGTACTGCATGTTTCTAGTGAGGATTCCTGCTTTAATTCATGTCCCAAGTGTGGATGCTGAAAGCATGCTGCAGGGAGATATCTCAGCTTTCTGCCAGTGTCTGTGAGAAAGCTCTGCTTTCTCACGGGCGCTGTGGGAGAACAGCTGGGAGATTTTGTAAACTATGGAATTGTTATTGATACTAAAGAGAAAATATCTGAAGTAAGTGTTATTGGGTTCAGCCAGTCCCTCTGAGGGGTGGCTGGTCAATGAACCAATGACCTTATGGCAGTCCAGCGTGCTAAGGTATATAAGCGAACTTGTACATGAATAAAGTGTCGGTTTAATATCATAATAAATCGTCCATGCCGTTCATCCTTCGGTCCCTGCTCGCGAGCGACACCCAAGGACAATTTATATCTAAATTTATAAAAACATTATTAGCTCAGAGGCTGTGCATATTAATCCGTTTCTCCTTGTAAGACTTTTTTCTGTGATTTTAAAATGGTTTTGTAAATATTACAAGCTGTGATTTAGCTCTTTATTACAGTGCATTTAACTGCACCACGTCTTGTGTGTATAGGCATATTTTTTCCTTTGGCTTATTCTCACCATGAAATATAGGCAAAGTGTATGATAATGGTGATTTATTTTGATTGATTAGTGTGTTTTTAATGAATATAAACTCACTTCAAAAATAATTGGTATGCCACAGTTCTTCAAACTGAATGTGAATTAGCCATGCTGAGAGAATTATGTAGAAAGTTGCGCTTTGTTTTGTTGGTTTTGGGGTTTATTTTGTCTCGAACTGTTATTTTACATGGTTACTTTCTCTTAATTTACATCTGTTCTTTTTAAAGCAAAAAAGAAACAGCTGAAAGAGTTGACTGGAAAGCCAGAAAATGAAAATGAGAAGCTAATAAAGTTGAGAAATACTTTAATGGAGGAGTTCACAAAGACTGAGGAACCTCGAGGAATTATTTTCACAAAGACTCGTCTAAGTGCCTTTGCTCTATTCCAGTGGATTAAGGACAACCCAAAATTTGAAGAAGTGGGAATTAGGGCCCATTATCTTATCGGCTCTGGACATAACAGTGAGATGAAGCCCATGACTCAGGTACAGAACCATGCATGTCAACATTACCTCTTGTACATGAATTTGGAAAACAGCTTGTTACAGTACTAGGCCAATGGACTGAAGTTCGGAGCCCAGAGTTCTGATTTCATACCTGTCAGCAACTTACCTTCATAAGCTGCAGGATATGTGAATAATAATGTTGGAATAATTTTATTTCCACAAGTAACAAGCTTTTTTTGGTTTTGGATTCTATGGCAGTAGGAGAAGCCAGCATCCATTGCCTAGAGTAGTGTGTAGTCAAAAGGGACACAAGTTGTAGCAATGCATGGGAAGCAAAAGTGGAAGAGCAAAAACGCAGTCATTAAATGAGTTTTATCCTTATCAGGACAACAGTAAGTCACGTTATATTTTAGCTGCTGAATTGAAAAATAAAACTACAAAGTTGATTATGCCTGTCTTTTTGTAACATCAATGCTTAAATCAAATTACACCAATTTACGTGCATGCTTCACACTGACGCATAACCATTGAAAGAAAACTTGCCAAAATTCATACTGAAAATATCACAATTGATCACTCAATTGTGTCCGTCTTGTACCATTATGTTGATTTCATACACCACATCTCTCTGGTGATTTATACATGCAATTAAAACATTTTCAAAACAAAGTACTTTACATTCTCTTCTGTTCTGCTCTTTACTCCCCATATAAGCATTTAAGCAAAAATGGTGCGTTTTGCTGCTGGGCAGAGTCCATTTCCTTCTGCTGCATTCAGTTTCAAAAAGAGAGTTCTCTCAAAAAATTCTCTCCAAAAGTTGCTTGTGTTCTATCAAACTTGGAATTTCATTTGTGTGCCACATTGCACAAACAATAGCTTCTGCATTTTGAAGCTAGATACAGCAAATAGCAAGTTTTTGTTCCTCTGCTCAAGCTGGTGACAAACACCCAGTTGATTCAGAAGTTTGTGATTTTAGATGCTTTCTTTCTTTTAAGTGTATCATTGCTCTTTTTGGTGCTCCCCAGATCACCAGAGTAATGGTCTCCATTTATTATGGGGAATTTTAAATGCTTTAGAACTAGAGCTGGAAGTCTATATTTTAATCGGAAATGACTGAAGTGATAGAAATCCAGACTTAGGAATAAGTACTTGAAGAATTTGAAAACAATAGAACAACTATATTATCAAATCCCCTAGTACCCATGACATAGGCTATGAAGTTCCAAGCTTGGTTACCCTAAAAGGATTGGCTTCTGCACTCTCCTCCCTCAAAATATGGTGCTGAACACCTGTCATATTCAATAGGTACTCCTTGTTTGCATGATGCTTAAATGCAGTTGTTAAAGCCACTTGATGTTTGGCACTCAGCTCGGAAATGATGGGACTGTAATTCCTGAAACTCGTTAATTAGAAGAAACTGGTAACAGAAACTAATACTGAAAGTTAATATAATGATTTTAATTTACAGAATGAGCAAAGGGAAGTCATTGATAAATTTCGACGTGGAAATGTAAATTTACTAATTGCTACTACTGTAGCTGAGGAAGGCCTGGACATCAAAGAGTGTAACATTGTTATTCGCTATGGCCTTGTCACCAATGAAATTGCTATGCTGCAGGTATGAGTTTTCTGCATACGTAGCTTATTTTAATAGTGCTTTTCTTTTTGGAATGGGCAAAGGGTGAGTCATATACCTGACATTTGGAATTAATTTTGAAATACTTGAATGCTAAAAGAGAAAATGCTCTTGCAACAAGGCTCCCTTCCAATTGCCATCCTCAGTCCGTATGCAATATAAAATTTGCCTCTCTCTGTAATGGTGTGGCATCCATTCAAAGTTCTACACAAACAGTAAGCTCTCTTAATAGAAGAGATAAAAGAATGTGGTCATCAGACTAGTTGATACCAGAGGCATTTGTACCACCAGTGTATGGACACCACACCATCATCAGCTAAAGAGAGATTATTACATATCAGAATACCATTGGATACATGCTCACATTTAGCTTGTGAACACAAATATTTATTTTTGTATTTATTATATTTTAATATTTTAATATTTAAATGCATGCTTATAATTTGGTGACAAAATATAGTTTTGGCATTGCAAAACATGCTAATCACAAACCTCCTGAGCAGCTTTCACAGGTATCATAGATGATACTGCAGCAGTAGTATGTGTTATTCACTGGTTCTTTATCTGCCTGAGTTAAATGGGGAAAAAAATGCTCTTTTGGGGATAGTGCATATGGAATAGTGCATGTCTTCCATTACAAAACTAGGAAAAAATGTTGTGTGATGTAATAGGTAGCATTGTGCTGTTTATTGTATTCCTTCCAAATTGTAGGCTCGTGGTCGAGCTCGAGCTGATGAAAGTACCTATGCTCTTGTGGCTTCAAGTGGCTCAGGGGCTGTTGAACGTGAAGACGTTAATATTTTTCGTGAGAAAATGATGTATAAGGCCATTCAGCGTGTCCAGAAGATGCCACAGGAAGAGTATTTAAATAAGGTATTCACTGCAACTTTGCACTTTCCTTTTAAAGAAAACTGATTTATATTGTATGAAATACTTTTACTTGAAATCTACATAGAGGAGAAAAAATAATACTAGTTACTGCATATGGCTTTGAATTCTTCTGCCAATATTTGTTTTATAATCTGTTTTCTAGTCCTTTAGAAAAGTCTGGTTTTCTGTTGGTAAGGGGGAAACCCACAAGCCAGGAAAATTGACTAGAAGTCATGTTGACAGTGAACTCAGTAAAATAACTGAGAAAGAAAACTATTATTGTCATTCCTGCAGAATGTTACAGTGCTCTTGCTGATCTATTTCTAGATTCAGAGTTTCCAGTTGCAAAGTATAGTGGAAAAGCAAATGAAGGCAAAGAAAGATCAGTGCAAGACATACAAGAAAAATCCTTCACTAATAAAATTCTTATGCAAAACTTGCTACAAGCCGGTATGTTCTGGAGAAGACATACAAGTTATTGAAGACATGCATCATGTCAGTGTGAGAAAAGATTTCCAGTAAGTGTTTATGAACTACTTTATCTCTTTCAGGCAGAAACAGATTTTCTTTTCATCGAGGCTGTAACAGGGCCTGTAACCCTCTAGGCCCTGTGAGAAAAAAATAGATTATTCCAATATTGTTGGGTCCTAGGCTCTATGGAGTTTACAGTTAAGGAGCTTGAGCAAAATGTTTGCTCTTATTCCCTATTTCAAGGTGAATTGAGTTTAAAACTTTGAAAAAAGGATGAAGCTTCTGTGGTAATATTAGCTAGGTCACTTACTATGTAGTATGGTATGTATTCCACTCTGCACAGGCTAATAGTAACCATTGGGACCAGTACTCCCTAAACTAAATGATGCAAGAATGTGCACATACTCAGCAGGTTTGGATAGTTAGAACCAAATGATTCTGTTAAGGGGTAAGGTTGAACTACGGGGAATGAAAAGAAAAACTTTAATTTTCAGGTATTATTTCTTTGACAGTTCCATGGCAGCTGAAAAAACCAAGCTAGATCTGTCTCCTATTAAAACGAGAGCCTGCTGCTCCTACTTTAAGATGTGTGAGGGAGGATGCAGCTCCTGAAATGCAATGAAGAGGGACATGGAGTACACATGTATTTCATCATTACTTAGGAGCATGAAGTATGACCTTGCATTTTCTCAAACTCCTCAGTGTGTCAACAGTCAGAGAGTTTATGACATTTTGGGTTTCGTATCTGATTTCAGTAATCATAGTCACTGTGTATAGGTCTATATGTAGCATGGAATGACTAATGGATTCTGATGGGTGCTGTCTGTTTTTCAGAAGTCTTTATCATACAAGAGAAAATAAAACACTGCAAGATAAGCATGCTGATTACCAGACCAATGGGGAAATTATATGTAAACACTGTGGACAAGTGAGGAACAGCTTATTTTCATATTCTTCTTGTTGTCTGTATTTATTTCTGTCTAATGATCCTGTCTTACTTTATCTGAAATGTAATTTCCTTCTACTTGCAGGCTTGGGGAAATATGATGGTACACCGAGGTCTTGACCTGCCTTGTCTAAAGATTAGAAATTTTGTGGTTGTGTTTGCAGACAAGAAAGCAACAAAGCAAATTTTTAAGAAATGGGGAGAACTGCCCATCAGGTTTCCTGGTTTTGATTATGCAGCTCATTGTCCTTCGAGTGATGAAGATTAAGGATTTACAATGAAAATAAAAGCCCTTTTCAACTTCTCTGTGTTGATCAGAAGCTCCTGTGTCCCATAGAGAGTGCTGCATCATAAGCACTGTGAAAGCTCCTGGACATAAAGAAAGTGTCTTGAAGACAAAAAGCAAAACAAGAAAGAAGGACAAAGTCACACAGCTGCTGTCTGCTCTCAGATTTGCAGTCCTGGACAAAGATGGCAAATGCATTGCAGTCATGGAACAAACTCCTGTCCCTTTTCACTACCGGGTGACGACACTGTCAAAAGTGTGTTAGATGACCTGTTGTCAATCCCAGAACACTGAAAAGAGATCTTAAGATATGCCATGGTCATTATTTTCTTCATGCTATAACCCTTTTGAAGAAAGTATCTCGAAAGCGGAGCCATGTAAAGAAGAGATGACCTGTTATTTATGAATTACTTTTGCTACGTCAGTGTTTTCATGATTGAGTTCCTCCCTCTATATATATATATAGCTGTAAGGTCATACATTTGGCAGACTAAAATTAAGTTTCCATTAGAAGACATGTCAAAAAATCAAGCCCCTAACATGAAATTGATTATTTTAATGTCGAAGAAGCAGATTGCCAAAATGACTCTGTGTGTTAGTTTCATAAGATCGTTAGACTGGCTACATAATGAGGTGTGTATTTTTTTCAATAAATTGATATAACTGCCCTTTACCAACTGTGATACTGTTAATTCTCTTCCACTGGAAGTATTTAACAATACCATGGTTTCACCCTAGAAATTTAAAAGATGGTGGTATTCTGACTGTAAAAATAGCATAATGTTTCTCCATATTTATCTCACAGACAGATTTCTTTTCCCCACCCTGCCATTTGCAAGTAAGGTATTGGAGAGTGGAAGGAAGGTTGGTTTGTTGTTACAACAGTAACTAAATTAATTATTAGAATAGCCTCTTGGGAAATCATCCAGATATCATTCATCATCTGGATCATCTCTGTATTTTTTTATTAAGGAATTGTTACAGATGCATAAATGCAATATAATACACTGTACACAGCATTTTCAAGTATCTGAATTAGTTTATTTCAGTACTTTTAAAGAAGTGTAAAACACTGGTAAAAATACTACATCATTTCATAGATTGCTGCTGGATCTTCAATCAAAGAAATTTCCACGCTGAGTAGATTTTCTGAAATCTGAGCTTTTAATACTTCCCTTTACTGAAGCAACAAAAGCATATGCAGATGAATTTCTCCACACGTACTACAGACCTGTATGACAAACGTGCCTGAGCTTCTTGTCGTTCCCCTGTGTGCTGTTGTTATATTCCCTGTTCCTAGCGTGACTTGGCCACGTTGTCACCAAAGCTTAAAGAGTGTTTGCACAATCTCACTTGAGCATAATGCATAATGAACCTCAAATTAATCCTGCTGATGTGTAGGATAACGAATGTCCAGTCAAGTTATTTTCTTTGAATAGGGTTGTAAAACACACCTATATTGCCAATCCAGGAAATGTGAAGTTGTAAAAAACAAGCTAAATTGCTGTATTTTATCTGCTGCTTACCACTGCATTTATTGCCTTTAGGGACCCAAAGTCCTCCAGGGAGTGTGACAAATCCTGATTGTATTTACTACTTACAGCTTTTATTAGTTCACAAATGTGGAAAGAAGAAAAACTTAGTCACTGGGGATTTGTCTAGCTGTGGCCAAACTGAGTATGTTTTCTGTTCCATAATTTCCCATTTCTCCAAGTGACTCACCTTCTTTCTAGCTTTCTTACACTTTTATTTCTCTTACATTATGGGTTCCTTATGTTGCAGAAGTTAGAAGGAGTTTGGCTGTTGAAAGAATCGCTGTTTGCTTCTTCACTGGTACTAGTCTAAACACTCCAGAGAAGGGAGTTCAGGCATTAGCAGTACTTCTACAAAGCTTGTAAATGTCATTCTCTGACAGGTAATCTTTTTCTTGTAATCTGCAACCATTGTGAATCTTATTAAAACACATGCCTAAATAATGTGGTTTCTGAAGTAGAAAAATACATAGTATGCAGTATATAGTCATTTTCTAAAGCCTTTGGATCATGTGAGTTTGAATCATTTCCTTTGAAGCATTCTCTAAGTATGCATTCATTAGAAGAAGCTGCATATTTGGAATGGAAAACTAGCCCAATCAAAACCTACATTTGCAATTTGTGATGTTCTGGTTGTCAGAAATAACCAATGTTGTTAGGAAAAAATGTCTTTCTCTGAACCATATTATTGAAAATACAAATGGCATTAATTATGGAATGCTAGGAAATAAGTAGCAGTTTGGAAATATGAATATGAAGCGTGAGTTACATGGGGAAAAAATCATCACAATTCTTATCTGTTATGGAAATTTTGAGTAGCTGCAGTTTTATCTTGCTAGGAAAACTACTGGTTTTGAGCTCAGTTCAGCCTTTATTACACAGCATATTTTAGCATAACAAACATACATATATACATAAACAATGTATATACAAACATTGTATAAACAAACATATACATAAACAATGTATTTTAGCCTTCTTAGCCTTTTTGTCCTGCGTGTCTTACATCACCAGCATGGATCTTATGCAGAAACTTTGTCTTGTCTGACTTGTAATTTATTGTTGTGACAAGAACTGTGGAGAGAAGGGAACTGAGTTTTTATGAGAAAATAAGGCATGTTTCATATCACTGGTTTTTCCAGAGAATTAATTTGAATATTTTTAATTCCCTCTCCAAGTCAATGCAATGAATATTGCCAAAATACTGCCCAGATAAGTTCTGCCTCTCCGAGGCTGGTGTAACAGTCAGGATTCAAATTCCAGCCCATACTGTTAAGCTAAGGTGGCGACTTGGCCACTTGGGGGATAATACATTAAATGGTTTTTCTTTATGTGATACTCTTTGTAATAAATTCTCTGTAGTTAGCCCAAGTTATGCTGGACAGTTTGGTGTGACAGAAAACCATCTCATCTACTACATTTTTCAATTTTCAGAGAAGACAGAGGAGTAGGTAAACCCATCAACTACTGAATTTCAGTAAGATCTGGGTACTTGGTCCTTGTTAACCTTCTCTGAAAAATCAGTCCCAGTGCCTGACTTTCACACAGAGGTACCACCACTGCAGGCTCCTTTCCTCAGAAGAAAATGAATCTGTCCCAGCAGGGAGAAAGGTGAGATGAGTCATCAAACTTCGCATGCAAAATCAACACACTTAAGCCCATGCTGCAACTTTCAGTCACTAGCCCTAAGTTTACTGTGAATATTCTGTCAGATTGTGGCCTTCTTTGGCAGGTGACGTTTCCCATATGTGTCAGATGTGTGTGTGTGTGTCTATGAGTGTGTACGTGTACGTGTGTGTGTATATACGTCTATGTCTCTGTGTGTCTATGTATATGTGTATGTGTGCGTGTATGTCTATTTATGCGTGTGTCTGTATTGTGTCTGTCCAGGGATCTATGTGTATGTCCATGTGTATGTGTATATATTGTGTGTCTATGTCCATGTGGGGATGTGTATGTGTCCCTCTGTGTGTGTAGGTGTGCAGCTCTGTGCGTCTGTGTCCCCGTGTGTGTCTCTGTCTCTGTGTGTGTCTCTCTCCCTGTGTCTGTCCCTGTGTGTGTCTCTCTGTGCCTGTGTCCCTGTCCCTGTGTGCGTCTCTGTCCCTGTATGTCCATGTCCCTGTGTGTATTGTGTGTCTATGTCCATGTATCTGTATGTCCACGTGTATGTGTATGTATGGTGTGTGCCTATGTCCCCGTGTGTGTGTCCATGTCCCTGTACATGTCCCTGTCCGCGTGTGTGTCCATGTCCCTGTGTGTGTCCATGTCCCTGTACGTGTCCCTGTCCCCGTGTGTGTGTCCATGTCCCTGTACATGTCCCTGTCCGCGTGTGTGTCCATGTCCCTGTGTGTGTCCATGTCNCCGCTTCCCTCAGCGCCGCTTCCCTCGGGGCCGCTTCCCTCGGGGCCGCTTCCCTCAAGGCGCTGCCCGCGCCGGGCCGGGGTCACTGCCGGCCGTGGGCTGTGGGGAGTGTCGGGGACCGGGCACGGCGGACTTCTACTTCCCTTTTCGGGCCTTTCTCCGCTCTCCTGAGGGATGGATTATGTAACTTGACACTGCGGTCTCCGGAGTTTTCCCAGTTTTCAGCTGACCTCATTTCAGTGGGCTAAATAAAATAGGTGTAATTGATGGTTTAAGAACTATTTCAGAATTTCCGCTGGGCCTGTATGTATTTACTTCTCTAAGCTCTCCTACGTAGCCTATAGATGTGCATAGTTTTCAGGGAAAAACAGTAATTCTCCTCACATGTGGAAGACATTAAACAGTGTCTGTTTCTGCTGCTTGTTTTGCATTTTTGTGCCATCATTTATTATTTCTAAAAGTAAACATATGTGAATTCTACATAAACAATAAAGCTATGGGATTTTCTTCTAATTTCTCTGTAGGGAGAAGAAATACGGTCATGACTGTGTCCTGAGAATTTGGGGATTGCCAAAAAACACAGTAGATACTTTTCAGAGAAAAACAGTGCATGTCAAGTATGTGATGAGTCATAAAACCTCAAGTTAGTGTAAGCAGATGTTGGTTACAGCTCACATTGATGGGAAGTACATAATCACCACCCCAATAGCCACCCACTGTCCATTTCTGATCCAAGAACTTCCCCAAAAGTGTGGTTTCAATTTTATGGAAAGCTTTTGAAATTTGGCACAGTTTTCAGAAGTATGTAGGAAAAAAAAGTCTGCCAGAGGTTTGGCCTCCAACTGTGAAAACAGACACTGCCTTTTCAAACTCCTCTCCTAGATCTACTGACCAACACCCAGAAGAGAGAATTTACCTTATTTTAGAATACGACAGGAAAATGAAGGTCTGTATGCTCCTGAATTCAATTTTTGGTAGTATTTACATCCTTTGTTTTAAACTGTCAGCTGTTGCACAAGGCCAGGCTCTGACGTGAAAGTATTTGCTTTACAGAAGAAGGAAAGGGAAGTCTTTTCGTGTGTACTGCAGGGACGTTTTTGCTTGTTGCTTGAACGGATTACAGCAGTTAGAGAGCAGGAGGATTTAATTATTTGCCAGCCATGGAAACAAACTTCAGGCGATATTAAAAATGTAATTATTGTTTGTTTCTGTTCTGCAGACCCGGCTAAAAATCATATTTGGCGTGGTTATATGCCTTTTGCTTTCCTTATTACTTATGTGTATTATACTGCTTCCATCAAGAGGTAAGGTATTTCTAATCTAATGTAGTGTAAAACACAGTATCTTTGGCTATTGTGGCTTCTAAAGTTCACAAAAGTTTGTCAAATCATCTTTAGGATTGTCCTGTCAGAATTGTTATGGCTTTATCACTTTAAAGAAATGTACTGACAGCTGAAATATCCTGGAGGTAGAATTGAAATGCCAGCAGATGTTGAAACAAAGAACTCCTTGAAGTGAAAAGCACCTGAATTAACTTTATTGTGCATGATATATAATGTTCTTAGTCACGGCTGCAAAAACAACTCTCAGATCTTCTCATATTATTTTTCTGTGTTAGGGGTTGGGAGACTTTCCCAAACTGTTAGTAATTTTCTTTAGCTTAGTGAATTTGCATTTGGTTTTAAATGGTGGTGCGATAATTGCAGAAGTTCTGTATCCAATTATAATTTCTTTCTTTTTTTTGTAGATGGGGCATGATGAATTATTTGTAAATACATTCAAGATTGCGTTTGAAAGTGAAAGTCAGCATTGTATAAAACAGGGATGGATAGTTTGCTCTAGTATTATTATGCCAGTTTTAGGTAAATCAACCCAGTGTGGTCTGCTGAGTCCTCTGGTGAAGCTTGAAATGAGTTTTGAAATTTTGAACATGAGTGGCACTGACTTGATGGTAATTGTTTTCTATAGGAAGTGTAGTAAGGGCAATACAAGTATTTACATGACCCTATCACTATAGCAGATTACATGAATGCCTCTGAAATAATTAAAATATTAGTAAAAGGCTTGTATTCCAGTAACAGTATCTATTTAAAGGATGTTTTTTCTGTTATTATTCTTTTTTCATGTGTAGGCAGGGGGACTAAGATGGAGAAAACAGTTTTGTGTTTACAACTAAATGTTATAAAATCAACCATCTGCTTAAGTCTTGTGAAAGTTAAGTCCTGCAGCTAATATGCAGGTTTTGTGAAAGGTGAAATCTCTTTCATATCTGATATTTCTGTGAATAATGTTTATCATGGGTTGTTGAGAGAAGGGTTGAAGGTTTCTGAAGCAGTTAGGGATGATTCTGTTATGCAGCATTTGAATATGAGGATAGATTATATCAATTATATGCATATATATTATGCAGTGCTGGAAAAAGATACCACCTCAGAGCGACAGGTTTGACTTGTACTGTCAATAGTGGGTGCCAGATTTTTTGTCTAGCTAAGCATGGTCAGATCTGAGCTTTCACTACAAGGTAAAGGCATGGTATCAAGTCAGACTTACTCCCATCAAATCTGCATTTTATGACAGGGAAGGCAGAATATTTTTATGAGATTTAAATAAAAAAGTAGTAGTGAGGAAACAAAGAGTTTGGAGACCAACGATCAGTTTGGCAGCCTGAAGAAATTGTAAAGATGATGGGAGGTCCTGCAGGAAAGAGTGAATGTGTTTTTTCCCCTCTCAGGTTGTTACATATAGTTCACTGGCCTCTTGAGTACCTGAGCAATTATGGAGAACTCTTGTAATCTCTCTAGATTCTTGGAATAGTGACTTGATAACCAGTCATCCCAAACATCGTTTTTAGATCCAGTTGGATGATAAAGAAATTATCTTATTTCACAAGGTGCTTTTGGAGGAGCATTTTAGACAATTGTGGAACACACAGTTATGTCCAACACACAGTTAAGTTGGATGTGTCAGATTATGGCTTCTTATTCTCAGGTGGAACTGCAAGTGCTGCAGTTACCTGTTTGAATTCCTTAACCTTTTCAAATTCTTAGTAGTCTACTGATCAGTTGTAAATAGAAGAAATAGAAATTAATTTTGCGGTTACAAATTTTGCAAGCTGAAGACAGACAGGAAATGGCTACACAGATGGAATGTTTGTACATTCCACCTTTACCACTGCTTAGCTGAAAGGATGTGGCAATCTAGAAGGACAATTAATTGCATATGAGAAATGTATAGACACAGACCAAATAAATTTCTGCTTAAGAAATCTGCAGAGAAAAATGTCATTTGTAATTCTGAAAGAACTGGAAGGAGCATTTAGTTCTGATTTTGTCTGCTAAGTTTCTGGTCATTTCATGTTCTTCAGACTTCTCAAAATGTGATAGGTGGTTTTGATTTATACATACGAGTGCATAAAAGTGTCAAAATTTCCCAAAAGTTACACTGGAAAATAATTTTTTTGGAGAGGATATTAAGAGGGAAATACTTGCAGTTATTAGACAATTTCTGTGGGGCTCAGAAGAGGAAGGTGGGCAATCTCAGTGTAGCAAACAGCATCCGTGCCTAAGAAATTACTGACTGTGTTTTGACACATCTTTGAGATAGGAATGTGTGGTGGCATTTAGCTGACAGTGCTAACCCAGGTATGGTACTGCACCTCCAAACAGTTCAGAAAGGTGCTTTTCACTTGTACACTGGTGTACCTAGTCCTGTTCTTCTGCAGCATAAACAAGAAAGAAAATACCTGTCTGCAGTTGAAAAGCAATAGCGGAAACACAGGCAAGTTACAATTAACCGTATGTATTGCTTAGGCTCCAAGTTAATCTCTTCTGCTATTTTTAATGAATGCCCAAGTCGTGTCTGTCAAAGATTCTGTTCCCTCTGTGCACTTGGCCTCGGCCTGAGGCCCAGTCCCTGTTTTTCTGGTATCACAGATGAGGTCATAGGGCTTACTGCTCAGCCAGGAAGCAGTGAGCAGACAGTTTCTTAGGAAGAGGTAGTGTTCTCTGTAACACCTCAGCCAAATCCAAAAGTGGAAAAGCAGGTTCAGTTGATGTGAGGTGATGCTGAGTGTGACCAAAGTTCTGGAGCAGAGTCAGGAGTGTTGGAATTAATTTCTGATGCTGAACTGAGTTTTGGGTTTCCTCATGTTGGAGGACCTTGTGCTTCAGCTATTCACTATCAGCCCACAGAGATGAGAATGGACATTCTAGTCCAGAATAATAAGACAATAATACCATGCTAACCAGTTTTCCTTTGACATGTCCTCTACTTGATGTTTAGCAGTGGATGCTAAATGCATATAAAAGTACATATATGTTATCTACATATAAAATACATATATATTATAAGTACATATATAAAAAATACCATATACAGAAACAACAATACTTTATGATTATTATGTATGCTTACTTTAATTTGGCAGGATTAGACACAATTTATAATGATGCACATTAGAACATGTTGTGGAATAAACCAGGAGAGCTTTGAAATATAACGGGTTGTGTTGGTTTACTCACATCCAGTTTTTGAAATTGAATAATCCTGGTAATATGAACAGAATTTCACAGAGATGGAGTGATGTGCATAAAGTTAATCTGAGTTTAATATAACTGAAAGTTTTGCTTTCAGTGTTTTATTAAGCTCTCTCTCATGACAGTGAACTGAAAGGTAAAGGAGAAGGTATCTGCATAAAGCCAGTGACAATTATTAGATGTTTACAGACTTTTATCACCACAATTATACATGTAAGTCCAATACACTCAAATGCATGAGTGAATAATTATGATGATTGAATATATAAAGCAAGTTACACTGTGAAGCAAAATAACCAATTCAGGGCACAGAGAAATGCAGAAGTGTACCCTGTAAATGCGTGGAAATGGACCACAAAGGATTAAAACTGAGATAGCAGGGTGGTGAAGGGAAGTGAGCAAAGCTGAAATTTGGTAAGCTTTCATTTCTGTGGTTGGCTCTGCTATTTGCTTCCTTTTCGTCCCTGGGCATCTTTTTTCATCTTTATTATTTCATAGAGAAACAAACCACAATGAAAGAATTTGCCAAGTCTACCAACAGCCATCCAAATTAATTTCTATAGAGTGCTGCAGATACGTAAAGTACTTTTCATGTTCACGTCTGGTTTGTGAGCAGAGATTTCAGATACTGTTATTGAACAAGTCTTTAGTTCCAGAAGAAAGAATCAGCAACAATTGTGGGAAAGTATTGAAGATGCTGCTGCTATCTTCTGTTAGCTAAAAACAAGCATTCAAAATTAAAAGTACTCAAGTGCGAAACAGTTGTGTTCAAATTTTTTTTCAGTACAGTGGTAGAAGTTCAAATCTAAGTGGGCACATTTTGAAAATCATTAGTAGTCATAATAAATCCTCACAGAATATTAAGTATGTAAGGGTAAGATGGCTAACAGAGGGAAAGATTTAAATTAGAGCTGTGAAAATTAGACCAGTGATGAGAAGTTTGTGTTATTGCTTGTCTTGAGATGAGAGAAGGAAACAGGTAATTTTAACAGATTAAGGCATCAAAAAGGACTGCAAATTTTAAGCTTTCTATACAAACAACCTTGGAAGTAGATCTTGACTTCTTTTGTTAATAGGCTTATTCACTTAGAGAATTTTAACTGAGAGGTAGTGATAAGTAATCATCACTCAACATAACTAGAATTGGATTCTTTGGAATTATCTTCTCTGCATTTTTTTTTTAAGTCTGCCATCTTCTATGTTTATCACTAGTGTATCAAAGATCTGTAATATGCAGTCATAGTATTAGCAAGAGGAATTGGCTTCTTATTGACCTTCTTGGGATATTTTCTGGACTATTGTTAGCTCAGAGTTTATACGGACAGGTTTTTGCCTCTGGATTGGCATTCAGTTTTATTCCTTGTGACAGCTTTCTTCTGCATTAGTGGAGACAATGCTTGTGTCAACAGTCAACCTGACATGTGTATTCTACAGTAAATAATAGTCACTTAGCAGAAGAAAATATGTATTATCATTACATAGTACTATAGAAGGCAATATGAAGAAACATTTCCCAGGAAGTCAGCGTGATCTTAGCAGAGAGGGCAACTGTAATGAGCAAGTGATGGAGCATGATATGAAACCTGAAAGCAACGAGTCATCTTGATTATCTGCCATCTGAGAGCTCTGAAGGAACAAACAGGGGAAGTGGCAGAGATCTACTAAGCTGCAGTGTGACATCTCTACTAACTCTGAAAACCCTATCTGAAGTCCCTTTGATTTTCAAGGAGAAAGCATAGCATCCAGGATGCCTAAACCTGAAAGTTGCCATTATTATGCTGTTGAACTTTAAAAATTGGCCTTTATCAGAAAAGTTCATGCATCTTTTGAGGATTAAATATTTTGCTTTCTGTCACTCTTGTGAACTGTATAGGTTCTACACAGGAACTGTACAACATAATCCTCTTCTCATCCAGTTGATTGTCCTTGAATTTTCTTTTAAAATCTGCCCTAGCTTAAGTTGTTTAGCTTTGGGAAAATATACAGCCAGACAAGAGCCACAAAACCAGCCTCCACTTCTTTCATTATTTTAATACAGTTATCTGACCTGCTTAGAAATCAAATATTTGAATACCTGTCTTCTTTCCGGAATCATTGTCAACTTTCTTTTGCAGCATTAAATAAAATGTTCAAGTTTGGCTTCACTCATTCATTACCTTTCAGCATTATTTTTACCTGCATTCCTTCATCGATGTTTTTCATGTGACTACTAAGAAATATATGTGGATGGAGATGATTTTGCAAGCCTTATATCCATCTTCTAACAATGGTTAATGAGGCATGTACAAAATTTGGAAGTAAGGGTTCGTAAGCACATCCTGTTGTTTGACCATTTACTGAACATGTGAAGGTCTTGATTAAAATAGTTGTCTCCACAAGTTCATGAAACCCATGCTTTAAACAAAAAATAAAACCACCAAATAACCTTTAATTTGTCATTTGTGTGAAAAAGGCTTATTTAGACTCTCAGGGTCTTCAGGGAAATGTGTCTGAGTGAATAAATGGTTGAAATAAATTAGTTTGTCTAGTTAATTTTGTATTCCCAAAGATGAGTCTTTCAGAGGCTAAAGGACCTTATCAGAACAGTAACAGAGAACTTTCTGCTGCACATACTCTTTGCATATCTCCAGGACTATGGTATCCTCACAGTTGCATGGCACTAAATGTAGAAAAAATGAAAATGCTGGACTAGTAATTTTTTTTTCCACTTTTCATTAACAGAAACTTTTTGTCTTATTCTTAGTTGTCAACACAGATGATGGTCCCAGAGCTCTTACATTGGAGGATTATCTGAATGGAAACTTCCAATACAAAACATTTTTTCCATATTGGGTGTCAGGCAAGTAAAACCTTTTCTCAAACACAGATAAGCCTATCTAATATATATTTCCAGACTGATTTACACGGACTGAGAAAAGTATTTTCCTTCCAGCTTTACTTTGAATGAATGCTAACTATGAAATTAAACAATGTGTTAGTCAAAACTTATGGTTGAAATTTACTATTCTGTCAGTCATTCTAGAAAATCCAGGTATTTGATGTTTCAACAGACATGTCTGAGTCAAGTATAAACTATAATTTTACAGAGGCCTTCAGTGTTTTACTTCTTTTACTGTCATATTCATTGCAGCAAGTGAAAGAAATTTGTCAATGTGTCAGTCATTCCTTAAGCAATCTCCTTTTCATGCTTGTCACAGCACTTTTTCACCTACCACTTGTAAAGAGTGAGGTAGTCTGTCTTACAGGCCCTGTTCTTTGTTTTCAGTAGTGCCTGGTTCTGCAATGAGGCCAGCTGTTCTTACCTCATTTAAGGAAGTGCTGACTCTGCTGAAATTCCTGAGTTACAGGATATTGCAGAGAAAATAAAGTTGAATTTTTAAGTTCCTTAAGGTAGAGACATGAAATTAATTGCTGCTGATATAAATGTGTCTGTATGTGGCTGAAGTACTGCTCTTGTTATCACTGAATTGCACAGCCCAGGGAGGCTGGACCTGGCCTGGATTACATTCTAGCACACATAATACTACCACTCCCATCTCTGTGCTACCTCAAGCACTGTTCTCTGCCAGTAGCAAGAAGCACAGTGCTCATTCACATGGAGTCTCACCAAGCTAGATTTAGCCCACAAGTTTAGAACTGAAGCAAAGCCTTACAAGGCATTGCTTGCAGCAGTTCAAATTTTACAATTAACAGTTTGGAGTATGTTGATATCACTCGTATGATTTAAAAATTAGGTCACTGTTTGTTAGAATTCTGTCTGAATGTCTGAAGGATGTAGGCAGCATATAACTTAAACCTAATATTCTTCTTCCATCTTTATAACTTTCTCAGACTTATATTTCCTTTTAACTAGTCACAAAACTAACACAAAAGTCATGCCATAGATTCCATAGATAGTCATGCCTACAGCATTCCATATGTCTACTTCTCTTCTGAAACAAGGAGTTAAAATTGTATATCTCATCCTAAGGGTGATTTTAAACACAAATACTGTTACACAAATCACACAAGAGTGCTCAAAAGATCCAAGGGTAATCTAATTTCCTAAAAAATGAACATCTTCACGATGTTTCAGGCTGCTTTTTAACTTTCAGTCTTGTTTTCTAGCTACACCAAATATATAATTCCTTCTCTCTGTTTATAGCAGTGAAAATAATAATCTGAAACTAAAATTCTGATCTTCATTCTCTACTGAACTATAGCTCAGATCTTGAGCACAGGTAGGGTTAAATTCCATTTTCAATGAAGGCCACTCACGCTCACTTTGTAGGACTTGTGCAAGCAAGGGCAGAGTCATGCAGTGTCAGTTGCATGGTACTGCTGTTATCTGCAGAATATACAAATGAGAATGTTATGGTAAAATGATAAGCGAAGACCTTTTTCTTTAAAATGTTTACATTTTGACACTGACTTTCTAATGGGTCTGTCACTGGCATTCTTGATCAGACATTGATGAGAATAAAATCTAGCATTTACTTGTAAAGTTAAATAGTTGGTCCTCTGTGCAGTGTATAATCTGGAGAATGTACTAAAGAACCCTGAAGACAGTTTCTTGATAACTCTGTACCTCAGAATCATTAGAAAAGAAACATTTTTTATGTAGATGCCAAAAGATACTTGCTTAAAACCTATTCTTTGAAAGAGGTGTGAATTTGTTGATAAACAGATTTGTTCTGTATTATCTTCCGTGAAGGTAACAGACATTTTATCTTGTTTATAAAGATACTGAATATCTTCATCAATCTGCAGAAGATGATATTATTCTTTACAATGTTGAAATTAATTACGCAACCACCATCATGACAAACAGCACAATGGTACGTACCTTTTTAATTAATAAAAAGGCTGAAAAGTGCAGTTGTATTTCAAGTCCCAGTTTAAAAGTGAGTGAGACTAGAATCTAATCTACTTCTTAATTTTTCAGAAACAAGTTAATGCTTCAAATTATGTGATGTCATCAGACCAATATTTCATAGCTCTGGAAACCAATTATTCAAAGGTAATTATTTTAATATAACTCTTAATGAAATGTTTAATTTTATTTATTATTTTGTTGATTATGTTTACCACAGATAAATGTTTCTTGGTACTTTCTTGAGAAAAGGGTAGGCTGTGAAGAAGCAGCTGGTTAATTGTAATTAGATTATCTTTTTCAAGGCTAATAATATTTTCTTGCTTAATTTATACAGCTGTGGAGATACTCTTATACGGCATCATACCACATTTATGATCTCATAAATGGGTAAGGCCTGATATTTCTTAGAGAGCGCTGTGATGAATACACTGTGGTGATGCATGTCCAAGCATTCACTCCAAAACTGTAATAATGTGACTACCAGCTTGCTTTGCTTTTGCCTAAATCTGTCAGGTTACTTGTTTGCTTGAGAAAAAAAAAATGTTCTCTAAGAAAATCATACATTCTTTTCGTCTGGATTGATTTATATTTCATGCCCTAAAACTTTCATGGCTCAAGATTCTCTTTTTTTTCCCTTTTTGCATGATTTTTGCCTACCCTATCTTGACTGCTTGAGTCTGCCTCAGTCTCACATCTGATGTCTCCATGCCCTTCTGCTAATTTGTTCTTTTTATCATTGATCTAATCTTTAGCTTTCCTAAAACTCTCGCATGTCCTTTAGGGCTCAAATGATTTTGTAACAGTCCATCCTGCATTCCTCAAAAGTTTACAGCTTCTACAGCATTTAGTCTCTTTCCCAAGATTGCCCAAACCACTTCCCTTACCACCCAAATCCACAGGAGGCCATCTGCCTCTGCAGTCACCTTTTCGTGCTGTAAGGAGCAGCGTGACCAAATGCTTCTGAGTTCTGAGCAACAGGGGCTGCACTGAGCTGTGCCATTCTTGGGAAACTGTTGGCTCAGGGTGACAGGAAAATGCTGCTGCAAGCTAATGTGAGTAGAGAGGTTCTGCATGTGAGTTACCATCCTTAACAAGTGCTGGACATGCTGCTGTGGCTCTTGCCTCAGCGTGCTGTACGCTGAGTTCACGTTTCCCAATAACCTGCTGAGACTGTAATGCAGGCTGCAGATACAGCAAATGACTGTAGGTGCTTGTGCAGCATTTGGAAAGAGATAAGGCTGTTTCCTTAGGCTGTTGAATAGGTTTTCAAAGGAGTAAGTTTAAGCCTTTGCCAGCGCTAGTGCACACCATCGTGTTAACGGCATGTCTCTGCCTGCTTTAACTGTGCATTGCTCGAGCAACAATAAGCAGTTAGAAAATAACTTTGTGACTTTTTTATTAATGTACAGTATAATGATCCATTTGCACCATGCACAAAAAGCCATCTTAACTTCTTTCCTTTTTTCAGTGGTTTTGTAACAGAAAATCAGCTTCCACATAAAATTCAGTATATATCCTGGTCACCTGTTGGACACAAATTGGTTAGTAAAGATAATTAAGTGCTAGAATGAATTTGCTTTGTGTGGCTAAAAGACATTTATCTGCCTTTGATTTTTATTTTATTAGGCCATATTTTTGAGAGGCCTGTGTTTATTGATTATGAGAAAGAATGACAAAAAAAAGAGTTTTAACTTGTTCAGATTTTACTGTCTGTGTGTCAGTAGAAGAATAATCCATGTCCTCAGGTACATTATGTGTTTCAGTTTGCTCACCAGTCTCCATCCAGAATTGGCCAACATAATTTTATATAAGATTAAATGCAGTTTCAAGGCCTGAAAACCAACTGGTTTCCCTTTAACACTGTGTAACACATGAATGTAAAATGGGGATTTACAGATGCAATATTTAAAATCTGTTCTAAAATTTTTACTGAACATAGAATTTGGCCTGTAATGTATAATTTTTTTACTGAGATACCAACTCTTGCAGAATTTACAAGGGCTATTACTGTATAATTTATTTCCCATTTTGTCTTTTTAGTGTAATGTAGGAGTATTGACTGCAGAACTTCTTGCTCTAATCCTGTTATTGCCTATACTCTTAAAAAAACCTTTCTTTTCTTTAGGTATATGTATATCAGAATAATATCTATTTGAAACAAAGTCCAAGAGAGGCACCAATTAAAATAACTGGTGATGGAAAACAGAATGAGATATTTAATGGGATTCCTGACTGGGTCTATGAAGGTAAGTAAATCTTGAAAGGCAACAACTAACATGATAAATGCTTTGTTTAGATTACCTGGTTCCAGTTTTCACAATCCATTCTAAAATATCTGCGATGATACTCTTTTTTTTAAGCCCTAAGGATTACTTCATTTCCACATCTTATTTGCTGTACAATGTATGAATTTTGTCTTCATAGGACAAAATCCTGAGTCTTTGTTACTGAAACTTTATCAGAACTCTACAAAGTTGTCTTCCTTCTGATGCAAAGGCAGAGGCTGGGAATTAAACTTTAAAGGAAGTTTTAGTTTCAGTGAAAATTTGGCACTTCAGTGCATCCAAAAAGAATTTAAAAAAACAAACAAATGCACACAGGAAAATCCCAACTGAGTTAAATGGAATCTGTGTGAATATTTTGAGATGTTTGATGTTATTTATTTAGTATAACTGCCTTTATGTGTCTAGGTTGCTGAGTAGAATGCTAAAATAGATTAGAAGATAGATTACAGTTATAAACTTTTTTTTCCTCAGAGGAAATGCTAGCAACAAAATATGCACTGTGGTGGTCTCCAAGTGGAAGATATTTAGCATATGTACAATTTAACGATTCTGACATACCAGTTATTGAATATTCATATTTTGGTGAGGACCAGTATCCTAGAAAAATAACTATCCCGTACCCAAAGGTATGTTTTATCATTCTTTTGACTTCCTTTCTGTTGAGAAATTAGTTATGACAATGAGAAAATTAACTGTGCTTAATTTCTTAAGTATTACCATGGTTAAATCTATTGTGACTTAAATGAAAGAAAAGAAGCTTGGTCTAAGTTCTGGAAAGCTATAGGTACATTCAAAATTTTAAATATGATATCAGTGAAATAGTTGGAATTACTCGCGTAAGTAAAAAGCATGTGCAAAAGTGCATGCTTGCGTTGTCAAGCCTTAATTTTTTTCAATTCAGTTTACTTATTCTGATGGGTAAACTATGCAGTTGTTATTTTTCATTATAGTAAATAAATTATGGGACTAAATTATTTTTAATTTTTAAAAATAAAGGCTATGGCAGCTTCAGGTTATTTGCACACTTCATGGTGCTTTTTGATCTCAAGGAGCTTTGGATTTTAATTGCTTTCAAGTGCCAGATCTAAGGCAAGAAGGTTTTGGGTTGGCATTTCTTCAGCATGTATTAGAGAGCTCTCCTGACTCTTATCATGTTCATATGATTGCAAGGGATCATATTAATGTATCTTAAGAATTTGCTCACCTGTCAGCTCGGTCACAGTTCTAAAGTAAAACTGGATGGTTTAGACCACACATGGAGAAGAATTAAAAAACTGATAACGTATGCAGTGAAGAAGCAGCCATGAAATCAGTTTAAGCAACCATTTCCCTGCTGGGATGTCAAACAGCACTTGCACTCGTGAATAAACTGGAGTTTATGCTAAAGTCAGTGTAATGTGTGCTGCAAAAATCCACACTGCACACAGTGTTCTGCAAACAGAACAGTGGTTTCCATCAAGCACGTTTTCTGTAGAGAAAAGCACTAAATTTGACTGTTTAAAAGGTTTTCCTCTTTATATATTAAATGATACAAAATTAAGTATGTACTACTGCTGCAGTGTCACACTGAGATCTTATAAGACCATTTGCTCTATTACACTCAACCGAATTTATATTTTGTAACCTGTCTACTTTCCTGCAAAAAGTGTGTTGATTTTCCCCTATCTGAATTATTCAGAGCCTGGTTTTACCAACCTAATACATTTTCTTTGAAGGCTGGAGCTAAAAATCCTACTGTTAAAGTGTTTGTTGTAGACACTATTTACTCTGAAGCGTTTGGTCCTAAGAAGGTGCCAGTTCCTGCAATCATAGCATCCAGGTAGTGTGCTCTCAAATTTGTCTTTTCTTGTTTAAAAAAGGTTTTGTCTATTTGTTTTAAATGCTTGGACCTCTGAGTTGTACTGTTTCTAAAGTGGACTGCCATATTAAACTCCTAGAAGGATCAGAAGCTAACTAGAAATACTGTATTTTGATTTTGGCTGTCCATATGATACATTGTTATAAAGGACAAAAAGTACCCTAAAACAGTGGATGCTTTGCTGTTGCTTTTCAGAGAGTAATGTGGGGGATTCAATCTGTGGCAATGCTTCTATACTCCTGATGTTTAATAACCACCATTTCTTTCTTTTTTTCTTTTGTATTTTAGTGATCACTATTTTACTTGGCTTACTTGGGTAACAGATACTCGAATCTGTGTGCAGTGGCTGAAGAGAATACAGAATTTTTCAGTCTTAGCTATTTGTGACTTCAGAGAACATTCAAATACTTGGGACTGTCCAGAGGTAATGAAGGTGGAAATAAAAATCTAAAACTACTGAAATTAGCATTTGTTAATCCCTGCCATAATTATATTTTTCAGTGTTTTATCAGAGTAATCTTTAACTAGTAGTGATACCTTTTTCGGTATTTTAATTGCTGGAAGAAGGGTGAAAAATATTAATTACTCCAAGAAATAAAATCACCGATTTTTTTTCTTTGTGAAACTTAAATAACAACTGAAACAACAGAAAAAAGCCCAGAAGAATACTTTTGAGAAGCTTTCAGGAATGTTGTTTATTTCCTTCTTGTGTTAGCATCTTCAAAAGTGGGACCATATAGGATCTGTATTTTTTTTAAAGAAAATCTTATTATGCCATATTGAAATTCCATACTAAGTCTGGCTAAATGATGTCCTTTTAGATTAATGTTAGATTAGTTGAAAGAACATACACATTAATAGTAAGGCAGGTTTTCAGGAGGAAGAAATTGTTCTGTTTTATCAAATCATACAGTTCTAGACAGTAGGCAAGTTTTAAGAAACACAGATTTGAAAGGAAAACTTCAGGCTAATTGCAATAGTAACTGTACATTTTGTTTCAATATGTCATGCTATGATTTAGTCAGTTTGGAAAGAAGACTGTGCTCTGCTGAACAGAAGAGAGCTTTGTAAAGCTTGAAGAGTGTACATGCAGATAAATTCATATAGATCCTGAAGGAAAGACAACCCTGAATTTTAGTAACTCTAGTACAGAGATCTCATTTATTGTCTTTTAGTATTGATGCTTTTGGCTTGTCTTGTTCTTAGGGTCCATGGTACAGAACACCTATTAAAACTAACATTGGATGAAACCTTAAACTAATGGGAAATAAAAGGCAAGAATATTTGTGAAAGCATTCAGTATAACTGATAAATTATAAAATCAGAGTTTATTGATACAGCCTTTTCAAGCTGCAAATAATTTTTCTTCCTCTGTAATACAACAATTGCTGCAAATTGAAAGGGAATTTAAGGTCTAGTTATTTCAAGAACATTGTCATTGAAGTAGTTTTCCCCAGAGAAATATTGTAATTTATTAGAAAAAAACCCATATTTTATGCAACATTTGATATATTTCCTAAGTAATTGTTCCACTTTATAGTTACATTAACACTGAATCTCTACCTTGCCTCAAAGTAACCTATAATTTAATAATTCTGTATTTTATTGGAAAGAAGAAAACATTTAAGGTTTCTAGGATTCTACCACAATCCATTGAAGTACTTTAACACAAGCTTAACTTTTAGCATTCAACCAGTTTTATTTACTTCAGTAGATCTGTTTATGTGTTTAAAATTAAGCATGTGCTTAATTGCTTTGCTGGAACCAGACCAGACCAGACCAATTAACATCTTTCAGGACTGTGTTCATGATCCTTGTTTAATTGCATTTCTCCATGAAACCTTATTTATGGAGTCACTACTGACGTTTCTATAATTCTATATTTATACAGTGATACAATGCTTTTATCACATTAAAGTTTGCACAAATGGCCAATAGAAGGAGTGTGAACAGATGGGAGTGCTGCATTAGCTCTATTTGCCATTAGAAAGTATATCTCTGAGCATTTCCTTTGGCAAAAATAGTTCTCTTGTTGAATTCAGATTACGTTGAGTCTCTAATGTACAATAAATGTGCTATGTTTTATGTATTTGAAAATAATAACAAAATAAAATCTACAAGATGTTCCTAAAGTGTAGATTCATCAGAAATGTTCACATGTTCAACTCTTGCTCATGTGAGTAGACCACAAAAACCAATATGAGCAGTGGAACTATTCATGTGAGTAAAAGGTAGGCATGTCTTTGTGAAACTGGCACTACTCAAATGAGAGAAGTTAAATATATCCCTAATGTACTATGTCATCAAGATCTGAGTCTTAATTTAAAGACAGGAAAATAATGTTAGGATGCAGACATAGAACAATATATCCCGTTTTTATTATCTTTAAAAGAAATAAAGTCCATCTTTTGAGTTAATAGCTCGGTGGAGCCCTTGCAAAGTATTAAATAGTCTTCTAAGGGACAAGTACCTGCAACTTTTTCTCAAGTCAGTTTCTGGGGATTAAATTAAAAGGGAGAACACGTGATTTTAAATAGTAATGAGATTACGTTGAGAATAAGAAGTACAAAGTATATTCCTTAGAAAGCAAATTTGTTAAATTTATTTCAGAGTGTGAAGAAATACTGTATTAAATGAACAGTATAATGAAAAGTTTGCACAATAAAAAAAGAAATACATTAATTGAATGCAGAATTTTTAAATTTATCACTAGAAACTTTACAAGCAAAAGATAAGTAAAAATGTAAAACACCTTTAGCTGCATCATTCATGCTCAGTATGTCTTTTCCAAAATCAATTTTAAGAACAAGGAGTTAGGATCTTCTAAATTTATATTCATAGTCTGAGGATGCCTAGTAGTCACATCATCCACTGCTCTAAATCAACATCACAGCTCTGAAATGAAAGAAAATATAAACCAGCTGAAAATCTAAACCAAAATTTTAATATTAATATTCCTGATATTATTTTACTTGGATTTTTGCCAAAAATTAATGAGATTAAGTAGGTGTTCATTCTTGTTTTCAGTGAAAAAATTGTGTAATTGCTTTAAATTTTATTTAGATCTGATGATAGCTGTTAAAAAACAATAGTTTAATTAATATGATGACCTTAATACAGCAACATTATTTACTTAGACAACCTCCAACTCCCTGAACCTTCTTAGCAAGTACTCTAAAATTCTATTTAACCGGTGGCTACTGATTTATTTGAAGATTTTGAAGCTCCATAAACTCAATCTTCTTAAAGAGTGTACATTTGCTTTTGTTTTTCAGAATCAACAGCACATAGAAGAGAGTCAAACAGGATGGGCAGGCGGAGTAGGTTTTCTTGTTGTACTCTATTTTAATTCAGTTAAAAGCTACAGCTTCCTGCATCTTCCCATTAGTGTTTTCAAACATGAAGCACCCTTCTGAGCCATACAGCGCTACTGCTTAGACCTGTTGCATTCTGTAGGACTGAGACTTTTAATGCTGTGGTAGACGTAGTAGCTGGCTACCTGCTTTCTAAATTTAAAAACCTATTTCTGTCCCGACCAACTGACTAGACAGGAAATTAAGTCGAGACAGAAATTAATGAAGGGAGGAAAGTAATGAAAAGAGATAGAATTATAGTGCAATGTAATCCTTAGAAGCATCCTGGGGCCTAAGAATAGATGTAAAATTCCTCTGATGACCATAGGGCAAGGTATAAGATGGGCTGTCATAGTATCTTAAGAATAAAACCTGTCCATTCAGAACAGTTTTAGTGCCAGGTGCTGCACATCTTCAGCTAGGGGGGAACCTTCAAGGTAAAATGCCCCACTTAGAATGGCAGGTGATACTTCTCTGTAGTTACCTCTTAGCAAAAGAAGTTTTCTCTACCCAGTAACCTAGACAACCATATACCTTTGGAAACTTGCAGTAAAAACAAACCTACAAGGAAATTGTAAGAGCATGAGATCAGTATTTGCAATCACATAGTCCAACAGTGAGTATGTCCTGTTGCTTATGTTTACTTTCTGGCAGGGGAAGTTAACAGAATCAAGTATGTGGACCCTCACACTGCCTGAATATCCTGCAGTGGACTTAACACTTAGCTTCAATTTTCAGTGCACTGTCCCTTAAGAGATGTTTTAATGTGAAAATCACATATTTACAAGGATTAGTTATTTTATTTGGTCCTTTTAATTTTTTTGACACTTCATTTGAGGTTCTGATGATAGATTTTTATTAGAGCTAAAGAATGTGTACATGTAAATAAATCCTGGCTTTTGCCTTTATGGGATTTCAAGTATTAGGAATTACAGATAGAGTCTCCAGGAGAATTTAACATGTGGTCACATGTCCTAGTTGAGCTTGAGTTAAAATTATCCAAAAGTTATACTCACTCAGGAATGTTTGAACGTGCTGTTTGAAGTGCTTGCATGTCATTCCTCTGTCTTCATGTTTAGAAAGTAAAACTTACAGTTGCAGTAGCTCAACCTTAACTGACAATTTTAGTAAAGAAGTGATTGTTTGAAAGGAAGTAAAAGTTGAATGATCTTATCTGGAATAATCTGTCCTTTAAAATTAGTGGAACAGTATGGGAAACTTCAGATATCCATTTCTTTGATGCTGTGTTTGTTCAGTGAAACAGCCAAACTTTGTGGTCCACGGAATATTCAGTCTGGCACCATTGATGAACATTACCTTTATTCAGAAACTTATTTGTTAAAAATCATCTCTGTCTGTTTTTAAATAACTAAAGAAAAGTAATTTAGAATATACAAATTATTCCACTTACAAGTAGAGAGCTCACATTTGTGGGGTGCTTGAGGTATCTGTATTGCCAGTTCAAGAAATCCCACATGACAGAAATTGTAACGTGATCATGGGGAGATTGAATATCACAAGTACAAACTTGTGCAAAGTAGTTTGTCCCATTTGAACTGATTAAATAATCTTGTTACTTTTAGTAGGTGTAGTATAATCTGCTAAACAGCTTGGACAGTCTTATGTCTCATCTACTGTTTTTTTTCCATTGTTTCAGTTCTTTGTTTCTGCACCATATTTTACATCAGACAGCAGTTCATACTACAAAATTTTTAGTGACAAAAATGGTTATAAGCATATTCATTACATCAATGGCTCTGTGGTAAGTCAAGCAAAGTGATTTACACTGATCTACATTGTCCTGAAATAATTCTACAATATTCAGTAACTTAAATGTCTCACTACACAGGAGAATGCAATCCAAGTTACAAGTGGAGAATGGGAGGCAATATACATTTTCAGAGTAACAAATGATGCAATGTAAGTGGCATGAAGTAAAAAGGTTGTGAGTGTTGTCAGTAAAAGCAACACAATCATTTGAACACCGTTTGTTAACTCATCAGATTATAATTAGGTGTAATTTGGTTTTTATCTGAATGCATCCACAACAAATTTGTATGCTAAGGCACTGCATAGGTTTGTAAACATGGTTTACTTATGAAAGATTCTTTGCAAATTGCCCTCAATTTTCTTTTTATTTTAACCACCTATTTTAGAGAGACTTATTTAAAAACACTGAATTTAATCATGTGGTTAACCCTCACACAATTTGCAGTAACTTGTCTTTTTATGATCTCTCATTCAACTTACTGTATACATAGAAACAGCTTACATAATTGGAGAGATTAGCTCATGAGAATTAAGATAGAACTCCTATTTATACGGCTTATGTGTCATCTAATCATAGTTCGAGTGAAGATTTATTAAGATGAAAGGTATATAAGCTTAACTACTCTTCCATCGCATGCAGAAATCTCAAAAAGTCTAAATTAACTTCCAAGACAGCTTTTCATCTTGATGCTGGTTCATAGGTCATCACTTTATGGATTATTTATTAACATATAAATGAATTTACAGTTTCTATTCAAGCAATGAATTTGAAGGCTACCCAGGAAGAAGGAATATTTACAAGTAAGTGTTACCAACATTATTTTAGTGATAGTGAGTTAATAGAAGATGTCTGTGGATTTGTCAATAAAACAATTTAGTTTCAAGATGTTTAATGTGCAATTTCACAAGCTATTTTAACTAAATCTTAACCTCAGATTATATCTGACAATTGAGGAGAAATGACATCTAACATTTACATATACCCTTGGGGAAAAATTGATTAAAAGGCCAAGCATTTATTTTTAAATTAACTGTTCTGAAAGTACAGTGTCTGTGTTCAAGAATGTGAGACAGACACATGTAAAGTTAATTGCAGCAAAATAACCGTTTCTTTATTTGATTTTTCTTCTAGAATCAGTATTGGAAGTAAACCTATGAGAAAACAATGTATTACTTGCAATTTAAGGAAAGAGAGATGTCAGTATTACACAGCAAGATTCAGTGAACGTTCTAAGTATTATGCCTTGATCTGTTATGGTACGTACAGCATGGGAGCAAACATATAATCAAATTTATCAGCATTGTAGCTAATACTGATTGTCCCAAATGATTGCTGTATGAATCATAGAAATTTCACAGTAACCAGGAAAAATTTCCAGAAAGAGACTTCCCATGTTCAAAAATTTTGTGAAGATGTTTTGGTAAACACAGATATTTTCAGAATTTTTTTACTTTTTCAACAAAAATGCTTGGGATTTTGAAAATTTAAAAAAAATTTGATACTTGTTAATGTCCTTCATGTCACTAAAAAGATTTTAATCCAGCTCATGAGAGCCATGTTTTTTCTTGCTGCAGCCAGAGCAGGATTTAGAAAAATACACTGATTTCCAATTTACATGATCAAAGTTAGCTGTGAGAAACTACTTTACTGTGTTTCCCAATTGAAATTATTAAGACCTGTGTCATCCGTAAATGTTGGCTATTTAGCACCTGAGAACATTTTTAATACCTGATCTAAGAAAAATTCAGTTCAAAATGTGTGATGATTGAAACCACTTGCAAGACCACAAGTATTAAATGGCGTCTTAACTCTTTTGTAATGTTAGGTGATTTCAGTGATCTGAGGTTTCATCCACTGCTGTATTCAAAAAACAGTGACATCACAATCTAAAAAATAAAGGGGGAAAGTAGCCAAGGTTTTCTTTTTGTGTACTTCTTACAGAGTTTACTGTTCTCATTCTGCACTGACTGATCAGCTGAAAAGTTCCTTAGAACTTGCGTTGAGCAGAGAACCAAATGTAGCAAATAACAACACCTTTCAATCATTCTTGCACAAAATAGTCAGTAAGGTCGTCACCATATGAAAGGCACTCACCTTCACAAATACGATGTGACATGTTCTCAGAAGAATGTTTCACATTGTTAGTTCTGCATTCACCTTATGTAATCACATCTCAGGTATTAACTAGATGTCACTTCATCTCTAGGGAGGAAGTATTAGTAGATTTAAAGTTGCTTCTGTTACATTTGTTAAGCAATGCCTGTATATATACACAGTAGCTTATGTATTGCAGCAGGGGCTAGTGAGTTATACAGCAGGGAAGATTCAGATTTGTGTGTCGACTTTGAGCTCTTTAACTCCTGTCAGTTACTAAAATGTTAGTGTAATACACACTGCATCTCCAAATTCCAGCTTCAAACTGTAAACTGACTTTTTATTATTCTTACAACAGGTCCCGGGATTCCCATTTCTACTCTTTTTGAGAACCATGGTGATAGAGGTACTGCAAGTATCCCGCCTATTTCTGAGCAATTGCTATACTCCTTTACCTCTACTCCAGATCAAGGTCTTCTAATACAATATTTAGGATTGTGATCAGGAAGTCTTTCATCTTGTTTGGTATTAAAATAACTAGTGTCTTTCTAGATCTGTTCATTAGTGAAATCCAAACATGAATGAACACGCAATGCCTTTATCTCAATTCCTGAGTCCAGCACTTTTATAGCATCCTGCTGTTTTTCCTCTTTACCCGCTGTAGATAAAATAAACATGGGCAACTCTTTGTGTACCAAATTTTGAGTCAAACTTCGTAGAAAAAAATGATAAGTGATTTCCAGACTATTCCTTTTCACATTTGGATGAACACAAGACTTTCTTTTTCATGAGGCAACACTACCTTATACAAAAGACAACAGTGTACTATTTAGTTTACGGTTTGACCTATTGTGCTGTACTAATTAGGATTTGGATCAATGACTTGCTCTTCAGCCATCAGTAAAGATGTCAGAGAAGAGCTGAAGCTCTTTCAGATGATCAGTTCAAATAACTACTTCAGACAAGGTGTAATTATTGATAGAAAGTGTGATCTTCAGCAAGAAACGTTCAGAGCCCTCATTCTTTAAGTAGCTTGTTAGTGAAGACTGTTTGCAACCAAGCCAAGCAGAAACTTTCTAACTATAAAAATATTAATTGTTCTGCAGTGAATCTTCTCTCTGTGTCCCTTGTTTTTTCCATAAAAGTTCTTCTCCAACTTTAAGCCCTCAGTCCTGAAATGTTATGAAAACTAGCATGGTTCTGTATAAACTTCAGTTATTTAGCATTCCCTTCATTCCCCAGTAATCAGTGGAAATAGACTGGTATTTTTAATGGTCCTTACAGGTCAGCCTGCATTGATACTCAGCCACTGTTAACTGAGTGTTGTCTGACCAAAAGACACACAAAAACATAAGGAAGACAAATGCCACAATATTGTTAAATTAACTTAATCCATGGTGATTCATGTGGAAGTCAGTGAATTGCAACATAATATTATTTAGACTCCAGTAGTAGTTGGTACATCTTATTTTATAACCACTTAAAAATTTTTGCAAATGGAAAAGATAGGTTAATGTGTCTATTGCAATTATGGTATAGAAACACTATGTTCTGGTATTTCTTTTGCAGAAGGTTTAAATAGATTTAAAGTATTAAATACAGTTCATGCATGGATTTTTTAAAAATATTTAATCCATTGTTATAGCTCTCTGTTTTTCCTGATTCACTGTTACCTTTTATGTAAAGGGCCCCTACTATCTTACCAAACTATGAATTACATGAAATGCAACTAAGTGTCCAACTGCAGTTATGTGTTTCTTAACCTCTCTACAGGAGAGAACAGTCTCATGTAATGGATTTTCATCACTAGTTTCATCATGCCTCCCTCTGTTGTGCTGTTATTCTCAGGAATAAAAACAAATTCAGGCTTCTCTTTGACTTCTTCATTACCTTTTTTGAATTAATTCTCCTTAAGTTCCTTGCTTTCATAATCTCTTCTGTGGTGCAAAACTATTTTTAGTAAATCCATTTTCATTGCAGTTGGCAGCATTTTGAAACTGTATCACCCATGAATTTTAGTAGGAGACAGTTAAACTGACATAGATCAGTTTGGAAGTTCCTTCCAGGATGCCTATAATTCAGTTGTGGTAATGGGGAAGTTTCAGGAGTTTTGAGGGGAAGGATGGAAAAGGGTTCAGCTGAGTTTGCATGAGCATCCAAAGGCAGAATGATCTTTCAGCCATAAAAAAACCCACTTGAATCTGCAAAACTTGTCAAGAGCACTTTGAAAGAACAAATTCCAGTGTTATATTTCTGGCATGTCCTAAGCACTACCTAGCTCAATATGTGTTGAGAGAAGAATATTTCTTGTACTTTTTTGAACATTTCCAGAAACAAGGAGGAGGGAAAGGTAAAGGAAAAAAGAAAAACCTCCTGCAGTTTTAAAAGGTTCTTTCATTCTGAAAGTAAAGCTAAAAGTCACAGATTTCCATTAGGTACAGTATTCTTCATCCATCACTACTCATGGAAAAACACATAAATAAACAAGACCCAGTGGATTTGTAATATATAGTTCTACAGCCTGTGCTGAAAATTAACTAAATTTTAAATAGTAACTTTTAAATTATGCAACTGTAAATTTGGTCTAAAGCAAGTAAAACAATAAATGTTAGTACTGTTTAGATTAAAAAAAAAAAACAAACCAAAAAAGGTTTACTCAGTGAGCAGTACTACGGACAGTTAGATGGTAAGTCTGCTGTCTTTGTGTAGGAATGTATCATACAGTGGTTAAGTGAAGCTTTGCCATAACCCCTTGAGAAACTGAATTTCCTGCATTACCCAGAAACAAGATATTCCCTGAGGACTTTGTGCTCAACCACACTGCCCAAGGGTCTCAGAGGTTAAGCTGATGTTAGTCTGATAAGCAAGAAAGGAGATACAGGAGATGCGGGACTCTGTTTTGCGTGATGCGATGAATTTTGCATTTCTAGCTCCCACCATTTTGCAAAACTGGGATGAGGGCTCTGCAGGAGAAAGCTGTTTCTTCATAACATGCGGGACTCTAACACTCAGAGGCAGCATGTGAAATGATTTGCATTGCAAAACGTACATCACTGCAATACCAGTGCTTTTCTTTCATTTAGCTATGTGATCAAGCCCAATTAGAAGTGTCTGAGTGTATTTCATTACTCTGCTTGTAAAATTCACAGATTTCCTTTCTGTTCTAATAACGCAAAGTAAAGGAATCTTAATTACTGAAGAGAAATTACAAAAAATCAGTTAATAATTCAGGCATTTCTTTTACTTAGAGCTCAGAGTATTGGAAGACAATTGGGAATTGCAGTCTGCTTTGCAAGAGATCAGACTGCCAAAAGAAGAAATTAATAAGCTTGAAGTGAATGGTTTAAGTAAGAAATACACATTTTTATTGTACTTTTTATTCCTACCATTTTAACATTTTGCCTTAATTTTTTTATAGTAAATATTGTCTTTCTGTAGAACAAAGTTGTTAGCCTGTCAGATTGGGAAGAAGAGGCCTGGTTCTGCCCTGTTCAATAACAGCTAATTTGTCTTTGCCTTGGGGTATCTCTCAGTAAAATATTAGTTAAAATACATTTGTTTCACAATGCAAGTTTTTAAAAAATCTTTAGTACTATTGGTAAAGAGTTTAAATATTGTGTAAAAACAATAAAATATGGTGGTAATAAAATGTGAAATGTAAACTGCTGTTCATGTGTTATGCATTATATTGACCTGCACGCACTGTTCTTTTCAGTAGTGACTCTACCATGGCAATAAATCAGTGTAAAGTTTCCAAAACTAATATCTGATAATCCTACAACAGTTATGCTTTTCTAGGCACCTGGGAAAACTGAGAACCTAGACTTTTGTGAAATATCTAAATTTAATGCTTATCTAAATTAATGCATATCATTAAATTATTAAATCTAATAATTTAATGCATATTTAAATAATTAAATTGAACTTTATTTCTTCAAAGTTGTTCTTCAACAGCTCAATATAAACAGTTAATTGCATCAGTTCTGTGATTCACAGTTCATGCGTTGTGTACTATGTGCTGATTCATGTTCATATACTGTTACACCAGACTCCAGATTATGCTTAGAGGAATCATTTCAACCATTAAGAATCTAATTTTCATTTGTCTTTTCTAGCTTTGTGGTACAAAATGCTTCTACCTCCACAGTTCGATAGATCCAAGAAGTACCCTCTGCTTATTCAGGTGTACGTAACACTTCTTCTCTTTGAATGTTGTTGTTTTGTTAGAACATACTTTTTCTAATTTAACAAAACCTGGGACATTTGCAACATTTTATGAAGCAAAAGCAAAACTACTTAGTTCTGTTTTGTTTGTTGTGGTTTTTTCAATATATTTCTGGAACAGAAATTCAACCCAATGGATATTGATAAGGATTTTAATGCTTCTGTTTATCATGAGACAGTCTGAAAGTATCGATTTCAGTTCTGCTAATATGAAAATTACAAGAGCCTGCTTCATTTTTTAAGAAGAAAAAAAATCTAAGCCATGTGGACTTGCTTTTTAAGAGCATTTGACATAATTTATTGCAGGCAATAAAAATTGCAGTGGTAAAAAAAAAAAAGATGCAGAAAGGAGAGCTGAGTGGGTGTAATAAACTTTACATAATTTTTTATTAACCAGTGATGATCCAAAGGTCTAAGAATGCTAAGTATGTTTGAAGTTTAGAGTAGAAGAGTCCTGTCGCTGAGGTCAAATGTGTAGTTAGTATTAGGCCCTTCTCATGAGGAGTGTCTCTGTATTGCTCAGCTATGTGGGGTGTGTTCTGCCTGCAGCTCCAAGAGCACATGATATTCCCTACTGAAACAAATGAGGTCTGGGGAAAGCCAAAAAGTGTAAGAAGCTGTATTTCTTTCTCTTGTATTCTTTAGCATTACTGACTGCATGTGGAAATCAAATGCAGAAAAGCAGAAAAGCACCAAAAAGTGCTGTTACACCTAAGGAATTTGGAGAGAGCAAAGAATTGAATCTTTGAGGGGTGGCTATTCCAAGGATTCCCCTTAGGACAAGCAGCTGATACTGCACCCCTTAGTCTGAGCTGAAACTAATTATTTGCCTTAGGAATAAGACCTAAATGATTAAAATGGATTTTAGATAGCGTATCTAAATCTCATAAATACATGAAAATACTAGTTGAACTGTTTGTCTGCTGAGCTCTCTGAACCACAGTCATGTAGCAAAACACATGTGGAGAAAATGTTAGAAGTACCAATAGTTATAGTCCATTGTCCAACAACCACTTATAAATTTGTAAATATGAGTGGAAAATGTGTGAATTTTCATCCTCAGGTATGGAGGACCTTGCAGTCAGAATGTAAAGGAAACATTTAGCATTAGCTGGATAACCTATCTTGCAAGCAAAGAGGGAATTATTGTTGCTCTGGTGGATGGCAGAGGGACAGCTTATCAAGGTGACAAGATTTTGCATGCAGTATATCGAAGACTTGGAGTCTATGAAGTTGAGGACCAAATCTCAGCTGTGAAGTAAGTAGACTATCTCCCTGTATAGCTGTTGTATTTGCATGCCTAGAAGAAGTAATGAGAAAGAAATATTAAATTCTCAGCTTTTCTTCTGAAGAGCTGAGGTCTCCAGGATATAAGACAAAAACACTTGTAAAAATAAAATATTAGTGTTTGCTTGATGTCAGTGAGGTTTTGTCTGGTATATTAAGTCCATATACCACTGTGGACATGTTTGGACATTTGGACCTCACTACTTGCACTGTATAAGAGACTCATCAGAGGCTTCAGCCTTAAACCTAAGGAAATACAATTGTCAGTGGTGAGAGGTAAGCCAATTACCCATTTTTCTGAAGTTATTTCCCATAGGGCAAATCCACCTCAATGACCATAGAGATTAGCCAGACATCCATAGTCATGTGCTTCACTGATTAGCTGAAGGACAAATGAGAAGTTTATAGCAAAACTGAACCTGACACAAACATTCTAGAGGTCAATTAGTCACAAACTTGCATTCCGTGCTGTTGTGGGATAGTTAAGAACAACAGAAAGTACCTGAGGTCCCCTGATAAGTGTTCCCCAACAGCTGCTCCTTTGCATGAAAACACTTAAAATTGTTCCAAGGGAAGCCAATTCCCTGTGCAGAGGTTTTGGGAGGGAGTGAAAGCTGAGAATTGTAAAGAAAGGTTGTCTGTTAATCTTACACATGCAGTAGCACTGCTAAAGAAAGCATTTGAAGAAGCGTTAGTTTGAACTCCACAGAGATGACTGCAAGGCAGGAATTTAGCCTAGCCTTTGGTGTAGAATTTGGCCCATCAGAGTATGGATAGATTTCCAGGTGCAACAGTAAATACCCTATTTCCTCCAGACTCGACTGAGTATCTTAGCTAGAAATTTGATGTAGCAACCCAGGTTTTCACAGCTTTCTCTGCTTGTTTGAGAGCACTGCCTGAACTGACAAGTGTGTGTAAGGAGGATATCTGTTCCTTCCTCTTTCTGCTTTGTGATAATTCATTTCCTCCTTAATGTTATAAATGCACCATTATCCTTTTCAGTGATAAATGAAACAGAATAGCTGTATATTATGTCAAGTTTTTCTATTATTCTATTATTTTATTTTCTATCATGAAACTTTTAGGAGATGTGACATAGCTCAAAATATCACAAGAATGCTTCTTTATTATTCTGAATTGTCACTCAGACATAAAATATCAGAGGGAACCTAAACTGATTCTGCAGTTGCAAAATCTGCTGAGACAGACCATGAAAAAATGACCTCAGACTTCACACTTCCCAGTTTTCTGTCAGCACCTAGACTAAATTTTTATTCAGTTAAATGTAGTGCATTCCATCTTCCTGATCTAACACATGGTTCAAGATGCATGATTTTTAGAGAGGTTCTATGCTCTAGTGGGAAGTTCTTGGAGGGGCTTTTACTGTAGGTGGAGCCCCAGGGATTAAGACAGTAATATAACAAAGCTGAATGTTTTCTAATATTTATAACTCTGTCCCACCCAGATAGCATCCTGCATTTTGAGTGGTAAGTCACTTAGGCTTGTCCTAGTAGAAAAGGCTACGATGTGTTC
The DNA here is from genome assembly GCA_013399195.1 of Dicrurus megarhynchus. Lineage (NCBI taxonomy): Eukaryota > Metazoa > Chordata > Aves > Passeriformes > Dicruridae > Dicrurus > Dicrurus megarhynchus. The sequence goes on along the minus strand of VXAD01008917.1, from coordinate 266,976 downwards.
TGATGTGTATGTGAACCTATTCTGTTTATGTCACTCTCAAATCTTTGTGGTCTTTTGCCTCATCCTCATTTCTTTGCTTTTGCTGATACATCTTTAGAAATGCAGTCTCCACACTCTGATGCAGGGCATTTGTAGTAGACCTAATATTTGTGATTCTTTGACCTGCTTGACTCCTCAGAGCATAAGAAGGGTTGCACCTTTCATACACTTTAAGCTTATTTCCTACTTGGAGCATTAGTAGATTTCTTCATTTTTATGTTTTAATAAAGTAGCCATAAGAACTTTTTACTTTCCAGGCAAATAAAAAAAACCCTGATTTTTCCTGGGAATCCCTGATCTCCTCAGAAGTTGATACGGTTCCTCTTGAGAAATCAAAGTATCAACTCACTGTCACATCACTATGTTGAGCATCTTACACGATAAAGTCTGAATGTTAATGGTAATGCAGCACCTTTGGCACTAAAGCAGTGAAAATGATCCTCATCCACTGGAACAAAAATTATTATGATGAAAGTATTAATTTCAGTATTTTTTATTCTTTCAGGAAAAATTCTTCCTTCTCCCTTTCAACACCTATTTATTGAATAATTGATGCTTTGTAGCAATCAGGCATACTATGTTCATTGTCAATTTGCTCAAATTGCCAGAGTATGTGGAAAAAAAGTGAAAGAAAAACTATTTTTTGCTAATTTATTATTGTACTAGCAATTTTTTGTAATAATGCATTTATTTCTGTGATTTTATTTTCCACAGAAAATTTATAGAAATGGGCTTTATTGATGAGAAACGAATAGCAATATGGGGCTGGGTAAGTGATTGGAGTTTTTATATCTATCTTTAAATAATCCTGCAGTAGAATTTTTTTTAATTCTTCCTGGTTCTGTCTTAAATACGTATAAAATTTCTTCTGCCTGTGTGTAATGGTATTGCCAAAGGGGATGGTTCCTGCTGGTACTTACATACATGCAACTGCAACATTGCAAGCCCCCAAAAAGGAATCTTTGGCAGCTCAATAGGGAATTTTGAAAAGCTCATGTCTAATACATTGTTTGGACTTGAAGTTAAGCCAAATTGAGTCATTTTAATTGGCTTACTTTTAACTTAGGAAATTATTGGCCTCATGTAAAAATTCAAGTATTGTCCTTTCTGATCTGAGATTAAAATAGTGAGAAAAGTCCTATGACTATCTCTCATCAGAAAATGTGACCCCTGCATCATCCTGAATCACTGTGTACTTGGCTGGCTTTGCAGTGGTTTTTAGGGATGAATCTGGGTCTGAGGGGTGTGCAACACTGACAGCTTCACCAAGAAGTGGAAAAATTGGACAGTATGGGAGTCATTCCAAATTATTAGCCAGTCTGTTTTTCATCTTTGCTTTTTTCGTGTATTTTGCTTTGTAATGCTCCCAGAATCTTTAATAGCCAGATGTATTGCCTGATCTTTAGCAGCACATGAGCAGAGTTGCTAAAATCTTTCTATGAAGTTTCTACCAACTAATATTTAAGTTACTTCGGTACAGTTACTACTGTAACACCAGAATAAAATGGGTACCATATGGTGAAATTAAGTGACACAGACACTTTGAAGTGAATAATTCTAAAGTGACATTAGGTAATTTAAGGCCACAAGAAAATATTTTCGTTTTTAAATCACATCATATTTTATTTCACCATAATGTTTCCAGAACCAACTAAGAGCTTGCACACATTGTATCCCAGCAGTGGATATAATACTAAAATAAAGGCGCTACTGCCAAACCCATCAGTCTTTTTTTCCAATTTTTTTCCAATTTATTATACCATTACCTGGTCGGTAAGCTTTGAAAGGAGTTGAAAGGTGTTTCCTTATTTATAGGCTGCAGCTTGGCGGGTGTGCATGAACTCGTGCTTTCAGACTCACCAAACTCTTGGGGATGGAAAAATCTCTTAAATAACCACTAAAGCAATTTGGGTTGTGAACTCTATCTCTCGGCCTGTTACAGTGCATAGAGTTATCTGCCCAATCCTAATCGATTTTTAGCCTTGTGGACGGATTTTTTGAAAGATCAAATGAGCAAATCAAATGAGCAAATCAAATGAGTTGGAAAAATTATATTAAATTACTGTTTCTATCAGTATATCCCTTGCTATCATTTCAAGCTAGAATATCAAGAGGAAGGATGGACTAACTTAACTTATGTACAAAAAAAAATATTTAATTGTTCTGCTTATTTCCCTTAGTCTTTCATATGCTACTGAGGTAGTATTCAGAATTTTTCATGACATACCATATTTTTGTCCCTTCCTCCATTCCAAAGTAAACAGAAGCCCATTATTTTGCAAAGACCTTATTTGAGTTTTTCCAACCTCAGTTCCACATCCTGTGGAGAGACAAACCAAAGGCTTTTTATTTACATTATTTTCCTGTCTCAGCAACTAGCCCCACTCAGTGTCACAGATCTATTCTTATATCCAGGGTTACTTACTACTTTACCCTACTTATGGCCATGAACTTATTCTTCCTTTCTGGGTCCCAGTTTGAGGAATCAGGCCAGAAAATATAAGGAACAGTGGCAGGCAATGGGGAGGATTTGCTCTATCATGAAGTAGATGAGTATATTAGTACTGATGATTGAGTTGGTTCAATATGCCAGTCTTTAGCAAAAACTCGGTAGTTTGTTAAAGGAAGGAAAAACTTATAACTCTTCTTGGAGGTGCACCTTGAAAGGATGGGAGGGAATGAATACAAGTTTCCAGAAGGAAAGTTTCCTTTTGGTTTCAGGGGAAAAAAAAGAATGCCAATAGGGGTCTCTGTTGATGCAGATTGAGTAGAGAGGATGTGTACTATGGATGTGACTGTGATCAGTATCATTTACATCTGAAGTTAGCCCTGTTTTGAGCTATAGGTTGCATTAGATTACCATGAAGGACATTACCAACTTAAATTTCTCTGTGATTGTAAGTGGTAATAAAAGCAATATCTTGTGATAAGCATTGAAGAAGTAGCAAAAAATAAATGATTCGATAAACTTTTCTGATCTCTCTCACAAGAAATTACATCAGATCAATTTGGAATCAGTAAATTAATTTCAAAAAAACCCCAACCTTTTGTTACTTTGTCCTTATGCATTCAAAGCAAATTAGTTAATTTGGCATTAATTTATATGAGTTTGATTCAGAAAACAGAATGATACTTCACCAGGAATTTTAAACTGTCTGTGATTTCTTCCTAGTCCTATGGTGGGTACGTAACTTCTTTGGCACTTGGATCTGGCAGTGGAGTATTTAAATGCGGAATGGCTGTGGCTCCTGTTTCCAGCTGGGAATATTACGGTATGGAAACTTGTCATAAATACTGACTTGGAAAGCAAGATGTAGCTTTAATGACTTCTTAAATTAAATCATTGCAGGAGATTGGCAATTTGAAACATAAAGACATTCATATTACCTAGATTTAAAACTTTTAAGACCTTAAGTTTAACATTTTTCTTGCTTAAAATAACTGACTGCAACTGGCAGTTTGGAACTGACTTTGTCACAAAGAAGGTATGCCTGGATACTTCCAACTGCACTTCTGTAACAGGAAGTGTATAAAGCCCTCTCAATAAACTGCTATTAAGGAGTGATCTGCCTAAAAATCCTGTTAAAACATTATCACTGAATTCAGAAACAGCTGAACTGATTTATCTGCCAGTAATGGAATCACAGTACATTTCAACTTCTGACACCACAGATGACCTCTGTCAGGAGTCAGTATTTCTGATGACTGCAAAGTTGTTTCCCAAAAGCAGTGGAAAAGAGGAGGACTATTGTGTTTGATATAATATTTTTTAAATTAAATACGTTTTCCTTTAAATATTTTCAGCCACACCTCCTGTATTGTTGTGTTACAATACATATTTTATTTATGTTTATGGAATTAGACTCCAAGCTGTTGAGAGGAAAGAATTCTGGGAGTATATTCCCAAGGCCTTCCTGTGTGAATAAAGCAGGCCCATACTCATACTTGCTGACCTGTTAAGCTTTTGGCATGGTGTAAAGGAACCTTAGTGTAAAAAAAAAATCATGGCATGCATGTTTTCAATGAGTAAAATGTAGCACTTTGAACACATTTACTTAGCATATGGTCGTTTTCTAAGAAGTCTTGGTTATGAGAAAATTTTTTGGTTAAATGGGAAAGATTCCCTCCCTGACTGCTAGCACAGACATTCCTTGTATTTATGGTGTTTTGCAAACAAAGGGGAAAATATTTGTATGACACAGGAAGTCTTCATGTTTTCACTGGCATCAAGAGTTTTTTAGGACATTTTTACTCATGATCGCAAAATTATTTCCTGAATGCAGGCACAAAGCACTGATTTTGCAAAAGTACCTTAATAAACGACAAGTTATAAAAATTTGTCCCAGCATTACAATTCAAATGAAGTTTTTAAGTTGAAGCAGATTAGACCTGCACCATTGCAACCTTTACGTCAGCTGAATTTTCAGGAGGCAATTAAAGAATCTTGCTGAAAACACACTAAAAAATCCAAACGGCAAATGTACCTCCACTAAGGAAGGAAGGAAACAGAAGGAAGTCATGAGTCATAAGTTTTGGCAAACAGATCATGCTAACATTAGGGCGAACTGTGTTAGGGGCAAAACTACAGGATGTTGCATCCTTGAGTCTCTGGGTAGTATCAATATGTCAGAGGATGTACTGGCCCCTAGAGCTTCTAAATTCTGTCCAACCCTCTTTCAGATGCACAGATGGGATTCTGGACCATAATCTTTTGTCAGAAGCTGTCCCACTCCCCTTCATTTTGAGTCAGAGTTCATAACAGCTGAACAGTTATAAGATGGAAAGAAAAATTCCATTCAGGGACAAGGTACAGTTAAAAGAATTATATCTGTGACTGTTTTATTAAAATTTATTTAAATTCATCTATTTTTCCTTCCTCAATAATTGACAAGCTGAATCTTCCACTTAGTCATTATAATGCAATTCAGCTGACCTCTGTGGACTTGTTGTAGCTATACTGTAGAAGAGAGTGGAAAAATTGGCTCAGAATACTGTAGAAATGCCAGCCATTCTGAGTCTATTTTATTGAAAACTTAAGCCCAATATGGTTGTTTGACACTGTGTTGACAACAGATATTGCACATTTTCTGTTTTCATGGAATGATAAAGGATTTTGATAAAAGATAGGCTACTTAAATTTTTTTGGTACTTAGTTTATTATAAATTATCTTCAGAAGCCTTGCTTGGCTGATCTGGGAGACATAGTACACATCTTTAGCTCTCAGTGGTAGCACATGTAAATGATACATAATGAACCATGGGAACAAGAGTATATTGATTCATTCTCTTTTCCTGGGAGGATTCTCATTTCTATTTTTTAACAAAATTTTTCTGATACAGTGTATCAAACTGGTCAAGGTAGACAATCCTAATTCCTTAATGATTACAATGACCATCCCCTGACTTTTGAGAGGGAAAGATGACAGCTCTTCTTTGTCAGAAAGCCCTGGCTCCGTTAAATAAATAAAATTCTTGTAATCCTGCAGCTTGACTGCTCAATATGTGTCAGTTACTCGTTCAAGGTAAGGTCATAAAAAAAGTATTCTTCTGGTAGTAACAGCTGCTGTGTCAGTTTTCCATAAATTTTCATAACAGCTCCCAGTTAAAGTACAAATACCAAGGCAGCTCAAAGAGAGATGTTTCTACTGATTTCCTGGTTATGGATACTGTTCAGTTATTCACATTTATTTTGTCAAATCTGTTACCAGTCTTTGTTATAGTTAGAAAAAGGAATTGAACAGAGACCTGAACAGCAATGGGCCACCTTTTCAGTTCATGCCTGTATCCTTTCCTGTTCCCCCTAGTTGCTGCATATGTACATTCAATAGGAAAAGGACAACATGCATATCCATATTTACTGTTTAAATACATGCAAATCCTCGGCTCCCCTTTTTAAGGTGTTAGAATTAGTCTGTGTCATCTTTCCACCATGCACCTTTATTGGCTCATTGCCTTATTCAACTTGTTCAACCCAACAGCATAAAGCAGTATCAATTAATTACCTTTATTCACAAAACCTATAGATGAGTATAAAACCACTATTTCTTTGAAGATGGTTTGGAGAACAGTAAATAATTATCCTTCATAGCTGATTTTTAAAATATGTTTAAATTTAGTGTATTATGGGAAAGCCAAGCAGAACAGACACAGTTACACATCATTTATTTCCTATGTCACTGAAGCCACAAAATATCTGCACTTTCTTTATCTACAGCTTTTTTCTTCTTTAATTTCAGCATCGATCTACACAGAACGATTTATGGGTCTTCCTATAAAGTCCGATAATCTTGAGCACTACAAGGTGAGAATTCTGTTTCTGTGCTGATCTGCCTTAAATTTGAATCACACTCCCATGGATAAGTGGAACAGTGAAGAAAGAAAGTGGCCCACCAGCTCTCATGGTACAGCCATGCTGTAGCTAAGCTACTGCCGTGAAATTCTTATCTACATAATTAATTGTGGGTTTGTATTTATAAATCCAAAAAATGCTAAATGGAAGTCCTTCTTTTCTTACTTGGACAAGGCAGACTGTTCTGCCAGTGCAAACCATTAGCCTAGAAAAGAACTCAAGTGAGAGGGATTAAAATGTTGATGTAGATAAGGTTTTGGTTGGTACTGTTAGTTCTAATATGCAAACTGCTTCAGGCAAATTTAGCTCTCTGATGATAAGATCACAATCATACTAAATGATCAGAGCAGCTTCCCCTACCTGGAACAGGTTGCCATTCTTTTCTTCACATTGATAGGAAGTCTGTAGTTTCCTCTAGCAGCACATACACCAGCTCTGCATACAGAGAGGCCTAAATTAACATCCAAAGAACTTGGTAGAAAGACTCCTGTTAAAGATTTGGATTGTGTTCTCAGTATGTATTTCCATCCCAACGAAAAGAACAGAAATGCTCAATACCAAACAGCTCTGGTAGAGCTGTCTGTGTAGCCAGGAATTAGAGCATTCTGGGAATGACATGACTAGTGCTGTTCTTTGTATGAATTGGCCCTTAGAAAAGACACTAAATATCAAATCTGTTTCTGATAGTGTAGAGACATTTGTGCCAGCACAGAGAGTTACCTGCTGCAAGCCAGGCTTGCCCAGGGATCTTTTATGGACAGACATCATCAATATGGCGCAGATTAATATTCTTTCTCCTGCTAGTGCTTTTCATAACACATACAAATGATGTAAGAAAAAAACAGTACTTATTTGTAGGTATTCCTGTCCTGAAGCCAAAGTCACAGATCACAGATGCACAGAATCATTTAGTTTGGAAAAGACTTTGAGATCATCAAGTCCAGCCATTAACCTAACACAGCCAAGTCCACCACTAAACCATGTCCCCAAGTGGCACATCTACATGTCTTTTAAATACCTTCCCAGATGGGGATTCAAGCACTGCCCTGGGAAGCTTGTTCCAATGCCTGACAACCCTTTCCATGAAGAAATTTTTCCTCATATCTAGTCTAAACCTCCTCTGGCACAATTTCAGACCATTTCCTCTGGTCTTGTTGATTGTTGCCTGGGAGAAGAGGCTGACCCCCAGCTGGCTACAACCTACTTTCAGGGAGTTGTAGAGAATGTTAAGCTCCCTCCTGAGCCTCCTTTTCTCCATGCCATTCCTCCCAGGACTCAGTCTCCAGACCCTTCCCTATCTCTGTTGCCCTTCTCAGGACACATTCCAGCACCTCAATGTCTTTCTTGTAGTGAGGGGCCCAAAACTGAACACAGGATTCAAGGTGTGGCCTCACCAGTGGTCAGTACAGGGGGATGATCACTTCTCTCGTCTTGCTGGCCACACTACTTTTGGTACAGGCCAGGATGCCACCAGCCTTCTTGGCCACCTGGGCATGCACTGGCTCATGTTCAGCTGTTGTCAACCAACACCAACAGGTCCTTTTCCACCAGAGGGCTTTCCAACCACCCTTCCACATAGCCCCTAGTGCTGCATGGGGTGGTCGTGACCCAAGAGCAGGACCTGGCACTTGGTCTTGTTGAACCTCAGACAACTGGCTTTGGCTCATTGATCCAGCTTGTTCAGATCCCTCTGTAGAGACTGATATATATATACATATACAGCCATCCACAAGGCTTCTATTGTAATCTCAGATTGATATGAAGTCACTGCTGTCATGTCAGTTCAACTGTTTGATTGTTTTTCTACTAGGTAATGAAAGCCTTTCAGCACTGTGAATAAGTGGTTTAAATTGAAGTTGCTGAACTGTTCTTTTTTCCTCTCAACAGAATTCAACTGTGATGGCAAGAGCAAAGAATTTCCAAAATGTAGAGTATCTTCTCATCCATGGAACAGCAGATGGTGAGGTTTGCAAATGGCAGAACAAACACAGAGCCAGAAACACTTTGTTTGAAAAACATTAAGCATCTATATTTGATTGGGTCAGGACTTAGATCTTTGGTAGATTTCCATGTGACCTATCATAAGATGCTTATTCATTCTTAGTAAAGTCAGCTGTATCACTTGATAATTAGTGGACACAGCTAAATGCACTATAACTTTATGCTTTGTGGTATTAACACGTTTCAACAGACAATCTCTTTTTTCCTTTTTTAGATAATGTACATTTTCAGAACTCAGCACAAATTGCAAAAGCTCTGGTTAATGCACAGGTGGATTTCCAGGCAATGGTAAATAATAGACTATTTTTTATTTTGAAAAGTGGTTCATAACTTTATCAATAAACTTATCAGACATTTGGCAGTGTTTTTAACAACCCTGTTCAACTGAACATGCTTCAAAATTTGGCAATTGCTAGTGCATTTGTTATTCTTCATAAATAACTTCTCAATTTCTTCCCCAAAGGATTTGCCTGCTCTTTTTTTTTCCCTTGCCCTTTGGATGCTAGCAGGATTTTCCTCTTGTCAAGAATAACTTGGAAGCTTTTAAAATGAGCCAGGGAGAAGAGTAAGAATCCAGCCTCCTTATGAGTGTTTTTGATACCTATTAAAAGAGGAAGATGAAAAAGCTGGCTTCTGGAGCCAAATTGTCACTGATTGTGGTAGACTCTATCTTGAATTGAACTTGCTTGCCACAGGCACGAAGTGAAGCAAGCAAAAAGGGTGTAAGGTATCCAAATAGTATATCCAGAATCAGCAAAAAAAAAAGTTCTCTGAAAAACTTATATGGGATAGCAGGTCCAGGCAAAGAGAGAAACACATAGGCAAGAGGTTGCAGGATATAAAGGAGAAATAAACAGTGGAAATGTAGTTCTAAATTATATGGTAACCTCTGCTTTCAAACTGTTTTTCTCAGGGCTAATAGCCAAAGTGTTTGCCTGCTATCAAACATGCTGGCCTTCTGCCCAAGTCTGGTTTTGCAGGGCCATGAACTCCCCAAAAAGGGATCAGAGGGGTTTGTAGGCCCTTTTGTGTATTACACATTTTCTGCCTCCTTTGCTGATATTTAGCAAATCTGGGTTATTTCTTAAGTATCTGGAATACTGTATGCAGTTGTAGTCATTCTGGTTCAGCTACTGTGGAATGGCAGGTACTTCTGAGTTAGCATAATTCATATGTGTGTTTTATTTCCAGTACACCATTCACAAGGTTCATGGCCCTGGTGTAATGCAGGATGTTTTGAATGGAATTCAAACAACATTTAGCTGAAATTTTGTTGCTTAGAGCCCAGTATTTATTCCTAAGCAAGACTCTTACCCCTATTGCCCAGGCCATGCAGCAGGTCAAGGGTATTTCATCCCTATTGGCATCTCAAGGCTGTTTTGTCTGACTTGATGCAACTGGCTTGTAAGTACTGAGGCAGTAATGCTTAGTCTTAAGTAACAGAAGGCTTAGAAACTTTTTCAGGAAGAATATTAATATATTACAGAATTATCAATTTTCTCTGTTTTCTTAAGCCATCCACTTTCTTATGTATGGCAGTGAAATACATTTTTTGTATTGTTTAACTCTTGCAGAATTGAAAACATAAAATAAGGTGTTTATGTTTTGGTTTTGTTTTTTCTTTCAGTGGTATACTGATCAGAACCATGGAATTCCAGGCCTTTCCAGCAAACATCTCTACACACATATGACCCACTTCCTCAAACAATGTTTTTCTTTGTCAGAATAAGTAGGCTACTCAGAGCATGCTAAGGCATCTGAGACATCTCTGGGAGAATGAAATGACAGCAGTGCCCTAGTTGTATAGCTTTCAGGTGAATTGATCACAGGAACTTTGAAATTTTAAATGTGATGTTTACATCCACTTTTGATATTGTATATTAGCAAATGTTACGGTAACAAATGTTTTGAGACATTTGATATCTGCTTGACAGAAAAAATAAATCGGAATGTAAAAGGTCTTGCGCATCTATTGCCAACTTGCTTAAACTTACATTCTGCAGTCCACAAAAGGTGGTTCATTGCAAATGCACACTGTCAGATTAATATGATTGCATTTGTTAACTAGAACTGTAAAATGGGAAAGGACAAAGGAAGCAGTGCAAGCAGTGCAAGCATCCTAACAAGAACCAGTTTCTCAAAATTTATTTCCAACTGCTTGTAAAGAATCCAAGCAGGGATAGGAACACACAGTATTTAACACTGAAGTTTGGATACTTATTGAGAGTACTGAATGATGTGTTCAAATTTTATTCAACTCTTATTTGAAATCTTGATTCTGCAAAACTCTCAGTGTTTGGGTTTAAACATGAAAGCAGGACATTCATGATAACTATTATATATCAGTGGCTTTTTTACCTGTATTCAAAGTATGTGAGCCATATTGACCTGTTTTTAATTTCTAATTATCACCTCAGCATTCAAATTGATCTCAGTGTCATTCATCCCAGACAGGAGGGGAAGGATCAAAGGATTGTGCAAGCTTTCTTTGCTTTGTTTCTAGTGAAACTATTCTAGGGAGTCTTTTAAAATTGCTAGAAGCTAATAATGATTGGAATACTTGTATTCTTTTGATTAGTAATTAAATCAGTCCTGTCATAATATAAGAATATTAACAAGATAATTCGCAAGAGATCCATTGTAGATTAAACAATTCCTTGGTCATGTGTTTAAAAAATTCTGAATTAGTCTACTGCATAAGAACCATGGTCTTTCTGACACAATATCTCATCTCTGCTATTAGCTGTTTAGAGTACAAAATAACCTGAAATAGATTGTGTTGCCTTCCCACAAAGCAAGCTGCTTCATAACTCTCAGTCAGAGACCAGTTGCTGTTTCTTTGTGGAAAAGCAAGGGGTTTCATTTGACTTTCTTGACAAAAACATGGGGTTTGGCCAAAATAATTAAAATGTGGAAGTGATTTGCTATGTAACAGCTTCCTTCGTTTGTTAATGGCAATATCAAATCTGATTTTCCACACATGAGAACATTCCTTAGATACATCTTTATGTAAATGTAGTTGCCAAGCTGTTTGTAATGGTTAAATTATACTTTGATGGGAACTCTTCAGAAAATACTCAATTAGTTCAGGTTTTTTTGGAAACACTGCCAATTACGTGACGTTAATGAGCTTTTTGTTGGTAATGTAATTAAAATTCAACTGCTATAATGGCTAAAGGGAAAAATTATATCTGTAAGAAAGTTAACATTAAGAAAATTTAACATGAAGTGGGCCTAATTAGATGTTGATTATATGGTCCTATGTGCATTTGCTGCACACAACAGTAGTCTCAGAAATGTGGTTATCTTACAAATAAGAAATACAATTCAGTTGAAATACTGAGATTTAACTCTCAATTTGTTATATTGATACAACACCATGGAAATCATTGCAACATTGTGGTGAAAAAGAGAAAAATCAAGCTCTTATCCCTGATGCTTAAAGGTTTAAGATACCTGAATATGTCAGTGAGAACCTAGAGTAATTTCCAAAAAAGCATGGTATCAATCTGACATAAATATCAATATATTAAGGTCACTTTCAATTTCTGCACCTTTATTTTATTTATTCTTTTGAAAATCCTCTATGTTCTGGAAATTTGGGCAGATAGATTGGCCTGTTGTTGGTACTGTAAGTAATAAAATGATGCAATTTGTTGTTCACACCCTGCCCACAGGTCTGTAGTCTGAAGTTTTTGGAAGTATTTGAAGTAAGGGACATTTCAGGAAAATCTGCCAAATAAAATAACAGAAGGTACCTCTTCCACAAGGGGTGCACTAGCTATTTCATTATGAATCTGCCCTGAGGTCTCTTTGTTTCCTAAGGCACCCAGAGTACACATCTTCCAAACTGTCCACCATCTACTTTGGCTTGTAGGTAGCAGTTGTGGGGATAAAAAAAAATTTAAAAATAAGTGCAGTTTACAGCCATCATTTTTCCTTCATTGTTTTTCGTGTTGTTAATTTCTTTGCCTTACACAGTGTTCTTGCCAAAGAATGGGAATATGTCTCCAGCAGAGTGTGACATTTACACTGAGTTGCTGAAATAATGTCTAACCTGAAAGCTTTATGATTGAGCAACCATGTGTTTTGATGATCTGGGAGAAAATGTCCTAGAATGCTGAGTGTCAAAAAAATCCTCTTAAAAATACATCCAACATCAGATTGCTGGCTGGCAATATAACAGGTAACATCACAGTGTGTGCTTATAACAGGTAACATCACAGTCAATCACTAGAAATGGTGCAGACCACTGCAAACCTACCCCCACACTATAACAGAATCACAGAATGGTTGGGGTTGGAAGGGAACTTGGAAGCTCTACTTATCCCACTTCCCTGTTCACACAGGGCTACCTACATCCTGTAGCCCAGGACTTTGTCCAGATGACTTTTAAATATCTAAAAGCCTTCTGGACATCCCCAACCTCTCTCGGCCACTGCTGCCAGTGCTTGGTCACCCTCATAGTAAAAAAAGTGCTTCCTTATGCTCGGACAGAACATTCTAGGTTTCAGTTTGTGCCAGTTGCCTCTTGTTCTGTCATTGGGCACCACTAAAAAGAGGCTGGCTCAGTCCTCTTTGGACCATCCCTTCAGATATTTATGTACAGTGATAAGATTCTCCCAAGCCTTTTCTTCTCTAGAAAGAGAACATGTTCCATTCTGCCTTGTTTACAAACACAATCCATGTTATAAGCATTACCCCAAACATTCACTGGACAGTTATTTGCCCCATTCCCCTTTAACCGAAGGGAAGAGCCTAAAGAGGCTACAGGATAGGCTCTTTTGTAACAGACCTTCAATAGTTCAAGTTGAAAGGGCTTGTCCTGAGGTATCAAGCTGAAGCTAACAAAGTATGTGAATAAAAAGTATATATAGCTATACTGCAAACATAGAATATGGTGTGTAAGAGCCAACACTAGGATACAATTTGAATTAAGCTCAGCTCTTATGACAAGAATGAAAGTCCTCAAAGTTTTGCTTCCCACTTTCAAATGTTTTAGAGGATCTGGTTTTCAAATAATGCTGAGCACCTTCTGTTCTTTTCTCTTTTGAATAACACTCTCACACTTCAGATGCTCAAACATACCACTTCAGACAATGAAACATTAGTCTTCAAATATGTGTCACCTAAACAAGGTATTCAGGCCTCTGAAGATAGGATGTAGTTGTTCTGAATTAAGTAGACAGGCCCTTGATAAATGGCCACAAATACAGTTGTTTACAAGTCATTTTCCATTGTGAATCCTTTCTAGCTTTTACAAATTAAAACTAGAGCTGAAAAGTAAAAATTGCTTTATTCTAGGAGCTGAAGTGTACATAAATAGTAGACAGTCACTGATTCCACTCCAAACCTGTTTTCATCATCTACCTCATTCGTGCTGCGTGAGCTCAACACATGAAAGAACCTGCAATCCTTATACTTCAAACACGGAGCTACATGCTTTGCTTCACTTGGGATTACTGCAGCTGCAAAGAAGAAAAGGCCTGAAGAGGAATTTAGCAGAAAACCAGCCAGGTTCTAGAATATGGTTAGTGTTATACTCATTTTACTCAGATATCAAGTCCAATTCAGACTGCATTCAATACTTTCCAGTTTGCCAGTCAGTTCCAATTACAAGGCACAGCTGTTTAGAACATTTTATAGAGTCATTTGAAGGCTCTATATTTAATCTGAATAATTCATAGTATTTGCTAAGAGCATTTGGTATTACTTTCAATTATGAACATTGTCTTCTCAGAATGTAAAATAACTGGTACATATTTGGCCAGCTCTTCTGCTTGCGCAAATTGATGCAGCTCCATTGACTTGCAGTGGAGCGATTCCAACTTATGTGAGCAGACAGTGTGGGCTACAGCACAGTTACAATGACTGTCACTCCTGAGGTACAAACTGCTCAGCATCCGTGGCAGAGAGCATGGAGCTGCATGTTGTGAAAGGGCTGAGAGACCCTAAACTAACCCTCCATTTTGGAAAGCCATTCTTGCTCCCCAAGGGGTAGCCATGGAGTTGTATATGTACCTAGGCACACATTGTGTGTGCTATGTACAAGTAGGCATTTATGGATGTAACATGGTGTTTTATGTCTGCATGTGTTTACACATTCTGAGACGGGGAATGCTCTTTCAGGTGATTATCATGTAACAAAGATAGCAAAACAAAAGGGGCTGCAGAGCCCAGCCCTCTGAACTCACAGCTGACACGGTTAGGAGAGAATGCTTTCTGTATAATGTAAGAAAGTAAAGGGTGTGGGCCTGTAGTCATACCCCAAGATACATCCTCCTCCCTTTAGACATGTAATGGATAATAATGCAATAGTAATAAATATGTAATGAAGACAGACACAGAAGAATTTGGGGAGGTCACTTTTATGAAAGCATTTGATGAGTCTTTATTTACTTTTTACTGTCAAAAGTCAGCGAGTTCCTAATTCATTAAAATGTTCAAATCTTGACAATTTTAATCAGATGATGGTGCAGGAAACTTTGAAAAACTCCAGATACAGTGAACCCAACAACTCCAGCTGAATCATGAGAAACATGAAAATTTCCTGAAGGCAAAATTTCCTCAGGTTCTGTCTCTTAGTCTGATTCAGAGTATTGTCTCATTTGAGACCAATTATATAGAGGAGAGTGAGGTTCCCTTTGATTTTTGCCAAGAGGTGCCAACTAAGCCGTGAATTCTAAAATGTGAGAGGAACAAACCTGAGTACATATGCATGTTTCATACACTTGATATAATTTTCCACTTTTGTTTGTTTTCTGCTTTTGTTTTTTTTGAGCAAACTCTTGTTTGCTGTGCTCCTGAAATATATAGTATAGACTCAGCTATGGCAACTGAGGGTTGCATGTTTCTTGATGGTAGTTCACTTCTTTCCTGTACATTTTATTTTCTGTGTACCACTTGAAAAACAAATAACCAGTCACCTTCTAGATGCTAGATGACCTGCTAGATGATACAGCTCTATAACAACGTGCTCAACCAGGTGCACTGAGGTGCTCTATCTCATATTTTTTTTCTGGAATCATCCTACTGTAAACAAGGAACTTTATATGACACAAGAAAATAAACTGAGCTAAACAAAAAGAGAAAAACTGTCTGTTTCCTGGAGGAGAGGATATTGTCTCACATTCTGTATTGCCTCCTTCCAAAGTATCTTTAACTCAGCATGTAGAGAGATGATTGCAGCAACCCATGTCAAGTGCGTGTGTGTCCTCCTGGTGCAGAAGCGGTGGAAAGGGCCCTTTGATCCCCATCTGCTGCATTGCCCGGGTACTGCAGGACGCGCTGGTGGCCTCTGCGGGAGCTGCCAGGTGACCCACCCCGAGGACTAAAAATGAAAAAAAAATAAACCATAAATCTCAGCAGATGGATCCAATAGCACAGAAAAGTTATAAAAAAAAAAAAAAAAAAATTGATTATGTGGACTGTATAGTGAGACTTAATGTTTCCCTGAACCCCTCCTGTGGTACTAAATACAGCCAGGTATTTAGGATAGAGCTCTAGGAAGGATCCAATAAATTTTGTTTGCCACTCAAACATGGTTATTAAGTTTATACACTACCTCAGTTGTATCTTACGGGCTATGCCAACCTGGCTGTGGTCAGTCAGCAGAAAATTACCTCACTGAAGCAGGTTCTTTGCTGGTTTCGAGGAGCAGTGTTAGGGGAAATAAGAAGGTTTGTTGTAATATGTGCCTTGTGCCACAAACCAGACCGTGAGCCACTCCCGACTGGAGTACAGGCTGTCGTTAACATTCAGTGAGGTGCTACTGTGATTCCAGAACCTTCCTCCTACCTGTCTCCCCTACCTGTTTCAGTCTCTCTGTTGTCACCGGATGGCTGAACATGGCTTTCTTTGGCAGTGCTGCCCCACTACAGCTATGAAATTGTCTCCATTATTGAGCAACAATATCTGCATAGAACAGGCACTAGTATAAATGTCAAATCTATTTTGTTTAATTTTTTTCCTTGTAGGGAATGGAAATGTGAGCAAAAGGTTTATCTTGCATAAATCTATAGGCCACTGTGTTAAACTGAATTTACAGTGAATGTTTGGCATACAGTTCTCAAGTGAGTATGAATTTTCTTACAGTAGTATTTACAAAGTGGGAATTTTACATCTAAGGCTAATCAAAACATTGTTTTTTTTTAATTTCACCTGTGCTAAGCATTCGCATCTCTTCATATTCATTATATTGGCACTAGATTACTTGAAAAATCATTCATGGGCTTTGGGGAAGTTGTGCTGGTTATTTTTAACAACAGATTAAATTTATTTTATATATATATTTATTTTATTTATAGATATAAATAATTTATATAAATTATAAGTGGAAACAATGCTATTGATGTCAACAAAATCAGGATTCTAAATGTTAAATCAGAAATTGGAGAAATTGCTGCCTTGATCCCAGGCGCCTTTTGCCCACTGTTTGTCAAGTTAATGCCCTTCTGTTTGATATTTACTTCTTTGGACATTGCTACCTCACTCCTTTTGCAAATCCGTTAGCATTGATGTCATAAAGTAAGCAGAATGAATGTGTGAAATTGCTTGTAAAATTATCAAATGAAATGAATAGCAAGTATGATGACTTTTTTTTTAAGTTGAATAAGGAAACTGTCAGCAATGATGCACTCCTGTAATGCTTACTAGAGCTGAACAGTATATATATAAAGTCTGAGCAAAAGAGGCAGCTAGGCAGAGCTCAGGATCCTCAAGGCTTGCCATAGTTGCAGAAGAGAGAGTAGCTCTTTCTGCAACTGCCACGTATCACTTCAAAGTATTATAAGGTAAGATTTATATGAACTACCAATTATTTATTTGAGAAAGCCGAGTGCATTGTCTGCATTGTGTTGCCCAAAGTTTGCAACAGAGGTGTGGATCTTTCAGCAAATTGGTGTTTTCTTCTGAGGTTATACTCACTGTTATTTGGAGTTACTGACATCATCATTTAAATCTTTTAATGTATTGATTACTTCAACAGAGAATGATCCGAAAAAGGGAAATCAACAGTGTGTGTTGCAGAATTAATTGAAAGAAGGAAGATTAACCATGAGAACATGAAAGACAAGCATTGTACTAAGAACTTAAATGAGATACACAATTATTGATTTTTATATTTTCATCTTCTTTAGTATCTTCCCTAGAGATATTTAATTAATGTGAGTGTAAAATTATTCACTCCTTAGAGATACTGCCTAAATATGAATCAATGAGGATTAAGTTAGAAGCACGGAAATAAATTCAGTGAGTTTATGTGGACACTGATTTAAAACTGTCCAAGACAGATTGTCACTGTCACTCTACAGTCACTCCACTGCCCCACTTTTAGATTAGTTTGTCTCAAGCAACTATCATTTTCATATCACTGTAAGATCAGAAAAGGAAATTTTATAGCACAGAAGTAAAATTAAAGCCTTTCAATACTTATTGTGATTATTGTATAAAATTTAATTTAGTCTTCCATCCTACTATGGAATTCCTTAGACTAGAACTGTTGTATTTTACAGAACTTTCCACAAGGCATGTTAGGTAAATTAGATGTAAAATACACCTACCTGAAAAAGTAATTTCTTTATTTCTAGAAATTATTGCTATTTGCAGACAGTTTCATGTCAACAGAAATCTATTTTATTCATACATGTTCATACAAAAATATTTCCTTTTTTTACTACTGTAACTTCAAAATTTCAAAATTTCCATTTTTAAACTGGAAATAAATACAAATGTGACCTTTGAAAGATTTTTTAAAACTCAGTGAAATTATGCTAGTTAAAATTGTACATAGGTACAAAAGACACCTGTACTAGAATATATTAGAAAACCAGAAAAATCAGGTTGGTCAAGGAAATAATATTCAAATAAATATCTGATCAAGATTTGAGATGTATATTTGTTACATATTTCTGGTGGTTCAAACTGAGATGTCTTAAATTTTTCATTTTCAATCAGAAAGAAATGAAAATATTTTCATTTCATTTCATTATGCATAGGAATAAAAATTTTCTGTGCAAGATTAACTTTAGTTTTCCTGCACCTTGACGGTAAGTTTCTGTGGTTTTTAGCAGTATCTACTGGTGACCTAAGTAACTTAGAGCAAATAAAACCTTTCTTCTGATTGGGAAATTAATTGATTAGCTAGCATAAACTAAGAAAATACTATTTTTCTGATCATCTCTTTTTCTCCATAAAACATGTCTATGTTATCAAGAATAAAACTACAATTTCTTCCTTTAAAACTGTAGCTTGTTTAACTTGTCACGAACTGCTGTTGCTGGTTTGACTTACCAACAGCAAGTACTAAATGTTGAATAAACAAAAGTGATTCTAAATTTTTTTAAAGAACATATTTGATGGAAGGTTAATAGTTTTTGAAAAAGCTTATTAATAAGGATTCTCTTACCTGAAAATGTTATAAATTTCAAAAACTGCATTTATGCATCTTTTGTTTTAATAATCTCCCTATTTGGATTCTGAAAAATTTAGAAAGAAGCTGAATGTGCATTTAACTTTAATCTTAACACTGAAGAATAAAGTGGCTAGTGATACTGTTCACATCTGAAAGTTCTATAGGCCTGGGACATTAGAGTTAGAGCCAAGATAAACTGAAATCATTGAATATCTCTTTACTGACTACAGTGACTTCCAACTATTTTTTAATAAGTTTTATATAAAAGAAAAGCTTTTGGTGTTGGATATTTCATTCTGCCCCAGTGACTTGGGTTAATGGCTAATCTGGATCGCAGTTTAATAAAGCTACAGACAGCTGTAAGCTAGGACTATTAAGCAGGGCAAATTTACTTATGTGTGGTGTAACAGCCAGACTTTATCTGGTGTCCAAGTCCAAGTTAATTCATTTACAGCCATATCAGCTACCACAGGGGTCAATCAAACCATTTTGAAATGACCACAACAGAGTCATTTCCCAAAGAATAGGCAGAGCTT
Source organism: Dicrurus megarhynchus (assembly GCA_013399195.1). Taxonomy (NCBI): domain Eukaryota; kingdom Metazoa; phylum Chordata; class Aves; order Passeriformes; family Dicruridae; genus Dicrurus; species Dicrurus megarhynchus. The sequence continues at coordinate 247,640 of VXAD01008917.1, read as the reverse complement.
TTGTTCCATTGCTAGAAGCCTATGAAATGTGAAATTATGCATTCTTTGAGATAAACATTGGATGTCAGTGTTGCACCACCAAATTACAGCTCCAAATGAAACAGTGAAAACAGAGTTCAGTACCATAGTTAGGGTTTTAATAAGACTGACTACATGACCACTATGGTATATATTGGTACTATAGCAGGGTATGTTCAAGTAAGGGAGTCAAATCTCATATACCAGGACATTGCACAAGGCAGAAACAAGTCTCCAGATGCTGATGAAAAAAGGATCGACACTGGCAGTGGCTTCTGGTGGAGAGAGGGAAACTGACTCCATTGCTTAATAGTAAAATCCATCAGAAAATATTATACATTTATTTTCCTGGGTTTGATCAATACTTGATTAAGATTTTGATTGCCTCAGGTATTTTGATACTGATACTGAGGTATTCTAGTAAAATATTCATATTATTCATTGAGATTCTCTTAAAAATCAGGCCTCACAAAGTACCAGTAGCAATAGATTCTTCCTAACCATTGGTAAAATGCCTGCCAACAGTCAAGCTTTGCATCTCCAACTCTAAGTAATTTTAAAATAGATGGAAGAAACAGGTTTCAAAAAAAATCTGCTACAAAGGGGCAGACTACTGGGTCAGAGTAGAAGTCCTACAGCAGTAAGATTTTTGATGCAGGAGATTGCCTTTTCAGAGGTGTTCATTTAGCCCCCCTCATTTGCATTGCTCAGTGCAGAGCCACCTCTCCATCTCAAAATGGAGTAATCTGCACCTTCACTACACATCATTCCCTCATAATTTTCTAAGGCTTCCTCCAGCCCATGGTATAATTAAATTCAGACTATTGTGACAAGGAATTACAATAGAGAATATATATATTTTCATTCAGACTGCCTTATTTTATATATCATTGAACTTCAGTAAGCAACTCCTGCAGTAGAGCCACAGGAGCATGGCACAGATTTCATTTAGTGGGGAGGGTTTTTTGGCTGGGACTTACTTTGCCACCACTTTACTTCAAGGCACTCATGTGTCCTATCTCCCTTTATTTTTCAGACTGTACCATAAACTTCCATAGGAAAATGCCATGGATGGCAGAAGGGCTTTTTCAAATATACAAGTATCAGCCCAAGTACATGATGAAATTATTTCCAGTGACATTTTGCTGATGTGAACCCATTGCAACTTCTGTGAGAAAGAATGGGGAGCTGCTAATGTGACAGTATTCTTGACAAACATTTGCTTTGTTTTTTCTCCAGTGAATGAGCTGAGGAAAAAAATCGCAGTCACATCACTACCCCCAGTTTTGCAATAGTACATTATTACAGATCTAGTGCTTGCCATCAGCAGAACACAGAGAAAAGGAGAGAACAGACCTTTATCCTCACATTGCAAAAGAAAGTGAGGATGCAGTTGCTCTCAGCTCTCCTTGCATTCTAAATTACAGACTAGAGCCTAAAGACTGGAACAGAGACTACATCCTTTGAATGCCTACCCAAGACTCTAAAATGTTACCCACTGGACATGGAACCCATCCTAGCGGGCTCTTCATATATATCTGCAGGTTTAGATCAGCATTAAGAATGTCTCTTTTCGATGTAATTGATTCAGACATATGTAAACAGTATAACATTTTTCTTTGCTGCCTTATTTCTGTTTTGACAGGCAATGAAAATGAAAAGCATTTATTTTGTTGCTGGTCTCCTTTTAATGATAGTTCAAGGCAGCTGGCAAAATCCTCTTCAGGATACAGAGGAAAAGTCAAGGTAAATTCTTTAGACCAAACTTTTACAAATACTTGGCTTGAATTTTGTTTTCTTACACTTTGAAGCCGAACATACTATGATTTAAAGATAGCTTTACGCAGTACTTAGTCTACCACTAAAATTGACAAATTTTTAATACTGCAAAGCATAGCACAGAAATTTGGGGTATTAAAACAATAGCTACCTTATTGTAAGAATAAGTAGTGAGTAGAAAAGTGAGTAATTGTGCAGTATCCAATCGACCATACAGATTCCTTTTACCAGACAACTAGTGATCAATGTGCCACTTGCTTTCACTTTGTGGGAGTAAAACATAGTATTGTTAAAAGAAAAATCAATGCACCTGTAGACTGTACTGTAACCACTGCCGATTAACAAGGTCTAAACTTTTCACAGATCATTCAAAGCTTCCCATTCTGAACCAATAGATGAATCTAGACAGCCGAATGAAGTGAAACGTCACTCACAAGGCACATTCACCAGTGATTACACCAAGTACCTGGACACCAGACGCGCTCAGGACTTTGTGCAATGGTTAATGAGCACTAAAAGAAATGGGTAAGCGTTTTGGTCACGTTGATACAGATCTTCATGCACAGAAACAGCCAAAAATCTAGCCAATTCAGTTTCTTGGTATCAGCTTCCCATCCCAGACCATGGATAATCCTCAAATAAGTACTTGAGGAAAATTTATATATACAATCATAGAATCATTTAGGTTGGAAAGGACCTCTAAGATCATTAAGTCCAGCCATTAATAGAATATTAATATACTATTAGAAATGAGAAACGTATGCAAAATCAGTCAAAAGGATTTTGTTAAATCAAAGTGTAGTATCTGATATTCCACCTAAAAAACTATCTGAGCCTCTTTCAGGTAGATTGTCTCTGTGAATGAATTAAGTTCAATATGAATAGATATATAAACATAATGTACAATTCTGGGCCATTAGGCCTTAACAAAACTTTCCTATCTATGGATACTCTAATCCTGATGTTTCATTTTTGAAAAGGGAGCTGAAGCTTAAGTTTTGTTAACCACTGGATAATCTGCCAGTATCACCAATATAAGTTGGCATGGTTTTTTTCAAATATACTTCAATTAAACTCAAGCTACCAAGCTGAGAGCAAGAATAACGTAGAAGTGTTTCAGTCTTGTGTTCTAGAGAAAATCTGTCCAAAAAGAACCCAAAAATCTATTATGTTAATGCTTTTGAATCTCTGTGGAAGTCTTTAAAGTACAAAGTAACAATTTCTACATGTTGTATTAATTTAAGTTCATATGTCTGAAATACAATGAATATAATATTCATCTGTCAGTCATGGGGGTTTACCATAATATTTAAATAATAACCAATAAAAGCTTTTGCAGGCTCTGCAGTGTATTGGTAATAATGATCTAATGATTGTGCAATTTCACAACAGCCAACAAGGACAGGAGGACAAAGAAAATGACAAAGTCCCTGACCAGCTCTCAAGGTATTCTATTTGTCACAACTTGTTATTCGAAACCAGTCTGAGCTCATTTTCAGTTAAACAAGAAAGAAAACAACTAGTATTCTTTACAATGTTACCACAATCAAAGAAATATCAATCAAGTACATTATTTCACACCAGCTTTTTACAAGGAAAAGGATATGTCTCTATGTTTCTTACTCCTGTACCTGTGTTCTCTTGCCATATGCAGTGGGTGCAAGGAATGCAACAGGATGAGAATATGTTTCAGGAAACCACATTTCAAGTAATCAAGGAAAGCAGAGAATAAAATAAAAAGAAAATCTTAGTATAGAAAAAGGCTGAAGAATAAAAAACCAGTGAGAAGATTAGTAAAAGGAAGATGGCCAGGAAAAATTGCAGAGAGCTGATTAAACATGATGCACTGCTCAACCCTCAGCACTCAGTCCCATGTCACATAAACTACTTATTACAGAAAGGAGAACACAAGACCTGCTGAAGGCCATAATTCTGTTTCTTGACTGTGGTTTTGGGAAAGCGTTAGACAGATTGGAAATTTTAAATAAATAAATAAGAAATTGAGTAAGTGTTTTTGCAAAACAGATTAAAATACCTAAATTCATTCTTTCATTTGTCAGAAAATCCAAAAAGGATAGCCCAGATCACAAAGATCCTTAAGTTCACACTGTCAATATTAATAACAAATTTGTAATAATGTTTCCGCTTCATTGAAACAGCATATCTCAAAAAAATTAACATTTCATTAAAAATGCTCCAAACTCTAGTTAGCATTGCTGATGAAAAGTGCAGATGGTACTAAATTAGGAGGAATGGTGACATCCCAAGAAGAGAAAATAATACAAAGAGCTAGATTTGGGCAGACATTAGCAAATTCTGAAACAGAAATGCTAGGGATTATTGGGAAATATTCCATAACATGTCTACTTCTCAGTGCAGTTTGCCTTCCCAAGAGCCACTGTAACATAATTTTGTGTTATATCAGAGAAAGAACCACAATGAGGTGTAGGGAGGGAGAAGATAAATGTTTTTAATTAGATGGAGTTGATCAGGCTTGAAAGTTTTCCAAGATTGTGACTTGGTCAGAGTGATGATTAAAAGGGTGTTCATAAAACAACTCAAAATGTAAATTTGAAAAGAATTAAGTCTGAATAGTTTGGCTCAGCAAAAATGAAGGGGAAGATAAGAGGAGCATCTAACAAAGGGTACCAAAAAGCACGTCTGTATGATACAATACAGCTTCTTGCTCATAGCTAATTAGTCTAGCAGAAGACCACTCCAATACAGCTGTAATTGCTTTCCACACCTGAACTGAGTTGTTCAGACCCAGCTTGGGAACCTCTGCACAAAACTGTATTGCATAGTACAGGCAATACCTTCGGAACTGAAATACATCAAGAAAAAATATATCAAGACCAATTTGAGCAGCAAAAAGAACCCCTCTCTCTTACAGAAATACTAGCCTGGCAAGTGGGAAATTTAAATCAATAAAGATTGTTAAAAAGTTGAATTCTTATGCAGTGTGCTCCTACAGTATTGCTCTTCTTTCAGCAATGCAATCTCCAAGCGTCATGCTGAATTTGAGAGACATGCTGAAGGCACCTACACCAGTGATATCACCTCTTATTTGGAAGGTCAAGCTGCCAAAGAGTTCATCGCTTGGTTAGTGAATGGACGAGGAAGAAGAGAGTAAGAACCCATCCATTCCTATTATTAAATTTTGCCTTGCATTTGGGGTTAGAAATCATGTCTGATGAAACTTTGATGTGTTTTTGATCATTCTTGCTGTACTTCATGTTTTTCTTTTGTATTAGAAGATATTCTGTGAGTGACAGACTACCACTTTACATTATTAAGTTCACATACAGATTGAAACCTGTTCAGTATGCTGTTAAATTCTAAAAGGTCAAGTTTTATTTAAGGTCAACACTTCTAAAACTAAACCAGACCTTCCTCCTCTAACTACCACCTTTCCCCCTTCACATAACATTGCTTACAGTCTCCTTAACTATCATTGAGATTATTCAAGTCAATGTCATCTTAAATTGCCTTCTCTTTTTTTTTCCTTTTGAAGTCAATCTTTTCCTCTGCAGTATTTCCAAGATTAAATTTTTCCAATGTTATCATTGTTATCAGTTATCAACTGTACTCCATGTGCTGATGATCATTCCCAGCAGTAACTAATAACTTCTTTTCCTCTTCCCATGCTTCTCAGAGTCTCCCCAAGTTGCTGCTGCCATAAAAACTATCATTTGCTATGACTATAATTTATCTTCCTTTTTAAGATGCCTCTAATTCTTTTGCTATGGTTTGCGGTTCCCTGGACACAATGCTCCACTAATGACTTCACCTACCTATGACTTCTTTCATTTCTATCTTGTTCTCCACATCCTCATTGCAGATTTCTCTATCCTATTCACTTCATGTACTCCCTCATGACTTTACATCTTTTGTCATGATGGTCTTACACTTAGAATGGCATTACCTTCAGTCTCCTGCAGGCACCTTCTGCTCATCTATTTCCAGCTCTGCATGGTGAGGAGCTACACCATGCAGGTGCCACTCCCCACCTTTTAACTGTTCTGTACTTATTTGTGCCTTTAGACTGTAAGCTCTTTGGGGCAGGGATTTCAGTTCATCCTCTGATTATATATTCTACCAGCTGTAAAGTACTATGTAAGTCTCTTGCATTACATAAAAATAATAATAATAAATAATAATAATAAAATACAATCTGTAAGACTAGATTGTGTGTTGTAGTTAAGGAAGACTAAATAGGTAAAACTAAGTTTTGTAAATAGTGACAATTTCCTGAGGAAAACAGAGTTAAATAAATTAGGTCAGCTATAGAAAAGCTGCTATAGAGAAGGGAAAAGCTGGTTCCCCTTCCCAGTTATGTTCAGACTTCCACTTGTTTTTCTGTCATGTTTTATTTTCATCAGCAGAAATAGCATATTTCTGTATCCATTTGAGAGAAATACAACCTCAACTGAACTTAGAAACCTAGATGGGCAATTAATTGTAGACAACCCTTCTGCTTTCCCATATTTAGTACTATTTGTATATAGCCTTCCTTGAAATCAACCAGTCCGCCGGTCGTTGGACCCAGGGCCCAGTGTGCTTCAGCATCAGCCCACCTTAGTGAAACCCATTAAAATCTCCCTATATTTGGTGGGATGAAACAAGAGAGGAAAGTTTTCTAAATCAAACTCTGGCTTTGATACTGGTTTTCCAGCAGTCAAAAAAGAATAGAACAAGAATCAGGATTTGATTCCAAGTATAAAATGCTACATTCCATGTTTTTACATCAAACAAGCACATAGGTTTTATACAGGTGCTTTAAGTGAGGTATTTCAACCACCCCCCTGCAAAAAAAAAAAAAAATTGCTGCTCTTGATATCTAAATTCTTATGCAATGTAATTTTAAGGAAATAACTAGGCCTTAAGTCCAAATAAAACAGAAAAAGGTATGAAAATTTGACTGTAATGTTTTGGTAGTATTATTTCCTAAATAACAATTCTTACTAAATGTACTGATGCCTAGTCTACATGGTATAGACATTGCAGACTGAGATATATTTTTGCATGTATGGCTTTTTCAAAACTGCCAGAGAGGAGTTTAGGCTCACTGGAAGGAACAGTTGTCTGTTTTGAAAATAATGCCTCAAAAGATGTTCTGACATGCGTCGTGCTATACTGAGCCCTAACATCAGGCTCAGCCCTTACCTCCTTCAAATCACGGGAAATATGCTGTGTATTAGAACCCTGTAATAAGGCCCTGTTAAATGGTTTGTTTATTTAGATCTGCACATTGTTTGATAATTTCTTACCTTTGAAGTTTCCCAGAAAAAGCTCTTGTGGCCGAAGAAATGGGTCGAAGACATGCAGATGGAACCTTCACGAGTGATATCAACAAAGTCCTTGATGACATGGCTGCCAAAGAGTTCCTAAAATGGCTAATTAACACAAAAGTTACCCAAAGGTGCCTGAATTTTATACTTTTCTTAATACCAGTGTTTAAAATGGATTTGTCACACATAGGAAAAATACTACTAATTTTTATCTTAGCTATTGATAAATCTGTACTATGTTGCAAACTTTGTTATAGACAGATGAAGAAGGGTAGGACACTAAATGGAACTTGTTCCAAATATTATTTGAATTTTTTATCAACGGTAAACCTCTCTAATAGTTTCCTATTTAACCTGAGAGTAGTTTTGCCACTGTTACCAGAAATAAGGTCAGATTAAATTATCAAAAAATAAAACTTTGCTTTGCATGAACATTATAAAATCAGAAATATTTATTGCTATAATTACATCAAATTGATTATTCTTTAAAGACTGTGATACAAAACACTGCCTTAAAATGCAGCTTGTCATTAGGGAACAGTGCTGTAATCTAAGTTCCTGACAGGTGACTGTTTAAGAACCTGCTTTAGTTTGCTTGTATGTAGGCAAAGCAGCATTTTCTAAATGAGCCCTGCAAACAGGTTAATAGTTGGGAATTGTTTGTTAAAATTAACAAAGCATTTAAAAAATAATTAAATGGCAACTCAAGACACATGTGAGTGGCCAGATTTTTTTAAATGTTGGATGTCCCCTTTGCATTACTGAAGACTAGTTTTGCATTTTGGAAATCTGAAACAACAAATATTGTCTCAAAAAATTTAGAAGGTACAGTTAAAATACAGTTTTTATTAGCATATTACTATTTTTGTGTTTGTAGTTCAGCATTGAAACAAACAATTTAGGAAAAGAATCTATTAGAAACTAGTAAAACGTTTTCCTTTAGGAATAATTGTTTTCAATCTGTTATTAGAGAGAGGCATTGAGAGGTCTGTGGAACTAACATCTGCTCACTCTTAAACAGAAAAAATATGTTCCACACATATTTCATAAATCTTGGGAGACTTAGAATATTTCCTAAATGCTGTTGTTTTTTTTTCTTTTTTTTCCCCAGAGACCTTTTGGAAGAATACCAGTAAAAATGAAGAATAAAATGGGATAAAGGAAGATCTTCATTTCATCAACTGCCAGTTATTAAGAGATTCTGAAATCTGTATTCTGTCATTTACATTTGGTGTAACAAAGCTATGTCACCTTGCATGCCAGGAAATAATTGTACTATAGTTTAGTGTTGCCAAAGGTTTATATATGGAAAACCTGTTGTCTAAAGGATGGTTTTCTTAACAGGTTTAAGACTGTGAAAGTTCAATAACTTCATATTTTCCATTTATTAGGACTAAAGTAACTCCATTTATATTTAAGGATAAAATTATTTTTCTAAAAAATTTACTTCTACACACAAATTATTCAATCACCAATTACACGTGTTATTCATAAGGGGCTGGCAGTTACAAATGCCTGAGAAGTGAATATCCCTCTTAAAACCTTTGTTATAAAAAGGCTAAGCTTTAAGGATATTAAATGATAGCCTTAAATAAATTTTTTCAAGCTTCTTTTCTGTTGACTTCTCATGTGTATATGCAGTGTGCCTCTTTGCAGTCCATTTCATTTTATTCTAATATTCTAGTGTCACTGAGATATTAGAAGTGGTTTCTTTGGAATGATAAAACAAACTCAGCATTCTGTTGCATCACGTTTTGTCCACCATGATCCGCAGAAAAGAGCTGTGTGAACTCTGAATTATCTTCAGTTGAAAAAGAAATCATGTAAGAGTAAGCTAGAGAGGTAAACATGACTGAAGAGACAATTATTCTTCATTAGCATAAATTCTGGCTCAGAAAAGGAGGACAGCTTTGAAAAATGTTAAATGCAATATACTCCATAAGTGTGGAAACTGCCCCGTAACTTCTTCAAATTTTATAAGATTGCCAAGTTAAACCAATGCAAATGGCCCTCTAATCTGTGTTATATTCCTTCCTTCCTTCTTCCTCTGAGAACCACTTGTACGTGGTGTTACCTCCTATTTCCAATGACTGCCTAAACCCCCTTTTCTCCCCTCACTGTTTTAGCAGGGATCTATATTAAAATGTCCTAAAGGGCAAGTGGTTTAAGAGAAATCCCATGGGCTTAGCAAGTATCTAGCAAAAGTTGATACGAAATAGGACCATTGTTGAATCAGAATTAGTACCTATAATTTTTGCTAGGAATAAAATTTTTATGGGAGTAAGTTTTTTAAAAGCATCTGAAACTTTCACTGATAACCTAGAATTTCTGGGAAAATATTAGATCATTCTTCCAAAGTGCTATAGGACTGAATATTCTGTAATTTCAGATCAGGATAGATCATACTCAATTTGGCATCTCAATCAGCTTCTTGAAAGCAACAGAAAGCTGTTCTAACAACCCAACTTTAAACAATTTAAACCAAATAGAATCTTGCATTAAAAGAAAAAAAAATCATAGCATTCAAAATACCACTGAAGATGAAAAAAAAAAAAAAATGGAGGCTAAGTACACATATTAGTTATTTATTTAATCCCATTTGTACACAGTGGTTTGGGTCCAAGTGGAACTGGAAAAGATTCAGTTATACACAATTGGATCCATATGGTCCAGGATAAAATGGTACGAGGTAACTTTTCTGTTTCAAAGACTGAACAATTGTCTTTGGAATGTTTTATTTCACTTTGTCCAGGATATTTTAGTGTTCTGAAGGACAGGATTCCTAAGTTAAAAACCCATTTTTCCACAGTGTCTGTCACCAGGGTATTTGAGCCCTCCTGGTGATGGCTTTGTCAGCTATGAGAATACTGGGCTTTCCACACTTTCACAAATCATATGCTTTAGGTACAGAGGGGTATAAATTATTTTCTCAAGTTTATACAGCTTGTCTGGAACACAACAAAAACATTTAACCTCTAATTTTCTAAGTCCCAATCTAGAGCATGAATCAAAATTAACCCTTTCTTCAGAAGTGAGATGAATCTGAGCTTGCAATCAGAAATATCAAACACATGTTTCAGCTCAACAGGACTAAGATTTACATATCCTGAAATTAGAGAGCAAGTCCATATGGGATCAGTAATAAGGTATGTCCTGGATATTTCTCACACATGCTACATGAAATTCAGTGAGTAGTATAAATATAGGGAGAAATAAGTCACAATCTCTTTGCCTTTACTACACAATAGATAGCTGGAGTCCTCTGTGAATTGCATATGCACTGCCTTGCACTTCCAGGTGGCCTTATATTTAAAAGTGTTCCCACCATATTTTATTTGCTGAGTGTGCAGCATCTTTCCCCTTCCACACTATTTATTAAGTAATAATAAGCATATTGCAGTAAAAAAAGACAACTACTTGGAATTAATACCAAAAAAAAAAAAAAAAAAACAAAACCTGAGACACTCCAACCATTCACTTGTGCTCTGAGGACATGTAGTAACAATCTCTAGTTGCCAGAAAAATAATTTTATAAAGAAAAATAAACAAACTTGAAAGAACTGAGTGACAGCTGCTACTAGCCACACTGAAATGGTTGTCCCAGTGACATAATCACATAAAATGGGGATTTTTCTTTCCTGATTTAGAGTTAACACTCTCTTCATAATCCTCTCAAACAGAACTAATGCAAAGATGTGCTACAAAACCACCATGGTATTTCAACTTCATATGCAAAGAAAAAATGAAACTATTTCTGAAAAATACAACATTTTTAATATATATGTAGTCAAAAGACACACTTAGTCCAGTAGAACTTGAACACTCCTCAGTGCTAATAGCACTTTTGCCTTCTTTTCTTCACAGCACATTTGAAGCGAGCCACTGAATCCATGCAAAACTTTATCCAGCACATATTTTGTCTCCCACAGCTACACATTGAGAAATCTGGAATACATCATTGCACCTGTACAGTACACTGTACACATTTTAGTCACATTTTTACTCTGCAGAGAACTTAAGTTTTCCTGTTTTGCAGTTTGACTCTTCCAAATATTTCTGGAGGAAAGGCTCTTTGCAATCATGCAACTTCTTTATGAATACAACTTGACTATGAAAAGCTACAAGACATTCAGGTACATTTTTTCACAAGATTGACATAATTTGACTGTGCTGTATTTTGAGACATTGTGATGATAACTACTTAAATGCTTAGGGGAAAAGAAGCACAGGTTGGTTGTATTATATATATATTGTGTTTCCTACTCATTCACCCTGGGGTGGTGAGGAGTGGTGGTGGTTTGTTCTTCTTTTTGATTGCTTGCCGCACCGACCGATTCCTTGCCCAAGCTTGGCGGGCGGCAATGTGATCCGATGCCCTCAGAGCTGACAGTGGGCTCTGGGGCTTTCAGTTCTTGGATCCACAGGGGCCGGATGGAAGTTCCGCAGGGAGCTGCGTGGCAAACGGCTTTTCGCAGGTTACGCCGGTAGCTGTTTCTGAGCGACGGCAGAGGCAAGAAGGAGAGAGCCCGGCTGCTTGTGGCTATATACCTAGGCTTTATTTCTCGTCCCTCGAGGGACGGAGAAAAAGCGGCATAGGCGGGAGCCAGCAAACAGCCCCCTTCAAGGCTGGAACAAAGGTTTTTAAGGGCAGAAGAACGGGGGGGGAAGGAACAGTGGAGATAACCAACCAGGGAATGACAAGGGTTAACACTGACCACTCAGGGGACAGGAGAGGAGGGACAGACTTGGGACATCAAATCCAAAACGGAGCCCTTAAGATCTTTCTAGAAACTAATTGCATAGTATATGAACTTATTATAAAACATGAACCAGTGGGACCAATCCTGAACCAAGGAGGGAAGAAAGGTCTGGAAACAGGGTGGAGATGAGATGTGAGTGGCGTCTCGTGGGCATGGATATCAAACCTCTGCGTCTCCCTCAGGATTCTCCTCAAGGGTGGAATCCTGGGCAGAGAAGTTCACCCAGTGGGTGTCACTCACTTTAAATGCAAGGGGCTGGGCCACAATTGCTGATAAGACAAACATGCACAGTATACCAAACAGATATTTAAGCGGAGCTGTAAGATATTCTGAAACACTGGTCATGCATCTTACAGCATACAATGATATGCTACTTTGAAGAGTAATGTAAAAGACTGTCATTTCACTGTGATTTTACTTTATAAAGTGGACTTATCTGTACTCAGAGATGAGTGGTTAGCAAGCTGTGAAATTGCAGCACGTTGGACCCTACATGGTAAACGTACACTGTGCTACCTGGAACCACTGTCAGGGCACATTAATGACATTCCTGAGGTAAACTGATATAGCCAGCACAACATAAATTCATAACTAGTACCAACTGCTACCTTCAAGGAGAATGGTATACAATAGTGAGCAAGAATATGTTTGTAGCTACATGATGTCTATAAGCTTCCATACGGACATATCTTTAATGTTTCTAAACACTTTGGGTTATACTAAAGGAGACTTTTTTATCACAAAAAGCTAGTAACTCACTTCCAGACACAGGTTTCTTAAGAAACAGACACAAAATATTAAATGCTCTGCTCTATCTGCAGAAGTAGAATGAAGGAGCAAGTAGCACAACCTTACTGAAAGCTTTGACAAGTACTTTGAAGGCGAGTCTAAGAACATTTGCTATTTCCCTTGACTTGAAATCTTGCTTCAGCAGATCATATACTTTTTCTGTTACATTTCTGAACTTGTAGAATACCTGCATCTGTCTCTGGTAACTACTAGTGTTCTGCAATTAGAGGGGGGAAATCTAACACAGACAAACCCAAAAGCACCACTCACAATTACTTTTTGGAGGCTAGAGCTTTTAAAATAATCCAGAAACTCCCAGAGTTGTCTTAATACCTGGTAACAGTCAGATTTTTAAACAATCAAAAACTTTACAGTTTTGATTTACATGTTAGTCTGTCTTTTCCAACAATTTGTCCTGCTTTCACAGCACATACTCAAAATTCTCCTTGGTAAGGGAATCATCTTATGTAATAAACAAGGGTCATCTTCGGCACTAAACTTTAAACTTTTGTCCTATACTTCCATTTCTTGGTCTTAATTTAAAAACCCACTTAGCAGACTTACACATCTATCTCCAGTGCCAAACAAACAAATATAAGCCCTTCCTGCAATTTTATCAGTTCTTTCATAACTTGATTGTCAGAGAAAGAAGTTCAAAGAGCAGAAACTTTACAAGAAATGCCGGTGTTAGCAAAACATTGGGAGCTTTTCCATCAGCGTTTGAAGGCATTTCACTTCTGGGCCGTTATCTGATTTCCGACAGAAATCCCACCGGTGTCCCAAGTCCCTCCTCTGCCGCGTACAGCGGTGTCACCGCGCTCCAGGGGTGTGAACTGACGGAGAAACCGCCGCTCAAACTGCAAAGCCAGCAGAAAGCCGGGATCTTGCACAACCCCCAGCGCCTGCCGCTCCCAAGGCAGCCGCCCCCAGCCCCCGCCCAGGAGCCGCTCACGAGGAGAGCCCCGCGGGCAGCGCCGGGACTGCGGAGCCTCAGCGCGCTTGGCTCGATCGGCGGAGCTGCGCCCCGCCCGCCCCGCTCCGCGATGCCGGTGGGTGAGGGGGGGGTGGGCAGCAGCGCGGGCAGGGCCTGCGCCGCCGGCGTCTGACGGGACTTCTCCTTTCAGACCTTCCTGAAGTGGCTGCTGGGGTTCTTGGGGGTCGCCGTCGTTGTCGTGGTCGTCACCGTGCCCCTGGTGCTGCTCACCCGCAGTAAGTGCGCGGCGCGGCCGCGAGGGGAGGGCGGCGGGGGGCTCGCTGCAGCCGCCGGCGCTCGGCGTATCCTCGGCAGCGAGGGAAAGTTGTGCGGAAAGTTTGTGCCTCAGGGAACTGGGTCCGCAGAGCTGGGGCTGCTGGGTCCTGGAAACTGGGAGGTACGAGCGTCTCACCAGGGAGGGTGGGGGGCACGGGGACAATTAAAAAGTCTCTTGATTTTCCTGTATGCGCGGGTAATAGTTAGAAGCACTGTCGTTTTCAGCATTTTTGTTATTGTGACCAGAGGCTCTCGAACCAGCAGTAAAATGCCAATTACTCATTTTTCTAGGGTGTATTGAAGAGGTAAGATTATATTCCCTCTCATTTGCTTTGTTTGCACAACTTTTGTTAATGCCTTTGAGTGAAATTATATAAACAGCACAGTTTCAGAGGTCAGAAAAGTAGAGAAAGATTTGGAATGTGGTTTTGGACTCTGACCAGTTAGCACTTTTCAGGTTGCCCTTGTAGCTCTGGATGTTAATGTGAAACAGCATTAAATCCTGATCGAGCAATGCATTGCTTTCAGCTTGTAGGATAGAGCTGCTCTCATTTTGTGTTCTTACGATTAACAGCTGAGCAGTTGTCATATGTCTAATCAGCACTGCAAACTCGAAGGGAGTGTTCTCTAGACTAGACCTAGATCCGAGAGGTGCACCCCAAAAAGACTGAAGATGTGTATGCTGTTCTTGAGGATGTGTTCAGAAATTGCTTATGTGCACACAAAGTTCTGGGGGTTTTGTTGTGTCAGTAAAGGGGCGGAGCTTGTGTCACTGGTGCTCATGTGTCATAACTTACATTTAACTGTTTTGCAGTTTAGCTCTATTAATATCAATATCACAGTCATTCAAAACTAGATTTTCAAAGTCCAGATATCTGAGTTACATACCTTCTAGGCTAAAACTTCCATCTGTGGATGCTGAGTCTATTTTCTTTTATTTTTGGGCAGCTTTTTGCCACTTATCTCAAAAAAGCAGATTTTTGAGGTGGCAAGAAATACTCTGAATTTCACAAGTGGGGAAGAGCAAGAGAAAGGGTCTTGATAACTTATCAGATGGATGTGTGCAGGCATAACACCTAGTGAAAGAATTCAGTATGCAGGCCTGAACTCTGCTGAAGAGTTGGTACTTGTCTATCTTGATGCCAATGCTGTGTCTTACTGTAAATAAAGTGGGTTTTCTTCTTTCATAAATTGTAGCACAGGAATTCTTTTGCTCTAGAAGTGGCTGCAATTCAAGATCAGTCATTCAGTTACATAGTAAATTCATGTAACTTCAAAGAAGCATTTCTGTTCTATGATACACAGAATAGCACCGTGCTGTCAGCCTTGGCTTGCGTCCTTTTGGTTGTAAAAGAGTAGAACAGTGTTTTTACTATTGGTTCAAATTGAAGCTTAGGAAATTACCTAACACACCCAGGTAGTTCAGTAAGTCCCTGTGGGTAAAATAAGGCTTGAGGTGGAGTGATCCCAGTTCAAAAACTTTAATTCCTGTCTCTTCACAAATCAGACCAGCAGTAACATCTGAACAACTGTGACCATTGTAGTTTGGGAACTGCGGAGTTCTTTTGGATTTTTGACTGAAGAGTGCTAAACAGATGTTTTGTGTTAGCTGAGAGTGTACAGGTGGTGTATTCATAAAGTATTTGTTTATAAGTGCACTTAATCACTGACAGTTTGATTATATGACTTTTATGAACAGCCACAGGACACATGAGTCAGCTGGGGATGCCTCTTGGGCCACACAGGTGATTGAGTACAAAATGAAACTGGCAAAATTGCTTTGGGAAGGAGCAGCTCACATAACTGTGACCATGCGAAATCAAAGTCTGCTCTGGTAAAAGTCCTTGTAATTGCAGTCAGATAGTTTTTATTTCATCTCAGTGGTTCTAGCATTGTACAGGGAGTGAATATGACAATTATTGATATAAACAGAGAATTTTGAGTTTGGATTTTTTACCTTTGGGTGCAGCTGTTTTCCCTGCCATGTTTCTCAATATACTTTCATTTCATAAGCTTAGTAGTCATGCAGCACATAATTAGTTTGATAAATGGTTTCCAGTGCTGTGAAAGGTTGTTCAATTTTGCCACTCCAGCAGAGTTCTGGCTTGTTGGCTGTCCTGTAGGCGTGGCAAGGGGGACTTCTGCTTCTTCTCTTGCAGGCACTCAGCATGGACAAATAGTGCGGACTTCAATTTGAAGAGTGGTTCCCTAATTTGGGGTGCAGCCCTTCGCCATTTACCTCGAGGGTCTGCTGCCAGAACTCTGTACAAAATTTTATACATTTCATTTAGACCCGCTGCCTATTTTGACACCTCATTTTATATTTAATAACCACATGGGGCTGCTTGCATCAACCAGCTTAATTTCAAAACAGCCTTGGGGCTTTTATTTGAAGTCTGTTGATTAAAGCATTGTTGTGCTTTGAGGAGCTATCCAACGGGTGACTACAGTAACAAGTTGTTACCCTTAAAGCATGAGAATTTTATAAAAATATTTTGGTCTGTCTGTTCATGATTCCCCAATTTGCTTACACTTCTCATGATTTTTTCCTTCTCTAACCTTCCATGCAAAGGGCAGATTGAAACATACCATGTCTATATATACCTTTACCATTTCTCTAACTGCAGTTCTTGTTACGGCTGGGCAAGAAGGCCAGGAGTGGGAGGATGAGCAGCCACTGCTGAGAGCAGGAAGGAGACAGTGCAGTATTTACTATTATTCTGCTGCCATGAGCAAGTCATAGACAGCCTTAGAGTGAGGATCCCATATGACTGACTGTCCACAAACCAGGTTTCTTCACCCACAGGTTTAATTCTCCAAGGGTGAGAGATATTCACTGAATGAGAAGGATCATCGCCATCATGATTAGATCATACTATGTATGTGCTTTTGTTGTCTTTTGATAGAATTGTGCCTAGAAGAGGCTGGAAGAGCACAGCAGGTCCTGGGGAAGTTAATGACCTTAAGGTACCTGAGCGTTCTTTGGGAGTCTGAAAAGACAGGGAATGGAAATGTTTTCCTTCTACATGTCCTTGACTTCTGCAACTGTCATTTAACTCAGTTATCTATCCTAATTCAAATGTTGAGTAATACAATATAAAACACCATTATCAACAGTGGATTGCTATCTGTAGAACAATTCTGCTATTCTTATTTCCTTGCTTTGCATGAGATAGGGTAAATTTGAGAGGGATTCCAGAGCTATTGATTACCAAGTTAATGATTAAATCCCTCCGGGGAAGTCTCTGCAGCCCCATGGAGGGGTTCTTGGATGAACTGCTGCAGGAGGTGTCACAGCACTCACTCATTGGTTATGGTCTCTACTGAATGTCCTGTATCAGCTCCTGGGTATTGGCTAGAATTCTGGATGAAGTGAACCTTTGACCCAAGCCAGAAAAGTAGTTTTTACCTACATTTTTGCTGGAAATCTATTTCAGTGCTCAAACTGTCACATAGGCAGTAACTGGAGTGTGCAGGAGGGGGGAAGAGTTAGAGTACTCTTTTACACATGTTGGAAGAGAAATGGCGAAACAGCAGGTTTGGAAAAACTAGCCTGAAATGTCTCTTTACTTTTCTGACCACTGAATCAGCCAGGATTCCCTTGCATCTCTCCTGCTGCTCCAAAATTACATGCTTTGATTGCAGATCATTCTTGCTCTTATTCTGCTGTCACTTTAAAATGCCAATAAGCATTCACCTTTTCTGATTTTTATTATTTCTCTATCCCTTTCTCATTATTACTGAACATCATGCTTGCACTCATCTTTTCCTTTTTGTGGTTTTTTCCAGTCTCTCTTGGTAGTGGTGAACATGCAGTAAAGCTTCCAATATTATTCCTTTTAGTTTTCCATTATTTAAAGTCAGTTAATTTCTTGTGATTTTTTTTTTTTTAATTACACATGGAAATTAGTAAAATGCACCTCGACACTGGAGAATAACAAATGCATGTACCAAAAGTAATTTGTCAACATGGTTTGGTTTAGGTATGGTAATATGTCATACCATAAACCTTACACAATAGTTAACTTCTTGTTTGCTTTCCACCTGTCCTGGTTTTGTCTGCGAATCAGGTAATTTTCTCCTGGTAGCTGGTACAGTGCTCTGTTCTGGATTCAGTATGAGAATAATGTTCATAACACACTGATGTTTTGGTTGTTGCTAAGTAGTTCCTGCTCTTAAGTCATGGACACCAGTTTCCCAGGCTCTGCCAGAAAAGAGGTGGACAAGGAGCTGGGAGGGAGCATGGCCAGGACAGCTGACCTGATCTGGCCAAAGGAATATTTCGTAACATAGAATGTCATGCTCATATAAACAGGGGGCCTGGCTGCGAGGTGCCGATGACAGGCTGGACATTGGTCAGTGGGCAGTGAACAAATGTATTTTGCATCACTTGTCTTTCTAGGATTTTATTCCTCTCGCTCTCCTTTTCATTACAATTATTATTACTATGAGTATTGTATTTAGTTTTGTTTTAATCATTAAACTGTTCTTATCTCAGCCTATGGGTTTATCTTTTCCTGGTTGTCCTCCCCATCTCCACTGAGGGCGAGAGAGGAAGGGAGTGGCTGAGTGGTTCTTAGTTGCCAGCTGGGGTTAAACAATGTCAACACCTCACACCTAAGAAACCAACTCAATTTTTCTCTTAAGAGAGGGTGGCATATTAATAGGAAATTCCAAAATTCAAACAGAATTATTTATCAACTTTCTATGAGTATTACTTACATAAAAGGTTAAGAGCCTTCCTTTGCAGGATTTACTTACGGTTTTACTGTTGTAACAGGGGTATTATGATGTAATTATTTCCAGTATATCATTATGACAGTGGAAATATGTAGGTACTGCCAGGAGTAAGACCAGGGTAGGGATGCATCATTGAATCATTAAGATTGGGAAATACCTCCAAAATCATCAGGTCCAACCTTTGGTTGAACACCACTTTATCAACTAGACCATAGCACATTGAATCATCTCTTGAATATTTGCAGGGATGGTGATTCCACCACTTTCCTGGGCCCTCCTTTCCAATGCTTAACCACCCTTTCAGTGAAAAAATTCTTCCTGATGTCCAGCCTGAACCTTCTCTGGCACAGCTTGAGGCTATTTCCTCTTGTCCAGTCACTGTCTGCCTGGGAGAAGAGCCTGAGCCCCACCTGGCTACAGCGTCCTCTCAGGTAGTTGTAGAGAGCAATTCACCCTGAGCCTACTCTTCTCCAGGCTGAACGCTCCCAGCTCCCTTAGCCACTCCTCATAGGAGCTGTGCTTCTCTGGACACATTCCAGCACCTCCATGTCTGTCTTGGATTGAGGGGCCCAGAACTGGACACAGCACTCAAGGTATGGCCTCACCAGTGCCGTGTACAGGGTGTCAGTCAGTGCCCTGGCCCTGCTGCCCACACTGTTGCTGATCCAGGCCAGGATGTCCTTGGCCTTCCTGGCCACCTGGGCACACAGTGGTTCATGTTCAGCTGCTGTTGACCAGCACCCCCAGGTCCTTTTCCACTGGGCCACTTTCCAGCCATTCTGCCCCAGCCTGTGGCACTGCCTGGGTTGTTGTAACCCAAGGGTAGGACCCAGCACTTGCTGAACCTCAGGCACTTGGCCTCAGCCCATCGATCCAGCCTGTCCAGATCCCTCTGCAGAGCCCTCCTGCCCTACAGCAGAGCAACACTCCTGCCCAACTTGGTGTCATCTGCAAACTTAATGAGGATGCACTCAATCCCCTCATCCAAAGCATTGATAAAGATCATTAAACAGAACTGGCCCCAGTGCTGAGCATTGGAAGCCAGTCATTTGGAGTTTAGAAAAATAAATCTGTATGTGGAATTGTTGAAAAAGAATAACAAGAAAATTCAATCTTTGCAGCCTCTCTGAGGAACCTAAGAGTGGAAGAAGCAGTTTTGCTAAAAATATGAACATCCATTGACCTGTATAAAATCTTCAAAGCCAATAAAATGCTCTTAAATGTCAACAATTACTTTATTTTGTCAAAATAAACCTCTTTGACCCTTCTTTTCAAATGGAATCTGAACAAGAAGAACCAAAATTTGGAATTCAATGTATGTTGAGTATCTTTGGTCAGTGGCACAATGTGGATAAGTAAGAATATACTGGTAATGGCCTACCTTGTAGATTAAGAAAATGCTTCAACTAGAACTTCTATGACTGTACCCTTACAGCTTGGCGCGTGTTTTCATATTCAGATACTATGTGGAAGGTGTTGACAGAAAATGAAATTTTAATTTTATACATAGCCAACAAATCTTAATAGTGGCCTGATTTTTAGTAATGAGACCTTAGCAAAATATGTATGTCACCAGGGAGAAAAACATTCATCAGTTTGGAAAAATCCCTAAACCTGTTCATCAGCCACCTGTCTTAAATTGCTTCTTCTTTTCCAAGAGAGAGTTTTGTTGCTTTCCGAAGCCGCTCTGATTGAAAATGACACTTTCTCGATTAGGAAGAAGTCATATTCCCAGCTAGACAACTGTGTATGAATATTAAATACCCACTTGTTCATAATCCATCAAATTAAATATTCAGCTAAATAAATAACCTGAGAAATTAATATTCTCACAGAAACTTCAAGAGCAATAAATCCAGCCTAGTAATTTTTTTAAAGAGTCACCTTTCAGATGGAATTGAGCAAGCATTTATTTAACCTTTTATGAGCATTTTAGACTAAAATCACTGTATGTTTTGTCTCTTGACTTTTATTGCAGTGGTAGTTGTACAGTCTGTGCTGTATATATACAGTTTTCTTATTGTTTGGAAATAAGAGTAAAGCCGTAATAGCTGATCTAAATGTCTTCCTGTGATGTTTCAGATGTCACATGCATCCAACCTGCAGAAAGATAACCTGCAGAAGCTATTGTGAGGTGTTTTTCTGTGTATGCCTCCAAGGACTTTCCTCTCCTTTTCTTCTTCAGCATAGTAAAAGAGGAGGCAGTCTGTTTCAAAAGTATCTGAAAGACTGTGGCTCTCTGAATTCATGGGGACAGGTTAGCATCTTGGTTGATCAGTCACCACGTCTGTACTCGAGTGTTTTCATCAGTTGCTTTTATTTTATTCTTTTGATTTAGCCAGCTGAAATTAAAATTCCTCCCCTTCTGGACCCTGTAGGTAGAAGGGTAGATGCAGATAGATGAAGGTAGATTTTAGGTTTCCATTAAAAAAAAAAAAGGCAGGGAGGATGCATGGGGAGAATTGCACAACCAAATTTAAAATCTGTAGTCTTTTGTTTTCAGAAGAGAACACAAACACTCACAGACTGAATTGTTGTTGTTGTTGTTATCACTTTACATACTTTGGAAAAAGTAGCTTGTGCACTGTGGGCAGTAAGAAAGAAATACTTTACATAGAAGCTGACTGCAGTGTGCTGAAGCTGATGACCAAACTCATTAGCTTAACTAGATTCAAAGTTTCACTTGGTCTTTACAGACTAACCCAGTTACTTGGCTTTAATTTTCCAGTCAAAATTGTAATGCTAAAATAAACTTTAGGACACCTTGGTGAACAACAAAGCAAAAGAGGGATAAATATGTAATCAATTATTTCATCATAATCTTATCAGGAAGTGTTTGTTATTTAATTAATTAATTTTTTATTAGGCCTTCCCTGAATATTTTATTGCTTCTCAGATTTTGAGGGGTTTTTTTATTTGAGGCGTTTCTGAAATTTGAGTTTAAGGATAAGTAAATGATTCACAATTGCAACTGTTAGCAGTTGGGGCTCTGCAGTGAACTCCCCAGAGTGAGCATGGGGAGAAAGGCGCTAAGATCACTTCTTTTCAGCTTTTGAGGAGTACATGTTTGCTGAGGTAAGAGAGCCAGAGGTCTCCTGGTCATTTTAGTCATTGTCAAAAAGGTATTTTCATTTCCATGAGTTTGTTGAGTGATCTCGCTGACACTCCTTGATTTTATGCTTGCTGAATTTACCTTGCAATAAAGTTTTATGGCCTTCCCACTGCTACTACTTTAGAGATGGTTAGCTAAAACACTTTAATAA
Source organism: Dicrurus megarhynchus (assembly GCA_013399195.1). NCBI lineage: Eukaryota > Metazoa > Chordata > Aves > Passeriformes > Dicruridae > Dicrurus > Dicrurus megarhynchus. The sequence continues at coordinate 225,751 of VXAD01008917.1, read as the reverse complement.
CCAGCAACAAAAACCCACTTAGTAGCCAGGTTAAGAAGCTGGGGTGGAACAATTTGCAGCAACATCCAAATCTCTCTTCTGTCTGTTTCTTTCAGAAGAGACCTCTTCAGGAATAACGTACACTCTACAGAATTACTTGAACAATGACTATAAGTACAAAACACATAATTTGGAGTGGATTTCAGGTAATTCATGTATACGTACAACTTGAATGTCAAGAATATGTACTACCTTCAGCAATGCACTACCTTTGGTCACCTCATGCTGAGGTGACTACTGTATTCTGAAAAAAAAGTCAAATTATTTAATAGTACCATGATAGAATGGTGCGTAGCTCAAAGAGTTGATTCCTTGTTTCCCTTAGAAACATGCTCACGTTCGTGGCAAGCTATATTCTCCTACTGCTAAAAGAGCATACTTACTTCTGTGCTTTTGGGTAGAAGCATGTTTCCCTCTGAGGTGTGTCAGCTTCCTGTGCATCGGGCTGCCAGGGAAAAGGGAGATACAGGCTGCTTTTCCTTTTGGGTATGCCTAGTGCCCCAAGGGAAAGAGATGCTAGAAGGTGGATGCTGTGAGCCCCAGGACTGCATTTTGTGAACATTCTTGTGCTATAGACATCCTTTCATTATAGAACTGGGAAACACAACATTGACCAGATTTTTGAATTTTATTTCCTGCTTAAAAAAATGAAGGGAAAACAGAAGTAACTGATGAGCATTTTGCTTACTTTTTATTGCATCTCTCTTGTGCTTTTAGGAAATCAGTATCTTCACAAAACAGATAATGGGGACATCCTATGCGTCAATGCTGACAACGGAACATCCTCAGTAATCCTGGCAAATACAACATTAGTATGTTGAATTATATGTAATATATGCAGACATTGGGAAAGGTATTGAATTTCATATTTTGTTCTGCGTAATCTTTGGAATCAACGCTTAATGTGTTTCTTTTGCCCTTCCTTTGTTGACAGGATAAGTACCAGGCAAGCACAGTTATATTGTCTCCTGACCAAAAGTTTGCTCTTCTGCAGTACAGCTATACAAAGGTACAAGGGCACTTTACATCTGAGGATGAAACTGGGAAAAAAGGTTTGGGAATAACTGAGAGGCTGAGAAAATGTGAGGGGAATGCAGGAGGATGGATGAATGTGGTGGATGTTTGTAAGGGAACAGACAAGTTGAGCAGGCAGGAGGAGAAGAGAGTGATATTATCTGTGAGCTTGGCAGAAGAGACTTGACTGCCTAAGGAAAAAAAGCATCTGGATAAAATGTGGATGGAGAGTTATCACAAGGATGCTTTATCTGGGAAGACAGTCTAGGAGAGTAGATAGGCATGGCTCTCCCAGGAGTTGTGTGGGTAAGGAGAAGTGATGAGTAGATGCTGGTGTACATCTGCTTGTATGTGTATGCTATATATATGTGTGGTTGTTACATTGTGGTGGTAGGAGGTAAGAGTTTAAAACTGAGGTGAATGAAAAGCTGCATGTGCTTCAAAGAAGGCTTGTGCTTGGAGTGGGCTTGTGTGTCCCTGTTCCCTCCTGTCAGTGAGCACATGAAAAGCCTGCAGCAGAATGCCTCATCCTGGCATGGTGCTGAACCGTGCAACAAAGGTCAACCCACATTTATGCTAGGTGGCATGAAAACCTGGCTCTGTGTGCCAACTGAGAAGCCTAAAAGAGGTGATCATTTGCTCTGCAGTTCGTGCACTGAGAAACCAGTAACTTTGTTGTTCTTTCCTTTTTTTTCTAGAGAGCTGCCTGTTCTGTTTGTAAAAAGTTCAGTGCTGACTTGTACAGTGTACAAATACTTGAGCACTGTGTCACTGAGCACTGTCTACATGTCCCGGCCTTGCAGTCCCAGAGTGTCTTGCATTGTGCCAGACACAGTCTGGTGCACCCAGTCATCAAATTTTTTTCAGTTTTAGCTTTCGTGCTGGGTCCTACTAAGCCAGTTACCTTTTGTCTTTCTGAATTGTTCAGAATTATTTGACTTTTCACTGCATCATTAGGAGGCCACAAAATGCCCAATATTTTACCAGTCACCCTACACATCCCCTCTACTTGTAATTTATTGCTCTGTAGTATTTTATTTGTTGCATTCATAAGAGTTAATTTTGTTTTACCGCTGGAGCAAGATCTTTTAACCTTTATATAACAGTGTGATTGAAAGTTCTGTTATTATTAATCTTTATTGCAAAGAAACAGAGTAACAAAATGAATCATGAGGATGTAGACACTTGTTATGTAATAGCCATCTGGCTGTGTAGTACTAAGTTGTTGGTTTATATCTTCATACAAATATCCAAGAACCCTCATAGAAGGTAGCGTTATTGCAACATGTCAATGCTGTGGGCTACATCAAACCTCTCCAGCCCCACATAGTGAACATGTTCAAATGTGTCTGCATTATCATCATCATCTTTCTCTCACTTAAGTGCCCACAGAGCAATACAGATTTCAAGAGGCAGATTTCTCAGAGAAGGGTTTTATTTCTGTGACAGTATGAACAGGAATAGGTCACCCTGGTACTGGAAGAACTGCTACAGACATACAGCTGGGACTTGTGAGAACTACGATAAAATAAGACACCAAGTTAAATAATACAACATGAAAAATGAGATAGAAAACAGCAAATGAGCCAGTAAAGCACAAGGAGATGGCTTAACTGCACACTGATGATAGTCTGCCATGTAGCTACAAGGATTTCTGAAAATCTGTAGCATCTCTGGCATCTGTATCTCTGTCCTTAATCAGTCAATGGCCTCTGTCATAGTATTTAAGTGATTACCCCAGAGGAAAATTCTTTAGCCTGTCCTTAAAGCTGGTTAGAGATCTGTTACCCTTGTATGTTCATTGTGTTCTATCTTAAGAAAAATTGTGAGGAGGGTTTTAGGGGTAATTCAGACTGCAAGAGATATGAAACCTTATATGAAAATAAGAAATTTATTTTCTTAATATTAAAATAATTCTTTTGCAGTTGTGGAGGCATTCCTTTACAGCTTCATACCACATCTATAATGTCAGTAACAGGTCAGTAATCTTTGCTCATAAGATGTAATTTTAACATTCTTTTGCAATGAAATGTCATTTCACTGATTTCTTTTGGCTGCATTTTGTTTTTGTTTTTCCAGTTCCATATTAGATGACAGACTGCTACCTAATGATACACAATATATATCCTGGTCACCTGTTGGTCATAAACTGGTTCGTAAAGATAAGTGAAACTTATATAAACAGTCATTTTCATACACGTGACATGGAAACTCACGTTGTCTGTACCCTTGAGGTTTTGGGACTTTCCTACTGCTAGGTAAAGCAGCTGAGCTAGTTTCAAAATTGACTACTGTTGCTGGAAAGACTCCAAAGTCCCTCTGTGTGGGTTTTTTTTGTTCTTTAACGAAAATGCATTCCTGAAAGTAACTAGTGGCCCCAGTAGTCATGAAGTGCACAAATGCACAGGAACTTCATGTTTTTACAGTTGCAGACAGTAGGTCATCTCTGTCAAAGACAGCAGCATTATAATTGTCTATTTAATCATCACTGTGATTTTTATCTCCTAATTACACAATAATCAATGAAGTTCCACTTGATGGATGCATGTAGTGGGATTAGAGGATTAAAATCTGTTTGGTACTCTTTCTCACTGTTGTTTTCTTCCTCCCCTCCCCTCCCTTCCCCTCCCCTCCCCTCCCCTCCTCTCCAATCCATGTCAATGGTGACAACCACCGCATTTGCAAGGCTTGTACCTTCCCTGTGGTGTGTGTTGGACTGTCACAGGAGACTGTGGTGTTTATTTATTCTTATTGCTTGTAGCATGTAAATTATGAAGACCAATCACAGAAGCAAAGGAAGTTGAAAAGAGCTTTCTACATCTCAGAGCAAAGCTCTGGAATAAAACTGTCTTGTTCAGTCATTGGAGATGAAAACCAGGGGTGATTAGAGAGGCAGGCAGGTGCAAAAGCTAGAGTTCTGAGTGCTACTGAAGAAACGTACCATCATTGCAGATCTACTGGCAGCACTGACATCCCAGTCAATGTTTTACCAAAGCCCTGATAGTTTTCTTTAAAAGACAAATTAGTGGAAAACAACTCCTGATGAAGGAAAATAAACTTGTATTTGGCAGAAAATTAATTGCAAGATTTTCAAAACTTGATACACTAGTCATGTCACTTTTCATAGTTGATTTGGTTTTTTGTGTCTAGGGCTGAAGTTATGCTACCCCTGGTCTGTATTAGTATTTGTGTTAGTAGTTCCAAGTTTGTTAAGTATCAACGCTGTTTGGTGAAATGCAGCTTTTAAAGATGGTTTTTGTCATCTCATGTAAATTGCCCAGTAGATGAAATAAAGAAAGGAAGTAGGATTTACTTTAATAGTAATTGTTACCACAATGATGTTTTGCAGGCATACGTTTGGAATAACAATGTTTATGTAAAAGCTTCACCAACAGCAGAACCTGTGCAAATCACTCAAAACGGAGAAGAAAATAAAATTTTCAATGGAATACCAGATTGGGTTTATGAAGGTAACTACATCAAGCAAGTTTTACTTTCCCTTATGATGTAGAAACTGTGGTTTATTGTAATTATTACTCATTCCTTACCATTGAAAAATTCAAATTAATCAAAGTCTGTATTTTAAAAGAAACATGCATCCTTACCTGAGTTTAATACCTGCCTAATATGAGGATCTGAGAATGGAAATGAGTTTGCCTAGCTTGCATTGCGTCACTGGAAATCTTAGTGTGAATTAGCTTCACGTGATAGATTATAAACATTGATCTAATGTCTCATTTCAAGACCCCAACAAACAGTGTGTAGTTTAGTATCTGAACTTCAATTTAAAAAAAAATCCTATTAAAAACTAATGAGAACAGCACCTAGGATAGAAGAGCTGACTAATCAATTATAACTTAAATACATTTGCATCTCTTTCAGAGGAAATGTTTGGCACCCATTCTGCTCTGTGGTGGTCTCCAAATGGCAATTTTTTGGCATATGCAGCCTTTAATGATACAGAAGTTCCTGTTATAGAGTATTCCTTTTATTCTGAGGACACCTTGCAGTATCCAAAGACCATTAAAATCCCTTATCCGAAGGTCTGTGTTATTTATTAAACATGTTTGTTCTGTAGTTTCATTAAGAGAGTAGTCTCATTTAATCAGTTCCCGCTAATGAAAATATTGTCTGTCTCTCCTCAACAGCTTGCTGTGATTACTCTTTCTGAAGTCAACAGCATCTGGCAATGTTAAAGCATTTTATTATCTCCAGGGAAAAGAAAAAAGAGAAAAAAAAGTATGATTTAAGGTTTTGTTGTTTCACCATAAAATTTGGAGGTAGTGAGTAGATGTTGAGGTAAAAAAGCTCTCAGGGAGTTAAGCTGGTACAAAGCATTAGGCAGATGTACATTAGGTTAGGGTTGTGCATGGTATTGATAATGGAATCTTCTTCAGCTAACCTAGCATTTTTAGTTTCCTGTATTGAGAGGAAATGGAGGAATCTGCTGAAGGAGCTTCTTTGCCCACACCTAAAGCTCTTCCAGTTTTAGCTGTGAGAGTGAAACCTTAAGTGCAAGGAGTTCCTTCTCCTTCCCCCTCCTCTCCACGTGACTTTATGCCCACTGCTCGTGGCACGGTTGGCACTGGGCTGAATGGGGTGAGAGTCAGAGTGCAGAGTGCTCCAACAGGTCCTTCATGCACTCACATGGGGAGGGTTTCATGTTTAATACAAGACTTACCTGTGTGAAGTTATACGCAATTTTTAGTAATCTGAGCAATGCATTTAAGACATAAAGCAAGTACAAATTACACTTAGAGTTCAACAGTTGCACTACCCTGCTGAGAGTCAATACAAACATGTTCTCATAGCTGGCCTCCATAACATGCTCATTCCATTGCTGGGAAGGAATAGATGGGTTGCAATCGTCTCAAGCCCATCACTTTTAGTTCTTTCTGTTCACCCCTGGGTTTTTATACTCTGTTGGCTTAAGGCATCAACATATGCCCCCCCCCGCCCCACCCCAATCCATGATGGTCTGGCTATCCCAGGAGGATATTTTCACTCTTGATTACGGGGCAGGACATCTGATACAGCCAGCTTATTGCTCATCTGGTGCGGCTGCCTGGTAGAAAAACTGCCCTCTGTGTGCCAAGCTCAGCTTTCTCTGCAGCAGCTGTGATCAGTCACTCCCTACCCTTCCCAGAGGTCCTGGAGCACATGGCCTTTGCCTGTGCTCTTGGAGCCTCCCCCAGAGGCATCACTGACAGCTGCCCTGAGCATGGCCCCTGAGAAGAGACAAAGGTATAAAATGAATTGTCAATCTAAACTACACATTTTATTACAAACCCCGTTCGTTTGGAATATTGCTGACTTCTGGAGGTGGATCAAGTATAGCTACCTAACTGTTACCATGAGGACTTGGCTAGTTAACTACAAGATAAGCAGCCCTTACAGCTCTTTTGCTGTCAGCAGCGTTACATTAGAGATAGTGAAGTACATGCTGCAGTCACAGCTTTGATTGTGGTTTAGGCAGCTGTGATATGATTAGTTAATGTAAGGTGCTGCTTCCATGGAGAAGCACTTTCCTGTGTGTTAGCAATGGATTTGATTCTCTGCTAGGTACCGTGTGTGGCATGTAGGATGAGATCTGGTCAAATACAGCAAGCCCTGTGATTGTTTCTAAATGTAGTCGTCTTTCTAATCTAGAAATGCATAACTAACACTTTTGTGTGAAAAAATACAAAGGATAATTTATGTATCAATCTTAAAAACTGCATTTAGGAACTTGTCTTTTCACAGGTTTGCAGATGGCTGGTTTTACCTTTCTGTCTGTAGTAACTTATTCATCTGTAATTTCAAACACTTATTTCTCCAAGAATATCCTCTCTTCAAAAGTACAATGAAAAATGTTATTTTTAGGCAGGAGCTACAAATCCAACTGTACGATTCTTTATTGTGGATACCAGATCGCTTCCAGGTTCTGGCCCTGTTGAAATTTCTCCACCTGCAGAAATAAAATCAAGGTGAGAAATTTTGGTTAAATATTTGGTATTTGATTTTTTCTGTTGATGGGAGAGGAGGAGCTTTTATATGTGACCTCCCTGTATTCAGTGTATATGGCAGTTTTTCCCTGTAATGTGGCTCTGGTAGCAACAAGATTTACCAGAGAAAATCTGCACAGAGATTATCCTCCTAGTGATTATATATAGATGGCATATTCCATTTATGTTATATTCAGAATGTGACAAGTTCTTGGCTCATCACATTCAGTGGAGTCTAACTATGGTGAAGTCATTTCACAGTACAACTTTAATATGAGCAAGTTTTCGTATAATCAAATTATAATATATGTATTCCAATTCACTGGGGGGAAAAAAACCCAACAAAACAAAACCTTAATGGTAAGTGAAGATTTGATTTCATTGGAAGCAGACTCCTTGCTAAGGCAAGGTATCATGGTTGTCTTCAGATTTATACTTAAAATGTTTGTTTTCTTTGGGAAGATGGTGAAAATCAGCACCTCTCAGAGTAAATGGAAAATTGTATTCCTCAAAATGCCACTGGAAATGCACAACATGATATAAATGTATTTTGTAAAGAGCAGCTACATCAATTTAAAGTGCATGCACACAATTTGGTATCCCAGATCTTGGGGTTTGTTTTTTTTCTTTGTAACAGTATAGTGGAAATGTTTTAGAGGTTTGCACTTACAAACATGATGGGTATGAAAGCACAGGTTATACTGATCAACCAGAAAAAAACAAAGGTCTGTTAGCTTATGCATAAAACCAGCATTTTATACATGGGGGCCAAAAAGCTATAACTGGAAAATCAGTGCTGTTCCGTTTCAGTCCTCGCTGCAGTGTAACATCCATGTGTTAACAGAGATGCAAGTTCTTATGAATATGTTGTTCTTTATCCTTCCAATACAGTCACACTGCAATAGCTGCATGTTAGATGGCTGTCGTGCCTTGTTTTCCTCCAGAATTTCAGTGCCTCAGAATTAAAAGCCCTTTACATTATGCTCAGTACTGATTAAGATCTCTGCTGTCTTAGAGCTACGTTTTACCTTTTGTTAACACCTTGTGGAAGTCGGTGTGAGGAGAACAACCATCAGCTACCTTCCAGCCTCATACCCATCTGGCTAACAGAGGTGTGAGTTACATGGAGTTCATCCATTTTTAAATTAATTTAACACCCCAGTAGTCAGGATTAATACAATATAAATCTTGAATGATGAGTTCAAGGATCAAAACTCACTCCATCTCCCGGTGGCTGGTCCATATAATGGTCAAGTCTCACCATATGTGTCCTGCAAAAGTTGAGGTGGCCAGAATGAGTCTTGGGGAATTTTGCAAGAGCAAAGGTACATGAGTAGGAAAAGGTGAGCAATGTGCAATGCTACTGTTGGGTAGTTTTCCTTCTGGAAGCACAAAGTATTGAATATTTACATTGTGTTTATATGTATACCACTGTATGACAGGAAAGGTTAATTTTTGTGGTGGAAAATTCTATTTTTACTTCCATGAAGCTGAATTTGGAGCAAAACTAATTTTGAGTTGGTGGCATACCTCACTCCACCTGCCTGGTTGGGGATATCCAGGGGCAGTGCCCCAGCAAATGGTTGCCTGTTACAGCACTATCCAGAGCTTGGATGAGCAGCAATTTTACCCCCACATTTGAAGGGGGCACAGCACACTTGTGTTGTAAAGGCGGAGTTTTATTTGTCAAGAAAAACTGCCAGAATCTGGAATGGCAGTGCTTTGCCATATGGTGGTACTTGAATCCTGACACTCGGCATGAATGACCAGCATGAAATCCATTCGGCATTTAAACACTGGTTTTGGCACCATGGGTACAGGGGACTCCTGTTAGCCAACAGGAGGATGAAAGAGTGGATCCTTCTTGCCTGAAATGATCTGTCCTGAAATAACCTGACTTCTGAATAGAGTGTTTGCAGAGTATCCCTTCTCAGCAACAAATGAGGAAGGGCAGTGCAAAACTACTGTGCTTTATGCTTGAGTTAATTGCAGCTTAGTTAACCTTTTGTGTGCTGTTGAATACTGAACTTGCATTCCCACTCTCACAGGGGAGAGATATTTATTGTAACAGCTTGATAAATAATTTTTTTTTTGCTTCTTTTCCTTGTAATGTCCATCTTGTCTGATGAATGGTTTATAGTCACCAGAATTGTTGACGTCTCTCACTTTGAAGGAATAACAAGTGTGGGACTAATTCCCTTTATACAAAACAAGGGAAACCACTATTATAGGTGCATAAAGAGTGGCATTTTCCTTTTTCTTTTATTTTCCAAACAAGCTCCTGCAGACTCAATGCAAGTAGCAATTAAATGACCTGTTGACTTCCCAGTCAAATATAAATGCAAAAATAGACCTTTTCCAAACATGGTTTTGAAACTGTAATCTAGAAATAAATCTGAAGGTTTTTGGTAACCAGCTGACATATATTTTTAATCCATCTACACTAATTGTAGTGTTTCCCTCCCCAGACTGCAGTGAGCACAAAGATACTCTTACCGCAAAACTTCCCACACATTTTTGTTAACCAACTTTGGGGGAAAAGGGAACATGAACTTGGAACTAAGTCAAGTGTGCAAATTATGGTTAAAAATGTATCCTTGCCTTGGAGGGGAAGTTTGTTTTATTTTAGTTCATAAGGCTTTAAGGAGATAGGAGAGATCTAAAATAAGAAAAGACAGTACATCTAACAGATCGTTATGGTAAACAAAGCTACTAAATTTTCTGTGGTGCATTTTTAAAATTAATATACAGGAATATTCATGAAAATGATGGTTTTTTCAGATACTTCAGTCTTCGTGTCAGCTGGGTGGTATTCTGAAGATGAAAGTAAAATATTCAGATAGTAATATCTGGCTTTGGTATGATCTCTCCCTCCATTGTAACTAATGGAAATAACTACTAAATTGAGCAAAAGTATGTATCACTCAGAAAATAGTTACAAGCAACCAACTTCAGGCAGCTAAGGATAAAATTCCTAAATCTAAGGCATATACAACTTAATATTCAGAAGAATTTCCTCTAGATGCACACAGTACAAGATTTATGAACAGTCTGGAGTAGCTATTATTTTATGCATTAGAGAATAGCTGTTAAAATTTAATTGCAGTCTTTCTGGAAGTGGGTTTGTACAAGCCATCTAATTCTTTATTGTAGCTCTGAAAATAACCAAGGCATCTACTTGCAGGAAAAACAATTGATGAAAAAATGGCTCAATTACATTTGCATCATTGTTTATTGTTGAAGAGTAGATTGAAATGAAAATAGCCAGATGAGTCTCATTCAGTGAATTGCTGAATGCTGTTGTATGGTATGCTATTATAGAGAGGATTTTAAATATCTTATGTTGTTGCTGTTTTCAGGGATCATTATTTGAGTGTTGTAACGTGGGTGACAGATGAAAGGATTTGCCTGCAGTGGCTCAGAAGAATTCAGAATTTTTCAGTCCTCACAGTCTGTGACTTTGAAAATGCTACTTGGTCATGTCCAAAGGTAAGAAAAACTAGGTGGGAGAGTTGTAATGGTAAATGAAACTAGAAAGGAGTATATCTGTGTGTTTATCTTTGTAGAAATAAAGCCTGATGTAAAATAAACATAATTCTTGTGGGATTGTTTGTTTTTTCATTCTTAGGAAAAACAACGTACTGAAGAAAGTACAACTGGCTGGATTGGCAGAGTGAGTGTTCAATTTCTAAAACTGCTACATGCTAAATAATTCTGATAAATATGAAATTTTCATATGAGCCTGTTGCATTTTGCAGTGCCTCTTGTGTGTAGGTCCAATCCTCTCACTTGCTGCATCTTACATGTACAGGAGAAAATGATCTCAAATGGACCCCCACACCTGGGGTTAAGCTTTATTTTTTTGTGGATAATGGATTCTGAACTCCCAGGCTGGGCTGACAGTGCAGCATGGCTGGAGCTCTAATCATGCCCTCTGTGACCTGTTCATCTTGTTGACAGTACAAGAGGGAATGGCTTTAAATTGGAAAAGTAGGTCCAGATTAGGTGTTAGAAAGAATTTCTTCACTATGAGGATGGTGAGGCACTGGAACAGGTTGCCCAGAGAAGCCCCATCCCTGGGAGTGTTCAAGATCAAGTTGGATGGGGCTTTGAGCCATCTTGTGGAAGGTGTCCCTGCCTATGGCACGGGGGTTGGAACTAGATGAATTTCAAGGTCCCTTCCACCCCACACCATTTTGCGATTCTAGGATTGTATGTTCAGACCAAAAGCACAGCACCCTTTCCAGATTCCTTTCTACTTCTGACCAGCTGCTTTGGTAGCAGTAGGTAGGGGGGAAATGTAAGAGCCCAGATTCAGAATTCCCTTTGCTCTGGGGAGTTGCCAGCTATGCTGGTTTACCTGCTTTCTAGTCTCCCTGCTACCTCCAGAAAGATCTAGGGAATAAAATGTATTAAGTGTATTCTGTAACCTTTGAACCCTATTGGAAGGAAGGCATAGAGGACAAAAGTAATTTTTAGTGTATCAGGTTGCAACAAACCATTCCAGGTTTTAACTGGGGCTACTTACTTGTTTATTTTCCCCCACATGAAATATCCATTGAAAAGAAGTGGGGACAAGATGCGTGAACTGGCCAGATTAAAATTTTCATGCACTTCTGCCAAACCAGCTGCTACTGTCTGGATGATGCTTTCCAAGCTGCCTCTCAGTCCTTTTGTACATGGTAGAGAGTAGGCACCTAATGAACTACACAGAAGATCTGGGGGAAGTGAAGCAGAGATGCAAAAGTTCAGATTTGGAGGGAGAAATGAGTTTCAGAGTTTTTGATGAGAACACAGAGTACACTTTCCACTCCCGCATTTTCCACACACTGATTATGCTTTAGTCACTAATTCACTTTTGAAGTCAAAAATGAAAGTTTAAAGAAATGCAAAGAGGGAGGCAACAGCAGGGATGAAATCATCCACAGTATGAAGATGAGAGATCAACCCACCTGCTGTCAAATTTGATATGGAAAGGAAGGCCTTAACGCTGACACATTTTGCTTCTCTGCAGCAAAGGCTTCACAATTAGACAATGTGATGATCAAGCTGCAGACTTTGTAAACAGTTGTGCAAAATGAGAGGGCAAAATGCAAGTCTGTGCCACTAAACTAGGTTGTTGGTTTTTTGTTTCTTTTAAAGAGACAACCCACTTCTTAGGAGCTGTTGGAAGAAATGATAATCTCACTGTATGATTCTTGGATTTGAGAAAGAAATAGAGAGTAGGGAGGATTAAAGAGGTGATAGGATAGGTATATTTATTCCTTTTTTTTATTTTCACCTTCTTAGGGATGATAAAATGATACTTGACTGATAAAGAATATTTTTATACATTTGCAAGATGTATATATGCACATACATATGTATAGACAAATTTAAGTAAATTATGTATGTGTGTAGTATACAGACATACAGTCCTCTGGATCTATAATGCTTTTTGTGGTTTTTGGGGGGAGGGTTTTTTTTAGGTTTTTTTGTTGGTAGTTTTGTTGTTTTTTTTTTTAATAGAGATGAAATTGTGTTTAAACTAAGAATGCTCAGCAAAGCCTGCATTGCTGTATAAGGCTTCCAGGTCATCAGCTGTTAGAGCTTGCAAGTTGAGTTAAAGGAAAGTCACACTTTGAAAAATAAGGGAAAAGCTAGCAAAATATTTGCCAGATTACTTTTTGCAAAAGTATTGCTTGGGAAGAAGGAAAGGTTATTTGGAGCACATGGTTAGGAAGACTTAATTTCTGTCATTGCTTTCTGAATGACCGGAGGCAAATCACTTCAGCTTTGTTTCACCATTTCAAAATGGGCATAACATTTCCGAGGCAGTTACATTGTGTCAGTTGCCTAATTAGCATTTAGATCCTTTGGGCATTTATCACAGAAATTTTATTTCATTCAGCTCAATTTCATTCCTCTCTTTTTTCTACCATATGTAGCACATTCAGATGGCAGTCAATAGAAGAAATTGATTCATTTCTGTCACTCTCAATTGATAAATGGATAGTTCCTTCATGAAAATATTATTCCAGTTTGAGTTCTCTGTCGTTCTGTAATCACCTACTTACTAGCAAAATTTCCTCTTGGAAAGCAGCTTGTGTTGTTTTGAATAGAACAGGACAGTTTTCACGGTTAAGCTAAAAAAAAATTGAGTTAAAAGAATTGGTTCACAAATATGTGTTTTAAAATGGGAAATTCAAGAAAAACATGAGTTTACGAAGTTTACATTTTTATAGGTCACAGCAGCTTTGGACAGAATAAAACACTGCCTTTGAAAGTAGATGCACATATTGTTTCCTAAAATTGTAGAAAACAAAGACCACTGAAAGCTCTTCAAATTCAAGGGGGGCATGGGGGGTTGGATCACTACCAGGACTAAGACTCAGAAAATTCTGCTGCTTAAGGAGAAGGAAAATATTTCAAGTGTGTTTATTTTAAGAGTGATGGCTACAGGTTCTACCTACTAAGTCAGAAGGCAAAAATGTTTGCAGAACATTCATTGATGCCTTGTTTTAAGAATTGAGACTCCTGCTTAAAGATATTAAAACCTAAATTTATCATTTTGGATCTGGAGTTTTGTTTTTTGCTGTAATAGACATCTCTCTTATGTTCAAGTTTCAGCCATCTGTCCCTCACTTTGCACCCGACAATGCTACCTACTACAAAGTCTTCAGCGACGCAGCAGGTTACAAGCACATCCATTACATAAATGGCTCACAGGTGAGGAATACAGTGTAGGACAGTCACTGCTGGCTTGTGTTTCTCCTGGTGATCAACGAGCTTCATGTTCTGTATTTTGCCTTGTCTTTTCCCCTGCTCCAGGCTCCGGTAGCTATTACTTCAGGAAAATGGGAAGTAATCAGCCTAGAAGCTGTAACTGATATATTTTTGTAAGTATTTGTAAATAAGGTACCACTTCCTATCGTAAAGGCTGGTAACAAGGGTCTAAGCAAGCAGGGAGAGAGAACAGGGAGAAGGTGTCATTTAACTCATTAAAAATCTGATTTAAACATGTAAGATAAAATTTTTAAATATTGTACTAAAACCAGTATGTTTTGCTTTTATAGATACTACATTAGTAATGAAAATGGTGGCATGCCAGGAGGAAGAAATCTTTATAAGTAAGGAATTTTTTTTCTGCAGTATGAGTAAAATTGTTTTTAATGAAAAAGAGAAACTTTAAGAAAAAGCATTGAAAACTTAAAGATTCGGGTGTTCAGCCTAATGTGGGATTTTTGTTAGGATAATTAATGAAAATCAGTGTAAGAATATAATCTGCAAAAATAACTGAAATATTTTTCTATTAATTCAGTTAATAAAGGGAAATTGTAAGAAGAAACAACCAATCCTCAAGCAAAAATCCCTGAAAAAAACCCTCATGCTTTTTTTCCTATTACTATAATTGCAGTATTAATTGAACTCAGAAGTTGAAAATCTGTTTTCACTAGTTTTTGAATCAGTTTCTATTACTTCCGATTTTTAACATATTTCATTCGGCCATCTTATTTAAAAAGCATGTATTGGTTTAGCATAGCTTAAAAAAAAAAAAGTAATCTCTGAGATGAAGCTCGTTCACTTTGCAGAGTGCTCTTGGAAAGCAGTCCAAAATTGACTAAATGTGTTAGCTGTAATCTGGATCAAGAAAGATGCCAGTATTATTCTGTGTCCTTCAGCAAAGACGCACAGTATTATCAGCTAAATTGTCTCGGTGAGTATATCCAGAATTAACTGACATAAACATGACTCACTGATTAGTTGGGTGGTGAAGTTCACTTCGTCAGGATCTTGATATGTACTGTGTAACAATGATATGTGTTGATAACATTGGATAAATGTATTGGCAGTGGAAAAACATACTGCCTCCTAGGCTCAAAAGTACCTTGACAAAAATTACTAGGACAAGACTTGTTAGTTCTATCTGTCAGTGGACCCGAAAGAGCTGCAAAACACTCCTGTCCACTGCGCTTCTCCGCAAGAGATGCACGGGGAGTTCTGCCTGCAGAAGGAATTTGGAGGCTCTGAAAGTGTGACAATCAACAGACTGGGTAAAGAGCAGTGCTTTATGTATGAGGACAAAATTAAGATAGTGCTGGTCAAAAAAAAAATCCAAGTAATGTAATCATAAGGTAAGCAGTGGGACTGTAGTCTCTCTCTGATCTGTAAGTGCTCCTGCTACACAGTACAAGGGTTAATTGTACTGTCAATTAACAAAGAGTGGGAAAAATAAAATCATCTCCAAAATTTATTTAAATTGAAATGTGTGTTGCTTCTAACATGCTGTGGCCTTCCTTAATCCATGGGCTGGAAGGACAGACAGCAGAGAGGGAATTTTCTGTCACATTGTAAAAATGGTTGTAGACAACTGCTGTGGTCTCTGTGACAAGGCTTCCTGATGGCCAGACCATTGTCCACAACCAAGGCATAGACTTTGCTAAGGAGTGGAAATTCCATTCTTCAGTACCTCACAGTCATGTGATTCATCTCTGAGAAGTCTGAATATTTTGTGAGATCCTTTGGCTTGAATTTGGGCCCTGCTAACTTAAAATTCAGTTTGAGCAGACTGGAGAGAAACAAGTTCTTAGCTTTTGTGATTCACCCGTTTCCAGTTATTTTACGAGGGTTGTGTTTCAAGCCAGTATGCAAACATGAAGGTTTTGTGCCTTGTTAACAGGTCCTGGCCTGCCCCTATCTACTCTGCACAGAAGCACTGATGATCAAGGTATAGAATTGTCTTTAATTTATATTGAGCCAGAAAATTGCACTGTAAATTTATTCTAATTTTGTTCTCATTGCATAGTATAATAAAAATGTCAGTTATAAATTTAATTTCAAATAATTACCAGAAGAATAAATTATATAGCTTGGCATATGTTTATTCAGAGTTTATTTAACATTATTTTACACTGGGCTAGAAAACAGTAAGTAGTGTATGACATATTTACTGGATAATTGTTCAGTTTTTCTGAAACTGCATTTAGATGAAAAATAGGGAAAAAATAACTGAAGGAAAGCTATATTGTAAACATTGAATCTGAGAGGAAAAACAAAAACTGCAGTAACCAAAAACTGCAATGTAAGTTGCCATCATCTCAGGTTTAATATTTAATTAATAGGTTCATAATTAAAGAGCAATGCATTTGAAAAAAAATTGCTTAGTCTTTGAATCTTACTTACTCTGTTATTTAGTCCTCAGATACTTGGAAAATAACACTGAACTGGAAAATTCATTGAAAGATATTCAGATGCCTTCAAAAAAAATTGGCTCCCTTCATATAGGTGGATACAGTAAGTTCAAAAATGTCTTTTACCTTTCCCCCTCCCTTTTCACCAACTGACTCAAGGTCTTCTGCCGAGGAGCATGACAGGACAGATGGGTGTAATGGGAATTCTTGCAGTTATTCAGAACTTAGAGGCAAGATGATTTTTTTTTTTGGACATTTCCAAACATTCTGGGTTATTTTCTGAAATCCCAAGATGTTCTTATCTAAAATATGCTTTTTCCGTAGTGTGATATCTTCATGTTTTCATGATGAAGTGGCTTAACTCCTTTTTCCTTTATAATAAACTGGAAAAAAGAAGTCTCTAACAGTGCATTAAATAAATAAGAGAAATGAGGTTGGGGCACAAACTCGAAGCTCTTAACCATTGTTGAATTTAAATTAAATTATAAATTCAAGTAGGTCTTTCTGATTTACAGGTGCAAGTCCCTTTGGTTTGTGTTAGCAGGTTGGGAAAGTGGAGAAGTTCAGTTACTATGAAAAAGCAGAGTCTAAATGGAAAATCTTGAGAAAAAATTTAAGCAACATTTCAACACTATCACCTTTGACTTTGTGTGGGGGATTGAAAAGATGGAATAGATTTGGATTGAATAGTCATTCTTGAAAGCACATTCACGCTCCAAGACTGCATAAACCTCAATACAGATCAGAACAAAATGCTAGAAAATCCACTTTTAATGCTTTGTGAGGGGTGCTCCTCAGAATTTGGGTAGAGAAATGGTCTTTGTGTGCTCTTAGGCTGAGCAACATCAGAGAGCCCAGCAGTGGGAAACCTGGTACCTGTCTAAACTGTTCTTGCTCCAGCCTTTGCTACCAGCTTTTCTCTTCATGACAAACTTCCTCCTGATAAAATGAGCAGATATTCTCAATGGAATTACATTTTACAAACTGGGTTGAGTTAGGTCAGTCATTGCTAACTGTTCTTTTTGATGCCTCCCTTCTTTCACTGTTACCTTATTTATATAATAACTCTCTTTATCTTTGTGTTTTCTGTCTTTTATTTCTGTCACATTTTTACTAGGGCTAAAGATGAAATCTTCCAGGCAAGATGGAGATTTAAAGATGTTCTTCATGCTATCAGTTGTATATTCATTTTTTTTTATTCTTCTTTGTTCTTACTACTTCATGTCTTCAGGGTAAAAGCTTTTGGGTAAGGGGAACCTATTTTTAATGTCAAATATAGGAGAAGAAAGTCCATTTATGTAGTCCTACTTAAAGTTTCAAGTCTGCTCACAAATCCATATAGGTTATTAGAGAAGAAATCCACCCCTGTGACTATAGAGTATGCAAACAGTTGAAATTAGTTTTTTAATGTGTTCAGTGTAGATTGTTAATGTTTCAGTGTTCTGATGCCTTGCATATTCATATCTGGGCAAATTTCTGTAAGATTTGCACTCTGACTCTTAGTGCAGTGCAGTCCATCAGCATTGCAGCATCAGTTCTCTTAAAATTCAGGAGTGAACAATTGAGCCATTCAGTTTGCAAAACTTACGGGGTGTGCATTTAAAATGTTCTGCTCACAGCCAACTTGGGTAGAACGAATAACATGAATGGAACTGGAATCAATATTGCTTCAAAAGTAATAGATAGTTGGATATGTTTCTGGGATGCTTTACAAACTGTCATGCAAAGTCTATCTGGCAGGTTCAAAATAATACAGAATTTCTTTCCTCTGCTGAGAGAGAAATCTTATTTTTGAGCCTGTGTTAGATTTACCACTGTAGAGACTTAACAAGTTTCACATGTACGCTTAGAATAATGTCATGAGACAGCATGTTGAGTCCCCAAATTTTATTACTTTCTGCTAACTTAACTGTAAAACATTTTTAAAAATGACTAGATTAGCTAGGAACTTCCATGTGTATATATTAGGGCAGTTCAGATGAAACTGCTTTTTAATTTTTAGGGGGTGGCTCAAATGTGCTCTTGTATGAATTGTAATGCATGTCAAATAATTTCAGTGTAGAGCTGACCTAAGTCAAACTCTTTTCACTTTTAGACCTGTGGTATCAAATGATACTGCCTCCCCGTTTCGATTCATCAAAGAAGTACCCTCTGCTCCTTGATGTGTAAGTTTTCAATCACAAGGCAGTTTTGTGTTAATAATCCCTTTCATCTGCTTCAAATATTCTTAATAAGGAAACACAAAACTGGCATGTTTTCTCATTACTTCTTGAAGTAGTTTTAAGAGGGAATGAAAAAATGAGGTGTATCCCAGTTCATGGTGGATTCCTGTGCCCTAAGATGATGTAATGCTTAATGAGCACATGCTCTGGCGGTGGCACTGAGGCAGATACACTCTCTGTGATTTAACAGCCAGGATGTTCGTGTTAGGTTACCTCCTCCTCTGCTCATGATGTTCTTTAGCAATAATCTTTGATGAATCCAGAATGAAATCTTGAATAAGCCTTGTATCCTAAAGCTGAAGTAGTGTGTGATGTTGCATTTTTTCTGTGATATTTGACTGTCAATCAGCGTTGACAAATGCCATCCTGTGGTCAGGATTACATTTGTTGTGGGTTTTTCATTAATACAAGACCATGGGCATGTGCTGATTGGTCTGGTCTTCCTCAGGCACTTCTGTTCACCCTGGTATGTTTTCTTCTAAATGGGAATTACTGAATTTTCTTCTAAATGGGAATTACTGAATTTTAGTTATGCATTAATATAAAAATGGTAAGCTTTTCCTCTTTTTACAGAAAGGTGACTCTGTAAGGAGACTAGCTGTTAATTCTTAGATACATCTTTATATAATGCAATTTGGTAGCACTTTTTGACATGCCCATTGAACATTTTCATGAGCAGTCAGTGCTCTTGGCTTCTTAAGAATTGTTTTGGTTTTGATACTATTTTTATTGACTTACCTGGACCTTTGTCAGGATCACCTCTGGTTCACAGTGATCTTAATATGAAAAATTACTTTGGAAGTATAGGGATCCATAGCTAGAATTAAATTCCCAGTAGCTTTTTCTTTGCTTCTAAAACTGATGAGTGGGCTATAGAGCCATAGGAGCCATTCTTCTATTTCTTACTCTGTTGAACAGTGGCTATAGAAGTTCACTGCACAGAATTTTACCATCAAGGCACTCAGACTATGATTCCATAGTGGTCAAGTGCTTCTGAAATATTTTAAAGTAAAAAGTTAAAATTACAGTTTTGCTACCTTTTTCTCAGCCTGCATAAGAAATAGTTCAGACTGATGAGACACTGAGAGAGAGACACTGATGAGAAAATGCAGAAAATGGTAATTTTCATTTTTCCAGTTGAAGGCTATTTGTTGATTTCAGACTTAAACCAAATAAATCGTGGGTGAATGGAACAGAAATAGTTAGAGAACATCACTTTGAAACTCAGGTGACTAGATATGCCAACACAACAGAAAACTTGGCTTGGATTTCTGATAACCTGCTTAAAGTCAAAATAATGAAGGGGTCTTATTAGAGCAGAAAGGAGTAAAACAAAAAAAAAAAATCCAGTCTGCTTTCTTTATTACCAGCTGAAGTTTTAAAAAAGCATATTTAGTCAGTGATGCTTTTCTTGTTTCCTCAGTTTAAAAGTTTATCCTGCTCTACAGGCCAAAGTTGTCAGTGATAATTATGTTTGAAAAGCTTGATGTGGGGATATGTGGAGCGTGAATGCCTGAATTTTGTGACGCTTTTCCCCTAGGTATGCAGGACCTTGTAGTCAGAAAGTAGACCAAGTCTTCCGGATCAGCTGGGCTACTTACCTGGCAAGCACGGAGCAGATCATTGTGGCCAGCTTCGATGGCAGGGGCAGCGGGTACCAAGGGGATGAAATTATGCATGCAATAAACAGAAGGCTGGGAACATATGAAGTGGAAGATCAGATAGCAGCAGCCAGGTGAGCTACAGGGAAAGATCAACATCTGCTCCTTCTTTTATGTCCTTATTGTGTAGGAGGAAAAAAGGTGAAGGTTTTGAATCATCATCTTGAAAATATTGGTGATAAAATAACTACATTCTGCTTAATTTTGTACACAGAAGTCTGTAATTTATGGGCCAACCATCATTTTATGCTTAACAAGAGAGAAGAGTTAATGCTGTAATACCAATTAACCATATTTCTGATTTTAGAGAGATGATTTTATAGAGATGGTATGTGTCACATTAGTAGAACACGCTACCAAGGAACCTGGAGATGGAAGTTTTACTTCAAGCTTTTTTGCAAGTTTCTGTTCTGGCAGAATTACTTATGTGAAATACTCAGCCTTTAAATCATAGTTCATGTTTGTCACTTGGTTTATGCTTGTAGAACCTCACTAAAACAAACAATCACTGTATGGATCTCTCGGAATTGCAATGAAGTGATCCTACAGGGTTTTCCATGTGTGATTTTAAAATGTTAAGGAGTTTAAACAAATAGAATTTCACAATCTTCTTGATTTTTTTTTTTTTTTAATGGTGACTGTATTTACATGTGCTGGTCTGTTCCTTACTGCTGGAATTTGATTTTTGTGCATCCTTAAAAAAAAGACAAGACAGGTAGTGAAATCTAACTTAATACAATACTAATGTCATTGAGTGTGGGTTGAGGGGTTTCAGAGTGTCATATGCAGAGATGTTTTTCTAAATTTCCTAAAGACACACGTGCCTGAATTATTGTATGTTTTCATGTGCAGTCACTATGATGAAGTGGGAAATGCTTATTTGTACAATAGAAAGAGGCAGACTTGTTAGGAAATAGGCATGTCTGTAGAATGGCAGATACTTGCAATCCATTAAGTGTTTAGTTATTCTGTTTTCTTTCAGAAAATTTTCTGAAATGAGCTTTGTTGATAAGGACAGAATAGCTATTTGGGGTTGGGTAAGTACTCGAATAATTTTGGCGGGAATACTACTTAATTTTGACAACTATTTGTTGTGCTGTCATGTGTGTGAGGTCCTGTAGTGCTTCATGTGAGGCATCTCTGGGGTTACTGCACAATCCAGTACTCAGACTGCTGAAGTGCATCTTAAAAGTGTGTTTCTACATTGCGCTTTTGCAATCATTCAGGAGCCTTTGTAAGAGAAATTAGGGCTAGTAGAGGCATTGAAAAACAATTTAAACAGATGCTGCCAAGTTCCTGTGTACAGTATGAACCAATACTAAAAAGAAGAAAAATCCAAGTATATATTCACCAGTATCTCTCTAGTTGGATGACTGATTTTTAAAAAAATACGTGAAATTACACTCGAGCCAGCTGTGTGGGATGGGTATCATGGTATTTGCAACCAGAGGCCAGATTTCTCTAACTTGATGTGTCTTTAAAACCTGGCACAGTAGATGGAAGTGTTTTATAGTTTAATAGCATGTACATACCCCCTCAGCTGCAAGGCTAAGTGTGTATGTAGTGTTACTGATTCTATGCTGAATTAAATTGCTAACTGAAACTTGGGCACTGCATGTGGCAGGCACCAGTGAATAAATTGCTTGATGGCAAGACGGTGCCTTTACTAGCTTTTCTTCTGGGGGTAAATATCTCTGTTATATGAAGTCATGTATAGTAGTATTAACTGTAGTGAAAGGAAAATTCTTTCTGCAGAAATTGAGGCTTTGGTGCAATCCCATCTTAAGTCCTTATGACCCTCAGGACAAATAGTGCAAGAGCATTCCTCTTGGGAGCTAGGTTGGGATTAGGCATCCTGGGCATTGAACCTGTGGGCAAACAGATTTTCTTTATCTCTTGAGTTTTCAGATTGTCAGCCTGTCACTATGTACATGGATTTTGTTTGCCATAGATTCAGCAGTAATATCTTTATTGTGGCCAGGTTAGGCCTTTATTTATACAGGGGTTTAATTACTAAGTGTGTGCATTACTTTGCTGATCTTACTGGGAGGACCTAGGAATTGAAGTTGGAGCAAACATTTAAGGACTTTGACATAAGATGCAATTCCCTTTGCCTGTAATCCGGTTTTAAGACAGGAATGAGATCCAAAAATGGCTCTTGTTTTTGAATGTGGGTGGGCACATTTTCCTAAATAACCCATTCAAACTCCTGTGAGGGCAGTCATTTGGGCGGTTGGTGACAGTGTTTAGGTATCTTGCTGCCTGGATGCTCAAGCGTGTCAGATATTTACTCATCTGTGTATCAGGCTAGACTGTGAGTAAATTTTCTGTGCGTAGCGAGGAGTGTGTTGTTGCACAGTTCCTCCCACAGACTCGGCAGAAGATCCTTCGTTCCCCAGTCACAGTCTTGCTCCTGACACTTTGGGGGAAAGTTAGGGAGTGAGCTACCATAGGCCTGCTCTGCTGTAAATTTTTGGATGCCCTGTAGCAACTACTCATCAGGCACACTGTGGGCCAGAGCTCTGCTTCCACCCACTCCCCCAGCACGGGAAGGGACACAGCGGTTCAGCAGTGTCTTGTTTCCTGTCTTTTGCTGCTGCCTACAGTGCTACCAAACGCAGTCATCCTCAGCTGAGTCACAGTTCGGCAGCGTTTGCGCCCTTTTTCCCCATCAAGTCCTCATTCATCAGCGCCACAGCTTCCATGCGCTGTTTGATGCCTGTTTCCCCGACTGAGCAGGCTGGCTGAGATCTGACCCAAATTCAGAATGGAGTTCATTAATATGAAAAACGCTGAGCCTATAAATGTCTGATGAACTGTGTAGCAGATGGGCCCCATCCTTTCCCTTCCGACTAAAATAACAGCAATGTTTTCTTCTCAGTCTTATGGGGGATATGTGACCTCCATGGTGCTTGGCTCTGGAAGCGGCGTGTTCAAGTGTGGAATAGCGGTTGCCCCTGTGTCACGCTGGCAATATTATGGTATGTGATGGCTTCCTCGTTACAAGGATTCCCATATGTCTTCCAGTGCACACGCTGCAAAGTGTGGATTCATCGCGCAGAACTTTGGATTATCTACTAGATGCCATGTAAATGCCATTTGGTCTGTTTTTATGAACTCATGGCCACTGCATTTTAAAATTAAACCAATTTGCTAAATATTATTTCCCATTTTAAGAAGTCAGATCCATAACTTTAGGTAATCTCTTTAACCATTAATGAAGGCTGAATTATTTTAATATTTGTAGTATTACTGTAATGTGTCTGTGTTTGCTTTGAAACCAGTATTGTATGTCAGAAATCCATCGCTATTAAACTTTTGTGTCTTCCAAATGAAGCTTCACTTATAAGAATGAACTGTGAGGATTAACATTGAACTTGCATTGTAATTTACTCTCTCAAAGTAACAGAATAGGATTTGAATTGCCTTAGGTTGGTTGGTTGGAGTGGTTTTTTAGCATGTAAAATATGGATTTTATAAATCTAATTCATCTTGAGAATAGCTTGATGTGTGGAAAACCTGATCAAGCAGACAAGTCTCTACATGCTTCAAGCCTTTAGAGCATAAGGTTTCAAGTAGTTGCATGAGGCTAGAAATACAGTTATAGGGCCTTCCTCCCAGATTAAAAAAAAATCATATAAAGTTATAAATAGGTGCTGCTGCAATCTGAACACAGTGTAACATTTTTCTTGTTTTTATTTGTCCAAAAACATTCAAGGGAAAGCTTTCCCTGGAAAACCTCTGCTAAATAAGGCATAATTTGTCATTCTGCAGCTAGCACAGAGGCTGTATAATAGCTAATTCAGCAGATCAGATCATACTGCCAGGCATTAGCAGTAGTCTGTTGGGGCCATAGCAATGTCTTCATAATATTTTGGACGTGAATATTACAGTATGATAGGAAATACTTTTTCAATGATCAAGATCTCTAAAATTCCACTTCTGGCTAGTTAGATGAAGGATTATGGAGGCCTACCTATTCGGCATAAAAAAACCTCTAGTGCAGCAACTCTGATGAGAAGTCAAATGGGCATTACAATATGGCAGCAGAGCATTAATTTGTATGGCTTAAAACAAAGCAGCAAATCTGCAAACGATAACATGGCAAAAAATATGTGGAAATTTTTTTTTTCCAGCCAAACTGAATCCTAATCTACTACTGTATTTTCATTGTACAGATTTTTGGTAGTAAACATTTAGATAATATATTGAAGAGTTTTTTTCAAATGCTAGTTATTTACTGCAACATTTTCAGTAATTTTCTTAGGATTACTAAAAGAATAACAAAAAGGAAACACTGACACAAAGTACTGTATTAATATTCAGCATTCAGGTGTCCATGGCAACAAGAAGATTAAATATTCTGAATAACGATGGTTACCTACACCCCTCATTGTGGAAAACCTAATTTCCAGTATGCATTGTTACTGCTTGTTTTGATGGGTAAAATTGATGGTAGACAGACTGAAAACTAAATAGCAGATTCTAATTTGGGGATTTTTTAAATTCCAGATTCAATATACACAGAGCGCTACATGGGCCTTCCTACAGCAGATGATAATCTGAAGAATTATAATGTAAGAAAGAAATCACTTTATTTCATTTTTTTGTGTGTTGTTTCATTTCTAAACTGCTGTATTGTTCTTTAAACAGTTTAATTCTTTCCCTGTGGGGAGAAATAAGTTTCTTCTTTCCAGCTATAACTGTTGCATTGTGCTGTTAGAGGCTGTAGTTTCACGTGTTTGGATTTGCACAAGGCAGCTTCTTCTTGGCGGATGGTGTGGATTTTCTGTTGTTTGTTTGGTGTTGGTGTTTTGGGGTTTTTTTTTTACATTCAGTTTCATTTGGCTACTTTGCAGACTGTAAAACTTTTATTTTAACCACCAAGAAACAAATTTGTTTTAAAATTTAATATTTTTGTGAGCAAGGTATGCTTTATCTTAAACATTTTTCACCAAAACAAATGTACTCCTATTCTTTCTGAAATGTAATTTTTTTAAAAATGGGTATTGTGTGAACTTTCCTGCCATAAGAATCTGCAAGTTTTTCCATGGAAAGCAAAATCTCAATACTAGAACACTTTAACAGGCAGGCAAGTCTGTCTGTACTGTGATCGTATCAAATTGCAGACCAACTGAGAGCCAGCAGTGTCAGGACTGAAAGGTTGGCCTGATCTCCATGAACACAGGGTGTCCAAAGTTTGTTCTAATATGACCAATGTTTGCACAGAAGTGACGGAATTTCCATGTGTCCTCCTGAAAACAAATTGCACGTAGATTGTTCATCTTTGTTACAGCATGATTAATCAATTGTTTGTCTTGCTCTTCCAGATGCTTTTTGTTGCCTCAACAACTTTTTGAAGTCAAGGGCATAGGGCAGAGCAGCCAAACTTTGTTAGGTTTTGTTAAACTTCAGGCCTAGGTGAAAATACGGTGGCTCTTGGAGAACTGTGAGGAATCTGAGGGGTACTTTGTGGCCCAGTTATTGGAGAGTTTCACAGAGGAGTCCAGCCATGGTGATACTGGAACCAAACATTGAGGAGGAGATGGAGCATTCTCTGTGTTTGGGTTGGTAAGCAGGGTAGAAGACAGTATAGCACTGGTTGTGTGCATTAAAAAAGTAAGTGTCATGGGTAGAAGAAAGGGTGGGGATTGCTGCATTGATTTAAAAGTATGATAAAACATCTAAATACATACATATATGGACTGAAACGTGGTTTGACATATATTTACAGTATTCTAGTGTTGTCAACTGCTGTATCAGACACTCTGGTCAAAACTGGGGACAATGTTACTGACTGCTGGACAACTTGGTACTCCAAGCTGTCTGTATCTGTGTCTCTCTCTTCTAAGCATTGAGCTTCTGGGACCCAGCAGGGACTGACCAGCAGCCTGCAGCCACCTGCCTGCCTTTTTCCAAATGTGTTCCTTTAAGGCAGTGGGAACAGGAGGAGGTCTGCGAGGTAGCAGTGTAAATACAAGTTACTGTCGCTGTGCAGAACGAACGTTAACGCTCTGGGTGCACAAAGTCACTCACCAGCTTCACGGCACAGATGGCAACAGAGGACTGTTTAATCCTTTCAAGCCAGGAGTCGGATTTTCTTGGCATAGTATCCATTGCTGGCAATGGCCACGTTGAAACTGCCAGTACCAAAGAGCTAAAGGTTTCAAATGTGTTACTCAGAGGACTAATTGGGGAGAATGGTGGCTAGATGGAGGAGGAGTAATTGCCTAGATCAGATTGTCACACTTCGCTGCTGCTCCTAGAGAAAGGAAAATGCAACTTAAGTCCTCGTTTGTTGTTAAGAGCTCCAAATAATACAGTACTTGGACTTTACTTTTAACCTGGAAGGTGGGGTAGCTCAAGGAGTCTGTTGTTTTTCATGTAGCCTCAGTGAAAGCGTTGTGGGATTTTGTTATTGCTGAAGACCCTTACTGACTTCAGCCCAGTATATTCCTGGCTTACAGCCCCTTTGTTCCATGTCCCAGTCTCAATAGCCAACCTTCTGGCCCCTTGACACTGATGAGAGCTGTTTGCTGAAATGAATGTTTTTTGAGGTAAATGCAAAATCCATACTGAAAGCTAGTACATACAGCTGAAGCTGTTAAAGCTTGCACTGCTAACTCTGTGCTGTCAGGTTTGTGTGCTGCATCATATATTCTCTATCCTGCTGCATTGCTGTAAAGCTGGCATGAAAAGTGAAAAGTTGCATAAACTCTGTAGTATGCACCCTGATTTAAAAGAAATGAGATGGTGTACACACCTGCTTAGAGAAGATGAGCACTGCTAGGAACCTTCCTAATGTGTAGAGTATTATTAATGACTGAATATATAGACTCAAGAAACTAGTTGTGGTAAGAGGGGTACATCCTACCTTTGTATTACTGTGACGTTAAGTTTTACATTTATTGAAGGCAGAGAATCTGAGTTGTTAAATATTGTTTGTCAGGAGTCAAGTCTGAGGGAGAACTCACACTCCTAAGTGGGCTAATTAGGTATACTCAGTGTCTTTTAAGGTAGTTGTAAACTATTAAAAATCAGAGCTTTGTAAAAGAGAGGAGTAAGCATGGGTGGTGGTCCCAATATAATCCTAGGCTGAATGGCAGAGAGTCTGGCGGCCTGGAAGAAACATCCCTGATGCAAAAGACTTGAGACTGAATCAGGGCAGAGCTCTAGAGGTCAGACACAGTAGCCATGTAAAGCATACTGAAGAGACTGTTCAACTTGTGAGAACATTATTTTGCAGTTCACTCTGAATTTGATATGCTTTTGGCAAGTGTTTGAAACAGTCATAGATTTGGCAATCTTTTTCTAGCAGATTTGAAATGTTCAGTCCTTAAGAACTGCTGCATCATTAGGTTATGCAAAACAGGGTACAATTTTGTAAATATGCCATCTTGTACTGATTTGACATTTGTTCTATTATCTGAGAATATGCTAAAGGGAGAGAGACCTTCAGTTTCAGCCAAACCTTAACTTGTTTGTGGAGTGCTGATAAAATGTTGACTGCTGTGTGATCTTTAGAAAAGCCAGTTACACTCAGCAGGGCCTAATTCTCAGTACTTGTGCATGCTACCTTTTCGGAGCCTTTGTTCCAGCAGTATAACTATAAAATGGAAGTGGTAAATAATTTTTTGCTGTCCACTTAAGCTCTTTGTTCAGCTGCTGTTGCTTTGCTTTGTCCTCTAACTGTGCCTAACTTGAGAGTGCTCCCTATCTTGCAACCTTCTTTAAGGACACAAAGGTACTGTGTCCTTAAAGCATGTTTTAGGGAAGGGACTCTTCATGTTGCGTTTGAGTACAGCAAGTGAAGCATCACCAGTGATAAAAACGCAGAGAAAGTATCTAGTATGCTTCTTATTTCTGAAGTATTTTTACAAATAACTTTATTTAATGCCTGAAGAGGAAAAATGGTGACATCCTCTTTATAAAACTGCTTTTGCCAAGTCAGGTTCTCAGAAGTGTAGCTTAAATCAGGCTTCCACTCACAGAAGGTTTGCTTAGACCAGCATTGGTTTTCTAGAAGAAAGCTTAGCAAGGTGATCTATCAAGTTTCCCTCTGCACATGTGGAAAATGATTTACTCAAAGGATACTGGTTGGTTTGGGGTTTTTTTGTTGTTCTTCTTCCTGTTTTTTTTTTTGTCTTTAATGTCACTGGGCCATTTCTTTCTCATTTGTTCTTTTGGTCAGCTGGTTTACCAGTGCTCCTCAGTGCATCAAAGTGCTCTCTCCATATTTTGGCACTCACAGCTAAATGTTCTTACTCCATGATACCAAATCATCTAAATGGAAAGAGTCATGCTTCCATATTTGGTGGATTTCCATATATTGAATTTCTGGTGCTCTCTAGCCTTTGAGTATCAAAAGAGGGCAACTGCAGTGTTACAGACTGCAGGGTGGGGGTTTTTTACCCTCTCTGCTGAACTTGTTTTTTAGAGTTGGTTGAATACATACAAAGAACTCATTTCATGTATGGAAGGGTTGTGGTACACTATTCTGCCATGACATAAGGAATTTAATATTTTTACTCTAAAGATTCATGAGTGTACAAGAGAGATAAAATCAGAAAATTTCTGTGTCTTGGCAGTATTTGACTTTTTTGAGGTACTAAATGCAAATCCTTGTGCAAGTATACAGCGTTAGTACAAGATGGGGAGGAAAAAAAGCAAACCACTACATTGTTCTGTTCATAATTTTTACTATTTTTTCTTGCCAGAGTAACTGGTTGTCTTATCAAGCCTAAAATCTCTTGTCCCTGTTGGCCCTCTTCTTCTTCCTCTGCTCATGGCAAGCACCATCCTGTTCCCTCTCCTTGCCCAAATTAAGGATCTTCTCTGCAATCCTTACTGTCTTCATTCTTTAGTCAGAGTAGCAAGTCAGGTGGGCTAGAATATTCTATGAACATGTTGTTACTGTGTTTTAAATTTCTTGATTAATCTCAGTTGCTGATTATTTCATCTTTTCCTCACTGAATCAGTGTTTCCATTCCCAAAACGTAGCTTGATTTCTACTTAGAGATTTGTGGTCTAGTGATTTTTGTTCAGGCTTTTCTCTTTCATATTTGGAGAGAGCATTGTTTTAAACTTCTTGTTACCCAATTTTACAGGAGACTGAGGCAGTATTAGCACTGGTGCCTTACCTGCAGGTGAACTATTGTACCTTTTAGTGGGGAAGATAAGTGTGTAGCCTCTGCAAGATCTACTCCTTGCTCTCACAGGGTGCAGTGTTGCCATGGCAACAATGTTTTTTAAACTTGTCTGCAGTCACAGAGGAAACCTATGGCACGCGGTGTGCTGCAGGCTACCAACATGCTGGTCATGCATGGAACGTGTACCTCACTCCAGAACTCCTCCCCTCTGCCACTGCCTGTTCCTTTGCAGCCATAACCTCGGTAACTTTTGCAGATGGGTGTGGAATGGTTTGAGCACCCAGCCCCTGGATGTGTGACTGTGCCCCATAGCAGCTCAGAGGGGGACAGGCAAGGATGTGCTTGGTTTTAGCTGAAGGACCCCACACTGTGTCAACATGAATCGAAGTCATCTCCTAATAAGTAGCACCTTTTTTCTTCTTTTTCCCTGTAATTTCAGAGTTCAACAGTAATGGCCAGAGCTGAAAAATTCAAGGAAGTTGAATATCTCCTTATTCATGGAACAGCAGATGGTGAGTTGCAGTTAATTAGACATTTTAGTATTACAGACAGGTTCGCAATTCTACTACTGACAAAACAAAAGCATGAAGGGGCAAGGCTGTTACATTTACGTCAATAAAATAATACTGCTTTTTGCAACTGATCTGTGTTTCAGTCAGCAGGGCTGGGGAGTCTAGTGTGTTCATTGCTTTGATTTTCCCCCAGAGTATTACAGAAGCAATTTTTGTTTACCTTTTTCCTCTTCCACTTTTCAGATAATGTTCACTTTCAGCAAGCAGCACAGATTTCCAAAGCTCTTGTTGATGCTGAAGTGGATTTTCAGGCAATGGTATGGTTCTGTTTTGTTTTTCAATATACAAATGAGAATAATAGCATAAGCTCCCTGTGGTTAGGTGTAAATTCATTACCATCTCAAATGAAAATTCATATAGTTGCATTTCATGTTTGGTAAATGAAATTTGAACATAAAGCACGTATTTTATTTCTGCACAAGAAAAACTGTAAAGCAATGCCATCTCATATTCAACTCATTTTACCTAATCTTTCATTTTCTTAATTTTTTTGTGTTCTCAAACAGCCAGTCCCAACCTTTGCATATACCCAAAGTGCAATGAATATTATCTTACAGATAGGATAAAAGGAAATGTTAGCTTCAGCTAAATCCCAGATAACCTGTCTGTCACGTCTGGTGTTTATTGAACTTGTAAGGCAAGCAGTTATTTGCCCTTTCTTATGTCGTGCATGGAAACTCTCAGGTGCAAGCTCTTCCTTTCTTACATTCTCTCAGCCCTTGGGTAGCAGTACTAAAAAGGGTGATGTATAGGAGGAGGCCAAGTGCATGGTTTTCCTTAAGCCAAACATCTCCCATACAGAGGGAGAGGTCAGGCACCCCTCATAAATGAACAGTTGAATCTACCCTCCATGTGGACAAGCCACGTGTTTTTACACCTTAGGCATAAAAACATAGCATATCCCACATGCAAAGAAGGGGCTAAAATGTCATAGCAACTCCCTACCCCATCATGTCTTTGCCTCCATGCTGAAAGCCTCATGCTAGGATCATTTTAAATGGTGGCATACGTTTCTATGTCTGTCATGTTTGATTTATATCATTTAGATGTAGCTACAACTAACATTCTCTGTATTTCTCTTTCACACAGTGGTACACTGACAAAGACCATTCCATCTCCGGTCAAGCACATAAGCATATTTATACCCATATGAGCCACTTCCTAAAGCAGTGTTTCTCACTGCATTAGCACCAGCATTTTGCTTGGTAGTGATGGTACTTCTCCAGAAAACTCTTGATAATGTACCCTGAGCCAGTACAAATCAAGAAGAGATAAGAGTCAGCTCTTGGGATACCGGTGTACACAATGAAAAGCTAATTTTTATAATGATTCCTGTTGCCAAGCAACTATTGCATTTTTATTGATTGTGTTTAATCAGGTCTTAACATCACCACAATGATGTTGCAGACTTCTAGGAAGCATGGTACTTGCTTGAGTAATTACCTTTTGATATTTCAGTCTAAAAGAGAACCATTCTAATTTGTATAGCAGAATGACAAAAATGTCCCATGGCGATCAGTTGCAGAATAAAAATACAATAATGTTTCCATCAAAAATGAAATGTACCCTGGGATAATTTTTGTGAAAAGAATGAAGATTTTTTTTTTTGCAGAAATTCTGTAAGGCTTGATAATTATTATTTTAGAACTGGTATCAGGAATACTGCAATGTTAGTATTTTATGTGCAGGGTGAAACACTTTATACTGCAGTTCCTGAAGTTAGTGTTTTGTCTGCAATCTCTTGTATTACAGTTGTAGAACTCTTGCAAGTAAAGCACGTAACCAGCTTTCACCAAAGATTTTGAATGATACCTAATCAAACCAATGGCACTGAATTTCTTTGTGTGCTACCCTATAGTACTGTGATTTTTGCTTATTTTATAGTAAAGAAAGGCTGCTACTCTGGGAATCTGCACTGTAAAATCTCCTCTGGGAACTTGACAAGACCCCCATTTTTTTTAATGTAATGTTGCTCGTGTACCGATGAATAGGAACTGGTTCTTACACAAACATGAAACATTACAATGTGAACTAGCAGTCACTTAAAGCAAGGGCTGGACTGCCACTCTCCTGTGAATGTGCTCTTTGGCAAAACTGCTTTTCCTTACAGCCTACCAATGAATGTCTGCTTTATTTCCAGCACTCCAGGTAGGCTTCTCCATCTGAGGATTAGAGTAGTTTTCTCAGTTTCGCATAGAAAAAATGCAATCCGCTTGTACTAAAAACTGTGCTGCTTTAAAATAATAAAGACATTAATTTATGAAAGGAGGTGTAGTCCGTATCATTGAAAATGTTGCTTCAGAAAAAGAATGCTAGAATTTTCTTTTAAATCCCCATTAATTTTGAGGACAACTTACAGTGAAGCTGCTGATTTTGTGTAATGGTATCATGTAATGGAGTGTGACATGATTATCTAACACTTAGTTTCTTGATATTACATGCCAGCATCTGATTATGTCTGTATTGTGGGTTATTAGTGACATTAGGTGTGAATGTAAAAGTACTCATGCAGACAGATAAAGCATGGGGGAGAATGTTAAGACAGTGCAGCTTGTCCTTAAATGAGAAAGCCTCAAAGAGAAAATCAGGTTTTGTTTTCACAAACTAACAATTCCTTAACACACAAAATAAGATGTTGTTGGGTTTTGTTCTGTTTGTTGGGGTTTTTTTGAAACACACTGGAGCTGAGTTTTACAAATATCATCTTGAGTTCAAGGCTCTAATGTAGACCTGGCACCACTGTTAAAGTTCTGTAGGATTACAGGCTGTCGGTTGTCTCCAAGAGGTTATATCATCACGTGTCTCATTCTTTTGGCTCAAGGCAAAGAAACCTAAAGCAGTATAAGGTAGATCCCAGCAATACAGACAGGTTATAAAAAAAAGATTATTATTATGAACTTCGAGGTGGCTTGTGTATGCAAGGGTAAATAGTTGGGATTTATTTTAATGTTATCACACTGTCATAAAGACAAAAAAAGTGTTTCTGTAATCCAAAAAACTACTTTCACCAGGCTCTCGTTAAATAACTGCAAGAATCAATATAATCAAGGAAGCATTTAAAAAAACAAGTGAAACTAGAAATGAGTCTAAGTCTTTCATTAAGATGCAATTCTTTGCATCTGACCTACCTTAATGATTCTAGCACCTCACTGGGAGATTCTCTCCCGTTCTCTTCCTGGAACAGGTGAGCTCTGAGCTATCCCCCATGTCACACTTACTGTAAGGTCAGACCAAGTACCTCACCATCAACTCCACCCAGGGACCCAACACTCACAGCCTTGCATGTTTCAGTGAGATTCCACTTGGAAAGGGAGCCATACTGGGCTCTACCACTCATTAATTTGTGAAGCGCATTCAAGTCAGGTAGACGTTTCAAATACCACGTGATATTGCAAACCTCTTCTGGGTTTTGCAGTATAGAAATAAAATTGAAAATTAGTTAGGATAAATATTTATTTTCACATAACATATCTTAATTGTGAAAAACACAATAGTCTATTCACATGTACACATAAACTTTTGTAATAAATTACATCCAAGAAATTGAGTAATTTTGACCAGGAATATGAAATTAGAAGTAAATATAGCACTACATCTGCTTAATATTGTGTGTGATTTCAGAATGTTAAGATTAACATTGGAAAAGCACTTAAATTCACGCAAAACCAGAGTGTTTAAAAATAAAACCACTCTGAAATACTGAACAGAAATACAGAATGCCATTGAATACACTGATTTCTTAATATTCTAAGAGTTGGTCAAGTGAAGCTAATACATTTTGATTGTATACATTATCTGTAACAAAGTCAGCAACATGTTAAAACACCATCAGGCTGCTTTCAGGACAAACCAGTATTGAGCTTCTATACTAACCTTAAAACAATTGGAATCTTACAATTTATCATCAAGTACACAAAACAAAGCATTTAACCTTAATGCATCAGCATTTTTTTCCTAAATTTACATATACAAACATTGAATTAGATGTGAACCCATCTTTGTGTCCATTCAATTTTTTTTCTCCATAAAAATGGCTTTTAATGGGCTTTGATAATGCTAAGGTAAATTTAGAACAGTGACCCTAAAAAGTTTGCAGCAAAATGCAGTTATTTATGGCTAAAGTATTAAAACATACACACTCACATACACAAAAACATTGGAATACTTTAAATGTGCTGGATGGGAAAAGTTGTTCATAAAGTGTCTAGAAAATCAGCGTATTTTGAAAAGCTGGGGAATGTTAGAGCCCTATGGATGACTTCTTACGAAGACTGCAGGACTACAGTTCTTATTTTTAGGATTCAAAGTTACAGCATAATACTGAGAGTTAGCTTTCATTTCAATAATTTAAAAATTTATCTTAAAAAATTTAAAAATCAGTGAATTCCAAATAACACAGTAAAACTTTGGCTCCACATTCCTATTCATTCAATACCTAATCTCACAGTCTTTTACACAAAAGAACAGCTTGAGGGATCAGGCAGTAACAAAATCCGTTACAAAAAAGGTAATAGCCTTAAAGCCACACTTTACTTTGCAATGTTGTTTTTATCTTTTAATCAATATGTACTTGATGGAATAGTGAAGAGCTGTAACAAAACAACAGCAGGATACCCATTTAAGTATTACACACAATCTCTGAAACTAAGAGGTTTGCACTTGTTATTAGAGAGAAGACAATATAAATACGCCCTTTATCTGGCTGAATTTTAGGCAATAAAGAGGAAGATCATGGGGCAGGTGATAAAACTGCATGGGGGGTATAGTTTGTATCCACAAAATTTTCCCTATTATAAAATAATGGATTGATTAATGACAAAATGCATTTGTTTGGCCTACCACGGCAACATTCATACAATACAAGATAAGATACAGTAATCACAAGACTGCATTTTAAGAAATACTGTACCCATGTTTCACATCAAAGGATGTGGTGATGTTCTTTAGCTAAGGTGAGAAAATGTTTTAATATATAATTTTATATATATATATATTTATATATATATAGGACTATGTTCCAGTTACATACAAATTTTAATATTAAATACACTGTATTAAATCAAGGAAAACTTCACAAATACAGAATCTGACCCTGCAATTCACATTGCAAAAGTAATCCATGACTTCAAAAGGACAGATTAAGGAGGAAAGGATTATCCTTATTAGTTTATTCACAGGGTCAGATCAGTCGTTATTTTATAAACTTCTTACTGTTCACTTGTCCATTTGGGTCTCCTGAAATCATTTACTAGTTAGGTGATTTAAAAAAAAAAATTGGAACAGGGTTTTCAAGTTCATCTTGAATCAAGATTATTAAGTATTCTCACACAGAAAAAGTAGCAAAATACAGTACAAACCTATTAACAGGAAAGTTGAATTTGAAAGAAACTTCGCTTCTTACATTTCTGATACAAGTACTGATAAATGGCCAAGATCAGCAACGAACACAAAGATTTTTTGCATTGGCTACTGTAGACATTTACATTGATACTAGACAAGGTAGACAAGGTGGAATGAGACAAGTATTGCACTACATTACCTGTGCTAGTTTGAGATGAAAGACAAAAGTTACAAGGTAAATCATTTATATTTAGTGGTTGTGGCACTCCTTTAATTCATTTGTAAAAAAATTACTTGAAGAGCAAGTCATAGACAAGTCTCCCGGTCAACACCTTTCCCTGAGTCAGCTTTCTTCTCTTTTCTGATGTCAGCACTAGGAAATGAAAAGGGAAACAAAAAAAAGAGTTATAGTAGCACTATCAAATACATATACATAGAAACATAAAAATTATCTACCTGAAAACCAACACTGCACAGATATTTTACTTTATTTTTCATGCTTCATGGCACAAACTGGGAAAGCAAGTGAAAATTTCTGTGCTGAATGGTGCAGAAGACAGCCAGCATTTTAGGTAGGTAAAGAACTTAAGATGTACAGAGACAAGTCAGCCAGCATGCAAGCAAAGATAGCCACTTCTTTTTTTCTTTTTTGGCAAATACAACTGTTAATTTACTACATAATGGTAATGGTACAGTTCTCAGACAATACCAGCACATTCTTAAATGGAACAAACAAGAGGTCACAGTAAGTATTTCTTGTCTTTAAAATGTATTCTCTTGTTCACTGTACATGTAGAAGGAATGTTTCTGAACTAGGGTAGTGCAAGCCAATATCCAACTAATATTTGGCTTTCAGTCTTGATTGGGGAGAACAGAAGTCTGGGGAGGATGGGGAGAGACAATATTCCCCATTTGGAGTTTAATATATACTTCCTCATGTATACATTATAAGGAAATAACTTTAAAAAAAAAAAGCCTGAAAGATTACACAAAAGCTGTATCATTCAGAACTCTGAATCAGAGTTCAAATTTGGATTCAGCTTTTTCCCCCCAGTTAAAACAATGTTGATTTGCCTACAGAAAGCAATATACGTGCAAAGCAGATGATTTTTTTGTGTGTGTGAGGGTCCTAATTTACAACAGTGTAAATAAATAAAAAGTCGTGTTCTTCCAATGAGTCTCAATCACAGTATGAAAATGCAAAGAGGCTTCCACAACACAGGCAAATCAAGCCTTCAACAAAGAGTGGCAGGATATCTAAAAAAAAACCAGATGGTTCTGAGAACAAACCTGTAGCAAGCACATAACCTACCAGGTTTCATGGGAATAATTCCTTAACTAGAATGAATGAGAAATAGGCTGAGTTACACAAGGCTTAAAGAAAGCAAGATTAATTCTCAAATTCTTAAGGCGATTCACGCACAATTCCACAATCATTTGACATTTTTCTTCACATAAAAATTGCTTTAAGGATACAATTCTGTTCAGCCAAAGCTTACTTCTATGCCTATGGCAGCTTCCAGAGGTGTTAATGGAAATAGCTAAAGAATACCAACTTCTGCCACTTCAACTGCCAAATCTGTCACCTTCTGTAGAACAGTGATAGAATTGGGTATGTTACACTTTCTGCACACAAAGGGTATGCAAACAAATTCCAGAGGGGGATGAATTGAAAGTGCAGCAGTACAGCAGGCAGGGAGTTACCTGTGCTTAGTAAAAGCAAACACTGAGGTGTTGTGTGCCTTACAGTCTATAATATTTCCACGTTTTAGGTGCCTCTGTGATACCAGGAAAGTCTTCCTTCTATTTAGGATTCACATCTCTGAGCAGCTCCTGCAGATGTGGGCTTTAATGCCTTGAGAAATTTGAAAAAAAAAGGACAAGTCCAGTCTTTTGCCAGTAAAACACGTCACTGGTGGATCTGTAAAGGAGTTGGAGCTCTCTTCCTCCCTACCAAGAGAGTAGTCTAACAAGCCTCAGCAGGAAGGTCTGGGAGGTGGGATTTTCATCTCTTCAGATAGAAAAGGGAACTCACTCATACCATCTACAAAGTGAAAGATGCCTCTTTCTCCAGTACTTAAAAAGACCAGCTAAGTCTACCTCCTGTACATGGTCAGATCTCCTGCGTATGCTTTGAAATTGCCCTCTGAAGGGCTTAATATTATAACCCAAGATGAGGAATATTTATTTACATGTACCAAAGAGGGCTGTATTTCAGATAGGTGCCTTGGTGTTCAATTCTGCCAAGAAAGGCACCAAGACAGACCTTTGGGTCCCTAGGAATTTTACTAATGAAAAATGAAGTTTGGAAAATTGTAAAGTTCAGGTGCTTCTATTGCTAGGCAACTTGACTGAATCTCATGTACGTCCCCTTTATAGACACTTAAAAACATTCAGGAGCCTGGGATGTAAGAACTCTGTCACACTATGCTGCTTCACAGAATCAGGGCCAGGGCACATCTTACGATAGAAATTATCCATGCATCAGACTGGGAAGTCATTTGTTCCTGCCTAAAATCTCTCTTTGTAGATGATCTTAGCTTATAATTGGCCAAGTCAACTCAGCATTTAATTACTAAGAATAACTTCCAGATTTTATGTATTCCAGAAATCACCCTATGTTGTTAATTGGTCAAGGGCTTGCATAAAAGGCATTACATCAAACCATAGTACACTATCATAATTTAATAATCCCCATTTAATAATATGTTGGGATATAAGAAAGCAGACCTGACAGCAGAAAGGGAGTGCTAAACTAAAGTAGTTGAACTTCAGAAGGCATCAGTAAAATTTATTTCAAAATGAGATTTTTTCCCCATTTTATGATAAGATACCCTTCACTGAGGGAGTTGTGTAATCTAATACTGCTGATCTTGATCATTTAGAAAAATTATCCTTACAACTGCTACCATTCCAAACTTTTTTTTTCCTTGGTAATTACCTAGGATTGAATCATATCCTCATGTAATGATACATGCATTATGGTTTATAACATTTGTGTAGTTCAATCCCTAATATGAATTAAGAATAAAGTTGCCTATGACTTTGCTTATCAGAAAGAAAGCCTTTGAGGGTTAAAGTTCTTTGAATCTACTCCTCTCTCGGAATCTGAGACAAGCTAGAGCACATGAAAACGCAGATTTGAGAGTCTTGAAGGCTGTTGCTTTACAACAGGACACTCATATCTAAAAACAGAAAAATCTTTTCTCCTGAGTGTTTTCATTTCATTTCCTTCAGCAAAGATAAAATAACAGATTGAAAATGAGATCTTTAGAAAATTACTTTCTATTTTACTGCAGTGGAAAGGCCAAATCTCTTATCTGAGCCGCAATCTGTGTGGATGCTCTTTGTTCAGAGGGTCATGTTTACATTATCTATCATACCATCAAAGAAAGCAACACCCACCAAGAAAATTACAACTCCTGTGTACCCAGGGGCTGCCAATGTACCCCATCAGGTTCTTCTCTTCCTCTGGGCTTTCACAGCCTGGACAGCAGAGGCACTTGATGTAAGAAAACCCTCCAGTACTTCCTTCTCCTGCGCACCACACTGATTTCAGTGACAGGATCCTTTCCAGCCCATGTGTAGGGTGGAAGGCAAACAAGAACTACACTATTTTGACTCTCAGTGAAATACCATCAAAATGACCACCTTAGTGGGCTGCTCCATGGGTGTCTGAAATTAAGGTTCTCTGGTCATCAACTGCTCAGTCTTGTTTATGCTGTACAGGGAAAGGAACAACACTGAAAGGCAGCATGCCATTTTGGGGTGACAAAATTAAACGTGTATCACTATGAACATTCTCTTGCTGCATCTATTCACCTTGAAACAATGGCTAGCTGTTTTAAACAGGGAGCTTTTGAAAAGTATATTTAGAAATGGGCAGAATATAATTCTGTATTTTAAAAAAGATGACTAGGAATAAATTCAGTTTGACATTTAAATATGCTACATCTATGTTTCTATTTTAAATACAGAGTAAATTTCAAATTTTAATATTTAGGACTTAAATGAAGGCATTTTACATTCCTATTTGAAATTTCATTCTGTCTCCCCAAAAACTACACAAAGTCAACTCATTTGGGTTCCAAGGTGACACCATTTTGAATTGGAAGACAATCAAGGAAAAAGTTGGGGACAGGGTCTTACCTTTGGGGAATCAGCTTCTAGAGTGATTAGGAAGGGGAGCTTATGACAGAAGTGTGATACAAAACAATTAAATAGAAAAAAATTTTAAATTTATGGAAGCAGAGGAAAATTCTCTTAAAAAATCACGCTGTGCTTGAATTTAATATTTTCTTATTCCTGTAGTAACTCTTCAGCACAGATAAAATATTGTGGCTGCATTTTACTGGACTAAAAATTATTTAACTGTTTTGAGTACAAGTGAAGTAGGCAGAAAAATGTAAAGAAATGATGCAATCATAAAATTATTTTCACTCCAAATATTATTAGATTGCATTCAGAGTACTGGGTTCTTCATACAGCTATTTCCAGGGCAGTGGTGATCACTTCTTTTTCAAGAGGAAAGAACAAAAGCAAGCAGAACAAACACAACAGCTGTTGTGCAATATCCAGGTGGAGGCTGGTGGTTCATTACATAAGCATCAGGCATGCTCAACTTCATTTTCCACTGGAGCATAACTAAGTACCATGCAAATATTTGTGATTTTTGTTTTTAAATAAATAGTGAATTTGTGTTTTGAGCTCAGAATATTACGACCGGACATAAGAAATAAAACTGCAAAATGCTAGAAATCTTTCTAATCCCTAGCAAAATATTCTAATATTGGTTTGACACCAATATATAAAGTATAATGAAGTAAAAAAATTAAGACCTTTTAGAAGGAAAGCTTGACTCCTTGTCTTTTGCATTCTCTGAGGATATCAACAATGTCTTCCACACAGCAGTTTTTGCCATTTCATCAGAAATGTTTATCACAGATGGGTCATCTCTAGACAAGAATGAAAGTAAATACACAATAAAACAATCAGCAACCAGTCTTGTTACTTATTAACTTAATAACAGTCCTTGAAAACTGATAGTGATGACAATAATTAAGTGCAATGTAAGTTAAGAAATTATGTTAAACTTCAAAAGTCCTCAACAATTACTTAAATACTCTCTTAGAACATCTTAGCACTTTTTTAGTATTTTTTTCCTCCAATAGCACTTAATCACAGTAACAATAGAACAGATTGTGTCACTCCCAACTAATAAGAGAAATATGAAGAAGTGTGAAATTAAATATTGCCTGAGACCTCACAGCATGATAGTGGCATAGCTGGATTGAACATGAATCCCAAAAGTTCCTAGTAATGCTCTGAAACCACCTACTTTTAAAACAATTTTAAAAGCAATCAAAAGCCTTAAGAAAATAAAATATTTAAGATATCTAATAAAAACGCCCAAATAAAACAAACTAATCAGTAGCCTTAAGCAGCACTTTGTAGCCATTATGCTCTTTGCTTTACCTGGACTGCTCCAAACATGTACTTAACACACTTCAGAATAACAAAGTCTTAAATGTTTTAAGGGGTTGCCTGTACATTATTCCTGACTTCATGGTTACATACACTTGGCATTCAGTAAGCCCTCAGTAAACTTGCTGTCGTGTGTTTCAGGGAACCACTTTAACAAGCAATATCCTGACTCCTGTTTTTAGCTATAGGACTGTAACCCTTACAGTACAGAGAGTCAGGTATTATCCAGGCAACTCTGCCAACGTCAACACATGATGGAGACCAACAGAGATCACACTGCAACATAAATTAAGCTACATATTGCTAATACAAATTAGAACAAAAAGGTATGGACAACACAAGAGAAAAAACAGACCCTTAGTAGTGTGATGAGTCAAAAGAAATAGGCTGGGATTTTTCAGAGACACAGACGCTGATTTGCATTAGGAGACCCTAGGGTAACTTTGTGTTAAAATGTTAGAGAGGAGGCCACTCTGAGATGGTGTTCCTATTGAACCCCCGTTAATGCAGAGGTTACTGTCACCAGATATTTCAAATCTTTTATTAAGAATTTCTTTCTGAAAACTTTGAATTATATTCATTCCTTTTGGGCTGCCAACATATATTATGACTACCTATAACATAGATGTTCATGCTTTTTGAGTTGTGTCAACCCTGCATTATACTGTACCTACCCTGGACAGCTCTTGATTCACTCATTATCTTACATAATAGGATCTTAATTAGAATGTTTTAGAATGTAATACTGTAAGAACCTAGTTTTTCTGCAGTGTGTTCAAAACTTTTCCTGGATCCCTTCTTGCATCAGGGTGAAGGTTTGACTTGCTCTGCATCTTCCGTTTGCACTGTGCATGTCAGAAGCCAAACTTGATTGTGAGCAGTCTGATCCTGCAGTCCTGCCCAACGGAAAACTTCCAACTAGTGTGTCTTTTTCCTAGGGAATGTGAGATCATGTGCAAAGACTAGATAAGGGCTGACCTTGTTACATCCTGCAGTGTTTGGTTCAGTTCACCTATCTGTACCAGACAAACATCCTCCTGACATTCAGTAAGCATTAAGAATAAATATTGTGGCACGTTTATTTTTTTTAATTGCAACTCACCTAAAAGAGGAAAGGTATATTTTACCTGTAATGTCCTTCTAGTGGTAACTGAACAGTCCCTTCCTCTTCCATTGCTAACATACTTTGCTCTTCCTAGAACAAAGGAGTTTAGACAAGAGACAGGATATGAAATTGTGAAAAGTGAAATTTGTGTACTGTAATCATCTTTCCATTTTCTTTAATATTAAGTATTTATTTGAAGTTCTTAGAGTAAGATACTTTTCAACTCTTTTAATTTAAATAGTCAACATTTAAAACTTTCTATTTTAAAACATGTATCTTCACTTAATGCTATTTTCCAATTCCAAATAGAGCATTCTTTTGTAACAATAAAGAGGAAAATTAGTAACAGTGAGTGAACAACTGTCTGGTGAAGTTTAAGTAACACTGGTAACAGGATATATGCATGGATGTCTACATGCAAGAATTAGGGAAGATTAAGTTTGCAC
The DNA here is from genome assembly GCA_013399195.1 of Dicrurus megarhynchus. Taxonomy (NCBI): domain Eukaryota; kingdom Metazoa; phylum Chordata; class Aves; order Passeriformes; family Dicruridae; genus Dicrurus; species Dicrurus megarhynchus. The sequence goes on along the minus strand of VXAD01008917.1, from coordinate 183,565 downwards.
ACGCAGTTTTAATACTGATAAAGTTTTATTTCTGTGAAAGGTAGTGAAATAAGACACCCAAAATTAGTTTTCACTTGAACAGAATTAGGAGATAAATCTACCAAAAACCTTTATGTAAACTAATTACAAATTTAGCAAATCTGTCTTAGCAGGAGGGGAGAAGAATACAGTACCTCTCAAGCACCATGACCTGCCTACAAGAAGAAAGAAAAACAAGTCCCCCACAGGAGGATTCTCAATTTCCACACCCCTTAGGTCAGGATAACCACAGCTAGGAGGTTAACAAGCCTTGGAGGGAACGTAACCATCAAATCCTGCTCTGAATTGTTGCAGTGTGTGTGTCTGAGCCCAGCAGACACCCGGGGACCTCCACAGCTTTCTTCCCTTTACTAGATGGCTTTGTAACCATTTTCACCACTGCCTGTCTGAAAGCATGAGTTGGCTCTCCCAAAAAGAGAGTTTATCATTTTCTGGCAGATCACCAAAGCCCCACACGTATCACACACTGTTGGTAGGAGCTGCAAGAGCCAGTACAGTTTTCCAAACCAGTAGAATTTAAGTCCTTTCTGCTCAGAAATTTGTTTCTTTTATGCTTTATTATTGCAACTATTCCAAAATCAATGATATTTTTTTTCTTCAAATGGGAAAGTCCTTTGTTCATTCTTGTCTCAGAAAGACTTAACAGATTAACATCAAAGTGGCTTCCAAAGGAGGTCTGTGAGGAGAAGGCATGTATCATATCCACTATAAATGTACAAAGCCCTGGAAAAACATGGCCTAAAAATATAAAAACAACTTAAGTGATGAAATTAGGATCCAATCAAGTAAGTTTCAGATCCTGTCAACTATATTTCTGAATATTCTTGTGGGTAGAATACTTCTATTTTTAAAAGCTGTGTGATAGCAACTCTCCAATTAATTCCTTAGGCTACATGTCAGAAGTTTTTTATTACTAGTTAATTTTGTCATTCCCAGGCTTCACAGCTTCATAAGTTTTTGACAGTTGAACAGTTTTAATAATAGCTCTAAATATTTAGAAATGCCAAAATATGTAAAAATAACCTCTCAAAATAGACAGTGAATGAAATAAAGTAACACCAGTAGATTTTCCCAGTTTTGTTTTCTGATGCCATCCTATCAAGCAAGGGAAGGAAAGTGACATATAACCAAAACATAAGGATAACAAGGAATTCTTTCCAATAACCAGACCCACAAGAAGAGAGCTACCTTGGTTACTTCTGGTTACTCTGAATTGTGATGACAACAGACACGGTGATGAAACAACTCTCTGGTCTGCTTTGATTCAAGGGAGAAAACAATGACTCACGTATTTTAATTTCAGCCTGGTAGTTTTACAGGCACATACTAAATAGTAAATAATCATCATGATGCTTATCACATAGGTAAAAGCTTTTCCCCAAAACATATTCCATGACAGTATGTTGAATGTGTCAAGGAATTAAGAGTTCTCCAGGTTACAGATGAGGCAGGGAGTTGTCAAAGGCCACAGAGGAAGCAATCCTAAAGGCAGAGAAATCTAGTTTGCATAGTTACACCTTCAAATTATTAGCTCATGTCCTATTTCTGCAAATAAACCTACTAATGGGAATCCTTAACACACACATTTCACTGGTCTTGGATCACATCTCAGGGCATCCCTAAGGATAATTTGCTGATTTATCCATTCACATTGTCTAATTTTTGCAGTACCCTTGTACCACCAAAAGTTTAGGTCTCATGGGTCCTGGGCTTTTGCAGAGGTCAAAGAGCATCGTAGAGGTCATGGGCACAGCTGTCCCCACTGACTGCCAGGACTACACAGCATCATCTGCATATTCACCTCCCTCTGCCCATGCTGTGGTACTATCCAAAAGTGCTGATGCAGGACACATGAATCCCATTTAAGACACACACAGTCCATCTACTGCTCTTGCAGTTGGTGTCTCACCACTGAGACTTGTCCCTGATTTATCTGGGCCCAGTACTGAGGTTTCCTAACAGCTGACATTGATCAGGTTGCTGATACCAGGGACAAAGGACATGTGTCCCTTACACATAAAGCTACTTTATATCCCCTCAGTTTTAGATGATACTGAAACAAGCAATTCATGAAGCAACAGCTAGATAAAAAAACTATAAAATAGATGCAAAATTGATTAGAAAGCTACAATCAGAAAGATCAGTGTCACTGTCAACATATAGGAACATTCTGAGTGGAAATATTAAGAATCTGTCCTGTATCAAGTTGATAAGAAATTATCTGAAAAGCAGATTCTTTGAAATAAGATGAGGAGTCCAGATCTGAAACAGCCAAGTGGGTGGTAACGGTACAGGATGTAAGTCAGAGTCTGAGCATTTGGTTAAAGGGGTTAGCAGTGTCACTGACTTTTTCTTTACAAAGTGCAAGTAAATTGTTTCTGCAGTGGCAGAAGGACAGCACTGGCCCAGAGTGTAACTGGGATACTGCACAGGGTTATGGCACTGCTGAGCAGGAAGGGCACAGAGTGATGCTGTGTGCCCTGTGCAAGGCTCAGAGGCAGCTGGGACATCCACAGGCCTTAAATTCTGCACTTCTCTCCTCAGCATCTCCTGCAGGAATGAGATCCAGCCCAGTGCAGCATCCAAGTGCCCCAAACATCTGAGGGCTTTCCTACCAACATAGGTTCATCTCTGCACACCACCTGAGGGTGGTGCAATCCCCAGGAGTACTGGGGATAATATTTTATATGACAGTATGGCACCCTAAGAATACATCTCCACCTAAACCTATCAGACTTGTAACCTTAAAATCACTTATGCAAAATATGACAATATTACATGTAGATACTGTTAACAAGTCTGCCTGGTGCATGAAATGTGCCTTTCTTACAGAATTTTCTCTGGATGTCTGAAGGAGAAATTGATAAATCGCTACACACAAAAAAACCTGAAACCATGACCCACCTCTTTCTCAGCATCTTCCAGTTTCTTTTTCTTGCTCTCAGGCATCAAATCATCTAACCAACTGAGCTCCCGCTTGGTAAAAAAGAAATCCATGAGTTTTCGGACAAATACCAAAGCTAGGACCTGCAAAGATATTACTTCAAAGAATTAGGAAATTAAGCAAGTAAAACAGACAAATACACTTGTAGAGGAATAGTTTCAGAAGTGACCAGTTTGCAGCTAGAATTTTAGCCTTTAATTTGAATAAGCCAACAGCTGCTATTCCTTTGTTCAAATGAAGTATGGCTTGAAGCATTTAACCATCACTGAGGTCAGTAAGTATCTTCTATTTTCTATTAGTGAAATAATCAGAGAGAAATCACTTAAGCAGCAGACCACCTTTACTTCTACCAAGACACAGAATTGTTAAGCTCCTCAGTGCAATGAACAGTCTTCCTTAATAGGTGAATGTTCTTTCTGCAACAGGATTGAGTACTATTCCTTAAATAAAAAATATGTTAGTATTTTTTCTTCAAGAGAAGAATTTTCCCTAAGAGAATATAAATTGGGATATCCACACATAGGACTCAAAATAGAGGTTAAATGTCAAATTTTTCCTTCCTTAATACATTATAAATTATCCTTGAACAAAGAATCAAAGCAATATTATAATTACCTGCCCAAAATTATTTTTTTCTTCAATAAGAATTACCCACAAGTGAAAAGGGATTTTTAGAGGAAATAAAAAAATTTCATACCATCATAGGAAAGACAATGGCAGCTCTTGAAACCTTTATAATCCAGAGAAGCACAAGACAACTCAGTTGAATTATAGTGAAGAGATGGACCTTTCTAAGAGGAACATGCCTTAGATAAATAAAATCTGGCTGATGCTTTGCAGGCATCCAGAATAATTTTATCCTGTCAAAAAGCTGAAAGAGACAAATTTAAAAGTTTGGATCAAAATGAGGTGTAGGATCATCTATGCTGGCATTCACACACTGCCTAAGAGATCCTGAATATCCAAAGAATCCGGCTTGTTATTCTAAAAGCAAAAACTACATCATTTCGGCAGCACAGAAGATACTACCTCAGTTACAATCATAAGCCTTTAATTTATACTAGTCCAGCAGTGGCAAGGGACTCATCTTCTCGCCCACTGAGCCTCCAGAGTAAGAATGAGAAATGTGTTATTTAAGCAGAGTTTGATTACTTGGTTAGTCATAGTTCAGTTCCCTTCCATTTTAACACACGTGTCTCCCTAGATTGTATTGCAGATGTGCTGAGACATTGAATTCTGCTGAGTTACATCCTGTATGGCCATACTGCAGGAAATACCCTGTTCATACTACATTGTATGTTACACACAAAGAAGGGGGTAGCTTTAAAATAACACTGCTAATCATGAACTCCTAATGTTAGGCAAAGCCAGACTTCAGAGTGGTCGTGCACCAATCATGAATCAAACTGAATGGAAGCTGGTTGATCCTGCTGGGCATATGCACTATCACACTGCTTTCCTAATACATCCCAGACTCGTTTTTCAACAACTGAGCCTCCTTGAGCACAGAAAAAGCTGCTCATGGAGGGACCTCTTCAGTCTTTTATTTCCTGTGAATGAACAGGAAATTTTCTTTTACTTCACCAGACACTTTATCCCAGGCTGTTTTCTTCTCCATATTTCACTTTATTCACAAAACCAGAAACAGAAAAGGAATGCCAGAAAGCTGACTGCCAGGCTGCTAGGAATGTATGTGAGAGATTCCTGTTTTTCAGGCCTATTTGGCTCCATACTGACCTGAGATACTTGTATCATGGCACAGTAATGATGGTGATACACCAATTCTCCCTGCATGGATGAGCTATGCTATATTCACACAGCCTTCAGCAATGGCAAGTTTTGGAAATTTTTATTGAGCATGTGCAAACTGCATTTTTTTAAAGGCTTATAATTTGGCCAGATTTGAGCAGATTTCTTTTTCACAGAAACAGCAAAAAGCACATCCTCCCACAAAAGCCATCTTATCAAATCTCCATTCCTTGTCCCAGCATGGGGGAGGGAGATAAGGAGGGGGATGCTATCACTTTTCCAAGATAGCCAGATTTCAGCATGCCTTAAAAACACTCCTCAATAGTGCACTTTCTCATACCCCTGTTCTGAGAAACAGCTGAACCATATTAAATTGAAATTATTTAAACCTCAGTAAAAGCCAAACTGCACTTCTGAGAATATCAACCCAAAGGATAAGAGCTAGGCAGCCAAACTACACTTCTTAGAATATCAACCCAAATGATAAGAGATAGGCAAAGTTATAAGTCTCTGAATAGAGACCACCAGTCAAAAAAAAAAATGTTCCCAGCTTTGCCTATAAATGTAGGGGTAACTTGCAACCAAATACAATGAAAGAAACAATCAAACATTTTCTTTGCTTTTTGTATTTGACCTTTTGCACAGTATAACTTGTGTTTTCACCGAGTGGTTGTTCTTTCTCAATTGCCTTGGAAGGTGTGTCGATGCCTCCTGGGCTAAAGGATTTGACACTGTGCCATTAAATGCTGGAGAAGTGGTACACAGGATCCTATTACCAACCCCAGCCCAAATGCTGGAATGCCTGGTTTCTGCCAGCTACTCCTGCTTAAGGCCACTGCAGGAATGCTGCCCTTCCACTAGAATTGACCCTTCATCCCTGAAGTACTGTGGTTTGCAACAGTTCCCCCTCCCTCCCTGCCTGGAGTGTTTACCTGCACAGGGAAGACCTTCAAAATTTCACTGATGTTAGTTTTAGGGCGAGTTAGCCCTAAAGGCAAAGTTCAAGATCCAAGTGTAGCACTGCAAAGGAACTTGGAAGCTGAAAGGGCAGCATGCAAGCAAGTGAATGAGGAGGCAGCAGAGAGGGAAGAGCCCCTGACAGTTATTACTCAGTTTTTAGGCTCAGACAAAATTCCCTTGATAACAAGAGAGAACCGAGAAATCAGCACCCAAAAAATAGGAAAAAAATGGAGCACATTACCTAAAGGGAATGCTCTATTTAGAGAGAATCCATTTTCCTTTTTAAATGAGTCACTTTCAAAAATTTAAGGTTGGCAACATTCCTTTAAGATTATACACAAAAGATAATACAATAATATAATAAGAACAGCTATATTTTTTATAGAAAGCATCATCAGTAACACACTCATCATAAATCTATTTTACCTGAATTCCCTTTAGAGATGAAGCACCCATGTAAAGAAACACTCCATAAAGTACTGGCATAGGAATAAACTGCACAAACAAGCAGAGAAAGGGAAGAGCATATTAAATACTACTTAACAATTTTAAATGCTTCTAGAAAGACATTCAAAACAGTTGAAATACAAAGTGCCATATGCCTGCATTAATCAGACAAGTTGTAAATTCAGAGTCACTCAATTATAAATTAATAATGTTTCTCAGAGTATAAAGCAAAAGAAAAATCTGGCTATTTAGTTTTATTTTCCTCTCATGGCCAGTTATTACAATATACTTTATTCCCTATTAATAAACTGAACTACACAAAAACATGTAAGTCTTAATTTATACTTAAATTCTTTACTTAAAAGACTGCTCAGAAATATTTTGGAGAGACACAAAATACTTCTTACTGCTAAAAGAAATATATTGTGCTGAAAGCATTTAAAAATGGGTGAAAGAGTCTATTGAATGATTTTGTAAGAGACTATTGTAAATGTTCATGTTCTCAGCATACACTGCATAGGTAAAGGAGTATGTCCATAGATAAGTATCTGTTAGAAATACTAAATACACAAAATGCATGTTCTGTGTGTTTTCAAAGTGAAGGCTTTATGATATACTTAATAGAATACTGCTGGGAAGTACAACTTCTAAGGGCTTATTACCTCCACTGTGACAATAGGCAAGGCTAAATTCTGGTTTTACTAAAGCCAGTGCCAAAACTCTCACTGATTTCATAGAAGCCAGATAATTCTTTAAAAATTATTAAGTGTACACATGGCATTATATATGCATGTAACTAGACACCCATTTTCAGGTGAGCTGTGTTGAGTATGCAGGAAGCATGAGGTAATTTTCATGTTCATTTCCAAGAAATGAACCACAGAACTTCTTTTGCAACTGTGGAAATATTTTTATATTACTCAGAAATCACTTTTTTTTTTTTTAATTTCCTAAACAAATTTTATATTGGTGTAACAAGACTGTTTCATGATAATTTGCCATGGGCCCAAAGTACTGACAAAGTGTTAATCTTCATCTACTACAGCTCAGTGGCAGAATTCCCTCTGACTTCAGTCAGGCCAGATTTTCATTAGAAGGTTTTTGTTTACAAAATGCTAAAAGTCCCTAGGCACTTTATTAAGCAAAATTAGAATTCCACTTGTGGAATTGTGTAACATGCTAGTTAGTGATGTGCTTGGAAAGAGCATTCATTAAATAATGCAGTAACAACAGTGACATGTTCAGTGCAGTATTCCTTAACATTCCCTTACTTCCCCAAATTACCTTTAGAATACTTGTCAAAAAGACAGATGAGCCCATAAGGATAAAAATCATGAGCCCTGTGACTCTTTGCTCCCGGATTCCAAGAAATTTTGGCTGCTCCCCTGGAGCGGAGCACTCTGATTCCAGTTTTAGGCTGTTCACATGGGAAATAGAGAGGACAGTGGCTGCAACAAACCACGGCAATCCCATAATAGAGCACACACCAAGCATCACTGCCACCATGAGAAGGTCGAGGTGGTATCCACATCCTTTCTGTTAAAAAAAGTAAGGACAGAAAGAAGATGTAAAGTGACATCTGAATTAAGGAGAACACTCCTGGCAGGCATTCCTGACGAACAGCTAGAGACAATTAAACATTTGGGACTTGTAGGAAAAACACAAGCTTCCTTCTGTGTGTTATCCAGGTTGGGTCAGTAGTGATGGCACACTGGTTACCTAAGGGGAATTTGTACTAATTCACACTCAGTGCTCAGTGTTACTGGGCTCTTTCCAGTTACAAGTTAAGTGTATCACAAATCCACTCTACAGAGAGCACCAAACAGCTTTCCTGTTTATAGAATGGATACTGGTAAGACACTGGAAAATACATACATTTTCCATTTTACCTGAGTCTCTTCTGTGGATAACAGTCAGCAGAACATCCAGCTGTGCTGCCAACTTCCCACTGCACTAATCTTAGTAGACCCTCCATCCCTTCAGACACAGGAGTTGGAAAAGTATGTCTTTTTATTGGTCCCTACATAAAAATTTCTAACATTTGCAAAGTCAGTTTATGATAGAAAGGGCCATAAAACCACACTGATCCTTTTAAAGTTTTTAAGATGGTAAGCACATGATAGTAATACATTTTCACTAACATACTTTCAATCTTAGATAAGAGCAGACAGCTAGAAAATAAGATACATTAAATTAAAATATAAAATCAGGTACTGGTTTATTGGTTTCCTTACTCAAACACAGCATTGTAATAGCCACATAAGATACATTAAATTAAAATATAAAATCAGGTACTGGTTTATTGGTTTCCTTACTCAAACACAGCATTGTAATAGCCACATGAAAAGTCAGTACAAAACCTTTGGGTTTGGATCACCTCTTCAGTAGTCAAATACTACAGGTGGATAATGGATTGCTTTTGTAGTAGTGCATAAAACCCTTTGGTCGAATCTTAGATAAATTTAAAAACCTGCAATTACAACCTTCACTTGAAAAAGAGAAATGATCAATGCATCAAGCTTGGTTCTATAGATATCTGCTACCATAGCTGAGTGGGAACTTTCATTTCAATTTTAGCAAGTATCCAGGACCTCCTCACAGCTGCAAGCAGCAGCTCGAGCTATTTTCCTTTAAAAAAGTCAGGTAGTTAGCCATCTCCACTAAACTTTGCGATATGGCAACAAATCCAGTGTCATGGTCTGATGAAACAGTGATGTTCATGCAAACAATGTGAATATGTTGCACCATAATTTTGCCTGTAAACCCATGCAAATGCCTTTTGACATAAAAAAAGTAACTAAACTAAACTTGGAAGGGTTTGCTACAGAGACTGCCAAAAGCTGAAATGTGCACTATCCAGAATTTGCTATGGGAAGTATAAAAAAAGAGGGGAAAACGAGTTGGAAGCAAACAAATCATTTCTTTATGAAGACAACTTTTACTTCTAAAATGGGAAGCGTCTGGGTTTATGAAAATGTAAGCCACATATCAAAATGAAAATGCCATCTTATTTGCTTACATTATTTAAAAAGGGGGGAAAAGTTAAGAAAATGAAGAGAATCAACTCTAGCAACCTTCCCTCACTCCCCAAAAGTGCTTATGAGCCTTATCTCCAAGACACATCTTGACAAAACTCAAGAGATGTGTCAAACACAGATATTAGTTACAGGCACAATGCACTCAAAGAAAGAGTTTAATTCTAAATCCTAACAGAGACACCTTTTTTTACCTTCTGACACATTTATGAGTAATGTATCTGCTAATGCATACAGAATCCGAGAGCATTTCCTCACATTCATACATGATCTGAGGAACCTGACATATGGGAAGAAAAGGAAGCATAGCAACAGGTGATGCTACACCAGACCCCAGCAAAACTAAAACGCAGCAAGACAAGGGGGCAGCCAGGAGGACCATCTGACTCCCAGATGCCAGTGCTGAAAAAACACATTCCAAAGCTTGGCAGCAAATTCCTGCATCTGTCAAGTTAACCACATGCAATGCTATGGATTGACATGAAGAGCCAGGCTGACAAAGAGGGCAAAAAAAGAACATATCAAATGTCACAATCATCCAAGAAGAGGCAATGCAAAGTGAAGGTTGCAAATGCATTTGCTAAAGCAACTTGGGATTGGATTGCTGCTTATTAAAAGTATGTCAAAAAAAAGCCTAAGCTTGCTGCATATACATGTACAGAAACCTGCTGCTAGATTTTGCCCAACAGTTTTTCAGAGGGGTGATGTCCCTTTTTCTCTCTCCATCTGTAGGCAACTAAAGTGTTAGAGAACAGAGCAGGAAGTTGTCCTATGTTGTTTTAAGAACCCATTGTGCCTCTAAGGCTCAGTTTTATTCTTCTCCCTTCTTTAAGATAGGAAGGGCATTTAAAAAAAAAAAGATGGGTAGAACCACAGAGAAGGATGAAGAGAGGGGAAAAATCTTATATTACAAAATAACCCCTAAGTAGTTTTTAAAAATCCAGTACATTAGAACAAGACTGTCAATACCTGAAGAGGCAATTAATATTATGGTATTTAAGGAGATTATTAACTTGAAGCATTTTTTAAGTGAATGACTCATACTTCCAATAAAGCACAGAAGATAGCACTTTCTTAATTCAGAATCTGTGTTCCAAATTAGATTCATAAAGTTCTCTGTAAGGCAGTGGATCACTGACAGAGGGCACAGGTACTACACAGACCAACAAAGAAAAAAAACATAGAAGTTTAAAGGGGTTCTATATAATATATAACAAACTAGCACACTCAAGTAGATGGATGCGCATTACATAATCTGAAGCAGAAAACAACAGTGGAAGTATAAATTTGACTGAATACCTTTAGTTTGTGTTCTTTTCTATTGATAATGACAGCTGTGATCTGCTGGTCCATAAAGATAAGGATAGTACAAAGCAGGGCTGGAATTACAGCAGCTATCACTGTCCACCAAGGATTAGGCCCCAAAGGAGTAATAAACCAGCCACGATCATCTCTGGTGGGCTACAAAAACAATCAGGCATGGCCAGTCAGGAGCATAAGCATTATTTACATTTCAACTTCACAAGAATACATACAAAACATTACTAGGACATGATTTCCTTTAAAACCAAACTATATAAGAGCACTAAAAAAATGCTAAACTTCCTATGATGCCAAACCAAGAAATTACATATAATAAAATCATCTGGAATATTACAGACTTGGTTGCACTTGATACAGTAAACCCAGAATTTGGAAGAAGCCCCAGAACACTACAGTAGTCTAGGATTTGGGTGATTTGAGCCTTGTTAATCTCTGCAGAGATGACATTAGGAAGCGTGAAGGGGCCTGATGGGAGAGGTTCACTTACATGATTCATAAATCAGAGAGATTGCATAATACCTTGTGAACACAAAAAGTTTAAAATAGTATCACTACTCCCTGATGATAATAAAAATTTATAAACCCATTATAGTGGATTACTTTGCAAAATGATAAAGCAATGCAATTTATCAACAACTGACCTTAAAAGCATTTGGAACCTGAAGTTTTGGTGATGGAATTCCAATGGCATAGTCAATTAAAACCATGGACAAAATAGTGAGAAAGACAGCAAAATCGCTGACAACAGATCGTACCTACAATTATTGAGAGAAATTACAATTTTAACTAAAACATTCATGTATGATTGAAGATTTTTCTTCACTGTTTTAAGACATCTTTTGCTTACAGCTAAAACCATGATTATTCTAATACAAGTTTCCAACAAAGGAAAGATGCACTGTCTACTTCACCAGCAGTTAACTGAATTTGCAATGCAGATCAAATTCATACTGAGACATGACTAATGACAACATTTAAATTGAAATAATGGCACGCACCTTTGTTGGGAAGTATCGGCTGGTTTTGAACTGCTTCAGTGTGGATGAGAGCGTTACTGTAGAAAAGAACAAGATGACAGACCAGAAGAGCACATCTGGAACGTAAGGGCCGTGATGACCACAGGCTCGTCCAACAAACTCACCATGAAACTTTTTACATTCCTATCAGGGAGAGCAAAATAGTATTGTTCTAAAAAATACCCATGCTTACACAAAAGTTTTCTTTCCAATTTCTTTCCTAAATTGCAAGCAAATTGTATTACTACAAATAGTAAAACAATTTTTAGATATTTATTCTTTTGAAACTTAAAACTCATTATGTTTGTATCTAGTCTGCATGGAAAATTCTGAAAGAAATCTTTTTTTAGCCATATTAAATTATGGAGTTACTAAGACATACCATAAACAAAATCATTAATACAAAACCAGATTTATTTCAAACTCAACAAGTATGCTGAGTTATTTTCTGTGTACAAATACAGATTTACAGTTACTAACACTCTCCAAGTGTGGAAAGCAAAGTTCAAAAGCCACCAAGAGAAAGGCTGCTCCTGGTGCATTCTCAAGAACTGCTTTTTTGTTTTAACATCACAGGCCCAGCAGCTGAAGAAAAAGCTGCTAAGGATGTGTGGCCTAAGAGGAGCCAATTACATTTAATACCACACGGGGGCAGCACATCCCGCAAATTGTCTTTCTCTTTAAAAAAGGTCTGATAAAATGCCGGAAAACCCAAAATCTCTAACATCAATTTTATTTAATATAATTTATGATCAATATGCAGATACATTAGAAAGCATTTCCAGTACTTCTCCACTACCATCTTTAGTTGTCTAAAATCATAAAGAGTAGCTCTAGAAATGTGAGCTACCAGCTCTAGACTCACAATCCTTTCCTTCTCCTTCCCAATCCCTCCACACTTACTAAGAAAAATGAAATTCTACCCAGAATCAGGGATTCCAGGCAGAAATATCCTGCCAGATCAGGATCTTTCAGTATTAAATCAAGTGTGTCACTGGCTCATCAGACTTGCTGCACAATAACACATTATGGGAAACTTTGGCTTTGAACGAAGATTGTCATGGAAAAAACCACAATTGCTATTTGATAATGGTGAGACAAAGGAGCACAAAACTTTTTATACTGGTACAGCAGTAAACTTGGGATGAAGTTCACCACATGCCTCCTGAAGAGGATTTTGTCACCATCAAAATTCTCTTCACACTGGGTCCAAAATCCTCTTCATACTTGGTCCAAAATCCTTTGCTCACACTTGGTTTGTCTTGATAGCAAAAAATAATTGTTGGGTTTTAAGAGAGAATGAGAATACAGATCTTCAGAAACTTGAAACATTTCAACTAGACACAAGAAATACATGAATATACGAGCAGTAAAAGAGACATAATGGGGTGAGTCTGACCAAATATTTACAGACAGCAATGTCTAATCTCTTACTGCAGTTCTCTAGAACAGAAGTTTCTTGATGATGCTTGCAAGAAATAACGACATTAAAGTACAAAACTTTCAGTTATTTCTTTGACAACTATAGGGACTCATGGGAAAAGTTGGTCAGTTATACTGCTACCTATGTAAACTCGAGTTTTGGTAACAAGCTTTCACAGAAGTTTTTAAGGGTTTTATATAATGCAGCCAGTTTTTTACATTTATAGTTAAAACAAAATCTGTTATTTTAAATCTCCTCAGCTGCAAATGTACTCTGAAAAACACTGTCAGAGATCTGAGAAAGTGAGAGGAGGAGTCTGCCCCTGCACAGATGCTCTTAGAGTGTGCTGCAATTTTGAGAATATTCATTCTGGACTGCTGGAATCCCTCAGGCCAGCAGTTCTCAACTTACTTTCTGCTGTTGCCACACCAACAGAGTTGAGGAGCAGTCCCTGCTCAGAGCAAGGCATGGAAGCAAGACAGAGCAGCCGTGGAAGACAGCTCTTAGTTAACACAAGCTTTTCTGCATTCCTGCCTTTGAAAAATAAAAAGAACCGTATCTTCTGGAGACAGTCCACTAGATTGGCTTTTAAGTGTTCCATTTGATTATGCCTACAATTTAGTTAATTTAGCTACATCTCCTTCAGTCTGGTGTCTTTTGCACTCAATTCTCTTTGACTGTGTAATGAAATGATCCATTTGCAAGAAAAAGTGGTGGCCCAATCTCAACACGACACTTTAATCAAGTTGTAAATGTCACTTTGAAGAAGGCAAACTTGAATTACATAAATCCTTTAAACATAGAAAAGTATACTGTTTAGAAACTAGTTACACATTCATGCAAGCCCCACTAAACTGTAGCTTTATCCCCTTCCTCCCCTGGGAAAAAAAAATTACAGAACTTACGTAAGAAAAAAGTGGTCACTGAAGAGAAAATGCTACAAAATTTCTCCCCTTCCTCTTTTTTACAGCCTGAACAATTGCAAGAATGTTTTAGGGGAAATAAATGCTTCTGATTCTTTCTACACAAGGGAACTTTGGTTTTGCCATCTGGCAGAATTTAGGACAAATTCATTGTCATTTGACATGTTTGACTCAATCTCAGCCAAGCTCTTGTGCTAGTGTGTCAAGAAGGTTCCAAAGCAGGGCATAAAATGCACACGCTTGCTTTAACGTGTACTATCAGAGGCTGCAAAAAGCTTACAAAAGGAGATAATGCTATAAAGTCTACATTATTTTTTGTTAAGCATATTTTATTATTTATTTGAACAAATATGATCAGAAAAAATTGCATTCTTTTCAATATATTTGCTGCATTAAGACAGACAAAATTATTTATGCCTATGCCTTTATTTATTTAGTTCCAAAATTTACTTACTGACACAGTTAGGTTCCCCCATGGCACATCAGATGCAGATATATTGTAGTCCTGCCAGTATTGTAAGGTTTTATTGCTAGGATGTTCTGGTTCCACACAATTGCATCTGAAAAGACAATTTTTTTTTCCTTAATAATAGAAGATATATCAGATATTAATCCAAATTATCAACTTTATGATACATTTAAATTATGCTCTACATTGACAGATAATTTTAGTTCAAATGAATTCAGTAAATGCATGCTTTGAAGCAGTTTGTAGTTCAGTAGCTAGTGCTATTACTAGAGTATAGTTTGCTGTGAGGTGCATATGCATATATAGTACGTAACGTGACATATTCAAACCACTGATCACAGTAGGTTTTGCCACCTATTTTCTTCCTTGTCTATTGATACTTCTGAGCACAGTTTGTAATACTGAAAATGTGCCAGTCCTGTTCCACCCTCTTATACCTAAAACTTCTCTACATGGACATTAGATGCTATGTACAGTTCCAGGCTGATCCATTTCTCAAATAAACTCGCTGTATCCTCTTTCTTTCCCAGGTGGAGAAGTGCCTTTGCAAGCAAAACTTCCCAACTACCCAGTCAACTGTCAGGGCTCTGAGTGTCAGGATCACTAAAGGCTCTCTGAACTCCGCGTCCCTTGTTCTTCCTTTCCCCACAGCTGCTGTAAAAGCACACTTTTCATTTCAAATTGTGCATTTTAACACGCAAAATGTGACGAGGCAGTGTGGGAGGACAATACTGCAAATAGGTAATTTAAAATCAAAATTAAGTCTTTAAAGCCTCTGAAGCAACTGTGGGAGGCTTTTTCTTTGACAAAGCCTTCAAAATATCCAGGATACTCTGTAGGATCCAAGATGTCAAGTGTGCTTTGCAAGACGCTTTAAATTAATCCTACTTTAATAATCTATAGCACCATCTATCCTGCTAGTATTTTAATGTGCTTCTGATGACTTTAAATAAATTGTGTACTCTCTGATAAAGTTTTCAGGAGTAGCTGGGGACAGGATAACATCTGACTATTGCATGCAGAGTCACTGAGCATAAATTGCATTACAGCTGTAGCAGAACATCAGTTTATTCACTTACCTAGGCCATCTATTTTCTGTGTGGTTGTTTATCTTTTCACAAAATGACAATACTCATCTAGATTTGTATGATTTTCTATAAAGGAAATTCTACCATCTACATTGTGAGAACACAACACTGACATTCTATTTCAATTACAATACTATACATGTGACAACAGCTGCATTTAATATATAGGTAGGGGAAGATGCAGGTTGTCTTGGAGCAATTCCTTGCATTTATTTTAAATGCAGAAAGAGAAAACCCTTACAGCCCATGAAAAGAAAGCAAAAAAAAAAAAAAAAAGCAACTGCATTCAGAGAAGTAGAGGGCCTGAGCCAAAAGTCCTTGACTGGATCTTTCATACATATTTAATATGCTTTGGATCAGGCCCTAAGTGCAGAATGAATGCGTGTTCAATGCATAGTTCCAAGTACTACAATGGGTTAAATGAAGCACATCACTACTAGTGAGCTACAGTAGCAGAATAAAGCCAACAAACAGTACGGCTACATCAGGTATTGCAAGGGAGTATTTGATGTTCATGCAGCAATCCAGAGGTGGCTGTGTCGGGTTACTGCTGTTTTCTGTGAGCTCCCTGGCCCCTGGTGTCCACCGCCGATCGCAGACTGGCCAGACGCTGGGCGATGGCCCACTGGGGTTTGATTACAGCAGGCCAGGGTGGCATGGGCTGCTCACTCAGTCACTTCCTCACTAGAAGGGAAGACTGTGCCTGTCGCCAGCACTACATGGTACAGCTACACTTGCTGCAAACTGCAAAATTACATTTAAAGGTTAGAGGAGCCAAAATTTCTATTTCCTCAGAAACCTGACAATTGAAGCTATAGTTTAATACAGCTCAGGTAATTCACCTTCAGATGAGATCACCTGTTTATTTCTACATCAATCTCACTTTCCTCCTGCACTCCAGTCTGATCTTTACCAAGTTTCACAGGCATTTAGCAATGGCAGACTGATCATCAGCAAATAAGTGACTCATGCAAACTCCACCCACGCAGACCAAAATCACCCTACACATGCTTTTGTCACTGAATAGGAGCAGAATTAGGCCCTAACTGTAGAGATCAGATCCTGTTTCTACTCAGAAGACCATTCAAACAATGATCTCAGTGTTTTGATATGTATAACATTACATTGTTTTCAATATTGTATGTGTTTTGGCAACACTGACATTTTGATGGGGATTGTATCATGGTATTACTGTCTTCCAGCATCCCACTAATTGCTTAACATTATAGAACTGTGAGATAGTAAAACACTCCCTGTCCATCCCAGAAAACACAAATGAAGGTACCATTCAGTGCCAAAACATAAAAACATTATCTACCAAAATAAGTCATTTCATAACAGATGTAATTGCTTCAATCTTAACTATTTCCCAACATAACTGACCCACGAGGAGAATCTCACATTAATGAAATAATGCTTTCTATTTAAATCTTTTTAATATTTTTGTCTCTTTCATTGCCATTTTTATTTCTACAAGTTTTGGGAGAAAAAGTAAAATACACTTAATAGTTAACACTAAAACATCCTTCTATTTTCCTGATAAAATATTACTCAGAAGGCTGGAATAAGCAAAAATGCATTTCCTCTTGGGGGTTCAAATGCTCTTACATTCTTGTAAAGTTGTTTAAAGTGCTGAGTGCTTGCCCACAACAAGAGGTCTGTGTGGAGTTTATGCTATTACCAAATGAGCAATAGACTATACAAACACCTATATTTTCTAAGCAACATATTCAGCTTTAAATACAGTACCAACTTAGCAATGTACTCTTGTGTCTTTGAGTGATAAGTCTGCAATCAACTTCCTTAGGCTAAAAGATTCAGAAGGATTATTTTGATTCTCTTGCCTTGTGGCTAGAATACAGGCAGGGGAGAATCTGTCACTGGTTGTGGCAGCAAAAGCATATGTGTCACTGTGGGTGGGTCAGGGGGAATCTTTGCTGCCAATCTCAACACATCCATTTCATCACACTGATGACAGAAATAATTCATTTTTCATCTTCACACTTTTGGATACTGCAAGACAATCAGATCTCTTGGTAGCAATTCAGATGTTTAAACATGTACACTCCATGGTATCTGTGACATCCATGATGAGTTGGCACATATGACAGGGTCTATGGTGACTCATGCCTTTGTTTTCAAAGCAGCTGGAGACTGAGACATCTAAAATGGCACTAGATACCCAGTCACAGGTCCCTACCTGTATTTAAAATGTCCATATTTTGCAGCTAGGCAGATACCAGTGGAGATTGCTTTTACCGTATTTAAAAATCTAATACAGCCTAATAAAAAGAGGATTATAAATCTGAGGTAGATAAACCATTTCAGATAAGACGGTCTTCAGACAACTCAGAACTGTTGTAAGATTAGAACTTTCAAAATGAGAAAGTAACAAAGAATAACAACCTGAACCTGCTAGCTAGAAACAATAACTGAAGCAAGGAGTCTGTACTGCCTTTACACCTTCCAAAGTGTTCAAGAACTCTCTGGAAAATCAGGGTGGGGAAAAAAGGTGGATTACAAATAATAAATTTTAGGACTAAATGACAAATTGGTATCCCCTAGAGCCTGCACCTCTCTCACTTTTATAGGAGGATCAAAATTTCAGCTAAATCTTCAGCACCAATCCAACTGTAACAGTATAGGCAGTGTAAGGTCACTCCCCAATTCCTTTCTTTGTCCTCCCAAACTTCCCACAATTCCTTAGCTGTTTTACATTTTGGTTCATAAGTCTCAATTTTGTTCATTTCATTAAGTGGAGGCAGCCGTCCTAACTTCACTGCATGCAACATCTACAACTTGTCCTGTTTTCAGAGAACAGAGCTAGGATCTGACAACAGCAACTTCAGGAAATCTCAGACAACTGGCAGTGTTCTCTCTTCCACAAAAGGAGCACCTTAATAGCACCAAAAAGACTGTCTGTATGACTCCTCTTTCTTTGGACTATGGGGAAGGGAATATTGGTTAGCAAATTAGAAACCTGTCACTTTATATGTAAAGTTGGGGAATATTTTTCCCTCCTTTGCAGATCAGCAATAAGACATAAATATGGCTGCTCAACAACTAGTCAGGTGAAAGGTTCTGTACTAAAACCACTTTCATCCTGACTGTAATTTTCTGTTCACTGCAAAACAAGAAACATATTACCTACATTTATTTGTTCAATTCAAATTAACCTCAGTCTAGTCCTTCCAATCCTTACAATATCCACCTCTTACCCTAATTCTTCAGGTTGCTTCTTCACCATTTTCTTCTCTTTAATCTGTCATGCACGATCTGCTCCCCACACAGACTTTAAACATGCAGCATGGTGCTGGTCCAGCTTCAAAAAAAGAGCCTCAGACATTGTTTTTGTGAGTAACTAAAACACACTTAAATGGTGCAGCTCCCTTTGGAAGCCCCATGGCCATTCCTCCATCGGCTGTTGCCGTTTTTCAGTGGGCTGTTTTCAAGACTAGGAGGCACTTACTATGGATTTTATACAATTCAAAAGGCATCAGTTTGGATCTCTATTTTTCCAGCATTTACATATTGCAAGCTACACCTATTTTTACTAGATAAGGATCTGATCTATTAAAGATGCAACTGCAGCTTCTTCCTGACTAGTCAATATACCATTTCCCCTTACTAGAAGGGCAAAATGCCTTTCTGGCTCACTTAAGATAGCCTGAGAAGGAGATTTGCTCACTATGAATATTTATAATATTTTAAAAACTGCAGGCAAGCATGAAAAATAAGTTGCAAAATGTGCTTTTTTATACAATATGTCTCATTGAATATCAGAGCACATATTTGGTAATATGAGTAGGAAGGTTTTCCCCTAGCACAGAGGACGGTCTGAGTGTGCTGTGCACTGATCATGTAACAGAGACAGAGGAAGATGACACTATGAAATCAAGATAACATCACTTAGTTTGTTTTTAAAGTAAGGTATATGTGTAGGTATACTTTACTTTGCATTTACAAGGCTGAAGTATATTAATAGCACAATGTTATGCATGTTTAGGTATTCTCCAAATACACCATTTTCATGTGAATTATGGGCATTCACAGGATCCTTCTGTTTGCCTAACAACTGCTATGGGAAGAGGACAACAACAATATCATAAATTATGTCTTCTCTGCTGTCTCATACCTACAATACCTGTATATCCCTGGCATTATATTTACCACATTCCTTCTCGTGACAACATTCGTAACAACTAAATCAAAGTCTCAGTGGAGAAAAGACTGGAAACAAAATAATTAATAGTGATGGAATATGGACTTGACAGTTAAGTTCTATTCTCAGTATCATGAAACCCTTTCACAGCACAGCTGTCATGGCAAGACAAGATTTTTTTCTTCATTTATTTATGAGATCTGCCATGCTGAATTACAACCATTAAGTTATGTAGCCCATCTCTGACAGTCACGAACATCAGTAGGCATCCACATATATTCTCTAACGTTGCAAGTCTCTATAGTTTAGTTGGTGAAGTTCAGGAGTAAAATAGAAAAGCCTACTAAAGTACCTAAACAATGCACTCAGCAACACAACAGTTTCACAGAGAGAGAAAAAAAGATAAATCTGAGGAGGGGAACTGATGTTACACTGCAGAAATCTCGAAGAATCAGGTTCCTTTGGATAGCACATCAGGGGACAATCGTGGTTTGTCAAGGGGAAAGTCTAGAAAGCAGATTTATAATCATACTGTAGCTTTGTTAACCTCGAAGGTTGGTCTTTATCAGCTGTCTGGTGCAGTACGTAGTCCATGCATTTGTAGCAGCACTGTGGTAGGTAACTGCCATACACAGAGTGCATGTGCAGAGCATGTAACTCTGTGGGATATTGGCAATTCATCTGAAAGCTTTCACTGCAATATTTCTAGGATGTCATTTTGCCCTGCTTCCAAAGTTAACAGAGCATACACCTGAGGAGAAGAGGTTCAGTATACTACTGGTACAGAAATAATTACTGCAATACATTACAATGCTATATGGTCAGCTTGAGTTTCAATTGTTCAGGTGCAGTGCATCAATACACATAAAGATACTGTAACAACACCACCAAGGATTTTACATAAGCCTTCCTAGATTTTGAAGGCATTTTGTAGACCAGCTATCAACTACAAACTGAATGCTGGGGAGAATTGCTTAACAAGGAGTTCTATTTCCAAAGTGGAGGGGATGAGCAGTAGGAAAGAATAAAGCAAGGTGGGCACTCTCTGGGCTCAAATGAGGAGGCAAGAGACAAACAAGTCAGTTGGGTTGGGCAGGCACACAGAAGTCCTAGAATAAATAGAATAAAGAAAAATAATGTCTGGATTCCAAGGTTTGCCAAGAAGCAAAAGGCAACCAGCAGTTAAATTCAGTGATGGCAGTTGCATGGTTCTGGGAAGAAGAGGAATATTCTTAGGAAAGGACACACAGGATATGGCAGAGTTACTTAACTGTAGGAAAAAACTATAAAGAAGGAGAAAATAAAATCTATATTCATATCTAACTTCAAAGAAATCATTACAGGAATTGGAATTCAATTACATGCCTGGGATCATAATGAGCAATTCTGTGCTTATCATCACTGACTCTTCTCATTCCACCTTCAGCTTAAGGGATACAGGGAATAAACCAACCTAATTTGCATCCAATAATGATGTATTTAGATTAAGTTATAAAGATAATGGAAGATATTAAACTTGCTTGTGCAAACAGTGGTATGCACAAAAATAATCTTCACAATGCCTTCTAGAAGCAATGGTTTCTATAGCCTGAAATGATATTGAGATTGACATGATCTTGGCTCCCTAATTACATCAGAGTGGGATTTTCTACTCCTAATGCTTAAGTGCATGTCAATACCAAGACAGATTGCAATATGCATATTACTATGCCAAGAAATCACTTTAAAATTATTCAATGTAATCTGTTAATAATTGAGTAACTTCTGGTAAAGAATTATTAAAACAACATGAATTCATCACTTTGAAAAAAGAATTAATAAAAACCAAAAAGGTATATAAAGATCTAAGCAACCTCACCCTGAGAAATGACCGAACTTCTGTATTCTAAGATAATTATCTCAAAATGCTTGTATTTTAAAGAATACTGGATTTCTTTCTAAATCGTATTCCTTTCATCCACAATGCTTATTGTTTTCCTTTTAAAAACAGTGGGTTTTATGTGCTCCAGTATGGGGTTCTCCTTTCCTAGCAAAAATAACATTCTAATATTTAATATACACATTAAAACTGATGGGCATCAGTGTTCCAGACAGGATTCACTAACTGGAGATATATTTGCTACAGGGGTAGGAAAAAAACAGGAGGAGGAGAGTGCAGAAATAAGTGAGTTGCTATGCCAACCTACAAATGCTAATGGCATGACAAATACAAAAAGGTCACATAAAAAAAAAATAGAAAGAAAAGCTCTGATCAGAAAGTATGTGTATTTAATTTAATAAATGTAGCTACTCTGCTCAAAT
Organism: Dicrurus megarhynchus; assembly: GCA_013399195.1. Lineage (NCBI taxonomy): Eukaryota > Metazoa > Chordata > Aves > Passeriformes > Dicruridae > Dicrurus > Dicrurus megarhynchus. The sequence goes on along the minus strand of VXAD01008917.1, from coordinate 161,686 downwards.
TCCTTCAAAACAATGCAGTTTAAAAATAAAAAAATACAGCACACTGAAAATCAGGTTGTCTTTGTCCTTCCTTTGATGTAGCTCTTACATGCCTTATTCTTCATCATCCACCTCAAAAATACGGTGTTTTAAGAAAAAGTTACATATCAATACTGAATGGATTTGCCTGCAAGTAGATCATGTAAAGATTAGGGGTAATATTTAAACACAGAGTAAAAAATAAAATTTAAAAAATGAGTAAAAGGTGCATTATGTGTAGATTTACATTAATTAGATCATGCAATGATACATTTTTGTCTTTTTGAGGCAGCATTCCGTAACAAACTCAAATGCCTATCTTCTACTCATAATGGTAAAATGCTAAATGCAATTTTTAAAGGAATCTTTTAGGAGGACTTTCAGTTGATTTTCAAATATTTGGGTGTGCTTGATTACAAATTAAAAAAAAAAATCCCAACTGTTAGCAATGTTCTTCCTATAGTCTTCTAAGGTTTCTTATGGCAGATATTAGTAATGACTCCTGTACTCTCAAATATAAGAGGTGCATGCAGTGCAGTCTTTTACATCAAATTCCTGCAACAGAGACTGTTTGTAACAGAATTCAAACCCTCCAAAAATACAGAATGAGTTTTCTTTCTTACTTGAAATATGGTTTCAATCCATGTTGAAACACCAACCATTTAAAATTACTCTTCTCTTTATCTTTCTACTACTCCAAAGAGAGCACTAACAGCATGCCAATGACTTTTCCTGGGTCAAATTCATGTCTTCAGCAGGGCAAAGGAACAGTACTGGCATGTAGACAGACTACCTGTGGACATCAGAGCACCCTCAGAAAGCCCGTGGGAGGAGAGAGGAGGACTGGGCCACAGCATGCACTGAAAATTTCAAATATATACAGTGTTCTAATCAATTTATCATCAACTTTTTAAGTGGGCAACAGAAAACACAGAATTTTTACAGTATAACCCCTGTTTTCTAGCATAGAATTGCAGATCCGAGATAAAGTTTTGCATAAGCTTTGGTTGAGCATTCAAAGAGAAATGAATTGCTCAACCTTTTGAAGATCACCCACGGCTAATTAAAGACCTGCCAAGGCTTTACTAACAATTAAAAACTTATCTTTAAAATCCCCAAAGAGGAAAATGCAAACAGCTGTTTTAATTAGCAAAACAGCAGATACTAATTAGCTTCTGTAACAGAGTATGCTGGTCCTTTAAGGACAGGACCAGTTTCAGCCCAAGTTTGTTACCCATTTAAACTACAAGTAGAAGGACGGGAATCAGATGCTGCAGGAAAAGCTTCTAATTCCTTGTGAAGTCTATATTTCCCGACTTCAAGTACACGAAAGAGAGATTTTATTTTAAGTAAACTTTTATGCTCATCCATCTTTTAGTTTCTTATCCTTCCAGAACTGAGTCGTGTACATTTGAGCAGGGACTGAAAAGTCTTGCGATGATCCCATGGGGATGGATGGTAACTGTGACACCTCATCTTCTGGGCAAAAGGCCACTGTACCTGGACAGAGTAAGACCAATATGTGCACATTTGCACAGCAAGCCTGTGGAGTTCAGGCTGCATCAAGAATGCTGTGAAAGCAATGGGCAGCTGATTTGGGCAGCTGATGTAGAGTTGTTGCAACTGAGCACATCTTCCAGTTCTCCCAGTCTTTTGGGACTGGTTCTGAATACCTAAGAAAAACTCACATGAAGGAGAAAGGAATGGAGAGGACAGAAGAGGCTGGAATTACTCTTTGGCTGTGTTTAGAGCACAGATCCTTGGAGTCAGCAAATATGCTCTTACAAGATAATCAATATGCATTGATTGTCCATACACTGCCATTTCCAACAATCAGTTTTAAAGTTAAAAATATGTAAGTAACATCCTATAAGAGCTATAGTCATTTTGGTATTAGTGGGGTTGGTTGCTATGGACATGATTGGCAATAAACAGGTTATGAGCTGTAACACAAGAGTTTAAAAGGCAATCTATTTGTACTATCTACACAGAGTGAAAGAATAACTGAAAATATAGGTATGAAATAATAAACTCAAATAACTACAAAAATACTGTATCAAATAAGTTTGATATCAGTGATATCAAAAAATTTTTATATATGTGTTTGAAAACACCAGGCAGTGGTGAAATTTTTCTTCCAAACTTGTGGAAGACACTTGTTCTTCAGGAATTGTGTTTGAAAAATCTAAAACTGTTGTGCACCTATTGACCTGTCCTGGCCTACACTGTAGGCCAGGACAGGTCAATAGGTGCAACTGGAGGATGACAAAGTCTGCTCTTTTACCATTCTGTGTGCTCTGCACATTTTACATTCATTGCTCAGTTACCAAGAGCAGGCAGCAATAAAACACCACCTTTCCAAAACCAGATTGGGATTCTGATTATTGAATGGCATTCTAGCTAAAACCAACAACATTTATTTGTAAACCCAACTATTATAATGAGAAAACATTTTCACAAAATATAGATATAACTATGATTGTACCCCTACAAGCAGGACTGTTAAATTCATTTCTCTGAAATCTCTAGCAATGTTGTGGGATTCAGCTAACCACAAATACAGCTACCCAGGAATCCATGTTTCTACTTGTGTTTATGCTTTCCATGACATATTTTAATATCTCAGCTCCACCTGATAAATGTTTTCTGAATAATTTTTTGTCTTTTTATAGCATTTCAACATCTGATTTTCAAAACAATAGGAGGACATCATGTTCTCCTTCCCTTTGAGACAATTACTTTGAAGTGGTAAAGGAAAAAAATCCACAAAGACTGTGCTGTATAAAGGTCTTCAGAGTAAAATACCTACTTCATAGAAGGTGAGTAAAGGTAAATAACAGGATACAACCTCAACTGCATGCATGGTCTATTCTTGATGTCTATTGCTTTCTCTTCAAATTAATATTCCTTTGTCTACTGATTAAACTGTTAGAGAGGAATAATATTATTTTCAGCATGATGAGAGTATGTCACAGCAGAACTATAGTTTCTCTAATTTAACTTGCTCTGTGTATTAAGGTATATAATGTACATTCAGATTCCGGATTTGCTAACTGTTTTTCTAGTGATAATATACACAAAGCTCAAATGTTTTCTCTGTTGCTGTGTTCTGTTTTTCCCAGCTTAAAATGCAAATGAGACATTTGGTTGAGACACTCCTGTTTTTCCAGTGAACAGAAGATGTGGCACTGTTCAAGCACTGTTCCTTTAGGGCCCCACCCAGCTCATGCAGAAGGTTCAAATGGGTTCAGTGAAATAATAAAAGACATTTCTGGAGAGGGATTTTCATTGAAAATGCTTTTAAATGACATTTTAGTTACTGATGTAACCAAGCTTAACTGGCCTCAGGACAGACTAAGATCTTGTCCTTTACTAGAACAACATTTTTGTTCTCATATCATAGGAACAGTTCTATGAGGCTTTACTTCTCCATGAAATAATATTGATAAAAGAAATTCACTTTTTTATTCCCCAAGTAGATTAGTACCTGTCTAAACTTCACAATAACGTAAAGCTGTTTAAAGGGAGGAAGATTAAAAATCTTGTTATTAAGAAAAAATTGATTATGAGCTACTGAGATGCATCTAACAATTCCAAATCCACTTCAGCTCTTGTGGATTAAGCTCATACTTAAATGCCAGAGAGGTTAAAATAAAGGAGGTACATCAACTTATAACCTTTTAGAAAGGTGAATATTTCAATTTGGGAAAAATAACCAAAAGAAGATAAATATGATATACAAACATTACCTGATCTTCCTGTTGCCATTGAAAGATTATAAATCATCAGTACAAGGTTACAAGAAGAGACCATGAGTTAAGTTTCATTAAATAAAAATTAATAGAGACCTAAAACCAAGGTCCCTTTAAGTCTTATTTTTAATTCTAGGATTTCCAAGTCGAATATGTTGAAGCTTTTCCAAACTTCAATTAAATATAATTTTTACTTCAGTAAATGTGTCCTGCTTGTACACATCCCCCCAGTAACTACTACTTCCACAAGACAGCATAATGACTGAATAGCTTCCACATATAAAGTCTGCAACTACTGCAAACTTTTCCTGCTGTGCTCCTCACAAACAATCTTTGAAAAAAAAAAAACCCTAACAGTTTAACAGAAAAAAATCTTACTTACGAGTACTTTGTCAGCAGCTCCAAATTATTATGCATGTTGATTGGATACGTCTCACTGAGATGAAAGAGCTTCTCTAAGGCCTCATAAATGAAAATGATGCAGATAAGAGAAGCAAAGGCTTCTTCAGTAAACCGGGTAATGTAGCAGACTAGGGAGCTTGCATCAGTTGCAACAAGGATGATGCACAGGATTGCAGTCCACAGCCCAATGCTGGCTCTCAGAGAAAGGTATGACAACCCGTACTCTCTGAAAATAAGAAAAAAATTAAACACACTTAACCTTTTGTCCAGCCACAGTGAATGGAGACAAGGAGCTCCAAGATTTCCTTTTTGGGGACAGTCTGAATCAGAAATTATGTATTTACTGTGAACAGAAGATACTATCAAGTCACCTCCTGACCAGAGCTCTTCTCCCAATTCACAGGACACAAAGAGCTGTATCTCCACTAAACTGATCACATGAGCAGCTTTGAGAGTAGTCACACACATGAAGTGTATAAGGTCCATTCACTTTATCCCATATCCTGCTTTGTGAACAGCCAACACCTGTCAATTTCTTTTTAAGCTGTGAAAGAGTAGCTATAACAACTTCCATCAAAATTCTGTAAGCTTATTGCATATGATAATAGAGCTCCAAACACACCGGGTGACATTATCACAGTGAACTGAAAGGTCTGTCTGAAGGTGCTAGAAGATTTAGTTGAGTGCTAAGCAGGGTTTCCTGCTCTGTGTTGTGCAGGAGATCCTGGTACAGAAGTCCCCATCACAGCAATGAGGCAGAAAAGCAGAGAGCAATGAGACAGGATAGCAGAGAAGCATGATGGCTTCCAAGATGGAGACAGTTTTTACCCACGCTGTGGCAGAGATATGTCAAGTACAGCTCATTAGCCTGAATGTGAGTATAGGCTCTTCTGGCATGGCACTTCAGCCCCTCTCTGTGCACGTGAGGGAATGGCATGGTCTATATTAGTGACTACTGAAAGAGGGCAGCACTTCCGCTGCACGCACTTGCTTGGTGAAGGTTAACACCTTTCAAGACAGGGATGAGATAAACCACTGATTTAAATGTATTGTCTCAGAGTAGACAATAATAAAATTAAAACCAAAAGAACAACAACAAAAACAAACAAACAAACAAACACCCCCCCAAGCATCCTGAAGCTGTCATTCCCTTCAAGACAGCTGAGGGAAGGGGGAACAGAGGAAGGAGAGTTTAAAACAAACAAAAGCCCAAAATTTAAGAAAATTAACCTTTCTGCATTACCAATCCACTGCGTAATTTTTGGACTCTGCAATATAATAAAGGCAACAATTTATCTTGCACTGCTTAGGATTTCAACTTTGGGATAGGTGTTTTTACCTAACAACAAATGAAGGATGATGAATGTCATGACCTTCACTTACTTGCAAAATTTGAATAAGATCTTCTCAAACACTAAAACTGGTCCTGTGCTGCCAAGTATAGTGAGAGGCTGTCCACCAAAAAGAGAGTAGGCAATTCCAGTCATGGATGCTCCAAATAGCGATTCTATTGCACTCTGAATATGATACAAAGAGAAGTGTCCATAAATTTTCAAACAGGTTCTTTTTGCAATGTCTTAGTCTGTAGCCTTCTAAACATTGAAACACCAATATATAAAGGTGATTCATGCAACAGTAAGGAAATACCAACCACAAAACTAGGAATGTAAGTTTGTTTTAAAAGTTCAGATTTAACACATACTATACGACCTTCAGTTGCTTCTCCCAGCAGACCACCAAACGTGATGACAGGAGACATGCAAGCACAGTAGAGAAACAAAAATGATGCCAGACACTGCAGACTGAGAGCATCCCTGAAGTCACTCCAGAAGAAGGGAGCTTTTCTTTTGATATCTAAAATTAATCCTCCAAAAAATCTAAAGAAAACATAGAAGAGCTCAAATTAATTAAGGTGGCACACCAAACTTTCTTCTACAGTATTGCTTCAACCACACTGCAGAGAAGCTACTGTTCCTTGATCAAATGATACATTCTCTTATGTTTCACCCTTCATAGAAAAATAAGTTTATAGGAAGCCTGTCTTTGTAACTTAAACCAGGAAATTATTGGGGTTTTAAAACAAACTAATTTCCATGTCTCTTTTATAAATTCTTAATCTAATCATCCAGACACAAAAGTTCTGAACAGTTGCTTGCCCCCATGCACTAAGCCAAACTGTTTATTACATGAAATAATTCTTTACATTTGTTTAATCAGAGCTACCACAGTGCCTATTTGCTCACACATTTATATATAGAGCTTCACATTCTTTATTTGAGAACCTGTTCCTAAATACACTTGATGATAGAAATGAATATATGCTACCATTTTTCAAGGACGAGAACTGTCATCTTTTGTCATTTACACTATGTCAAGTATAATCAAATATTTAGGAACAGACGCTCCCTTACAAGATACCATACAGCTGAAGTAAATAACCCCACAATGCTCTTTTTCTCACAGGCACACAATGTATCAGATGCTGCTGAGGTAAAGAAGGCTCAGTGCCACTACCTCCTAAATATTAAAACAATCCTTCAAGCTGTCAATTAGCAGGTTCAGTGTGAGAGAACAGCTTCCAGCCAGACTCACCATCATCTCCCTTGCCCCAGTGTACACCAGCACTGCAGCTGAATCTTTAGCTTCATGCAGGTAGGAACAATATTTAAATATCAGGAGGCAGCAAGGTAAAAGAAACATCTATTGCCCAGCTACATAGCACTAAGGCAGCCACTGACAGCTGCTGCACTTACACCACACCATATTGGATGAGAGAAAGTAAGTATTCCTTGGGGCAAATTCTTCATTCTGGTGTATATTGCAGCCACCAGGGTAACCACAGCCTCACGTACCAGAACATATCATGGCTTACTGAGGTAAAAAAGAAATGCTAGAGCTGCACGACCCCGAAACTTCAACTACAAAAGAGTTGTAAGCATTCATAATATATGGCACAATACTATGCCAGATTTTCCTTCATGCTGTACAAAACGAAGAAACATTAATCAAGTTTAAGAGAGGTCTGGCTTTTGTAAATACTAGAGAAAGGAGCTTGCAATAAATACAATGAGAAAACTCAAACCCTCTTGTCCTCTCCCGCTCTCTGCAAACTAACATGTACTGTCCTCTTCAGCTACGTGGCACACGCAAATCAGGACAAATGCCTGAAAGAAATCACGCGCCAAGACACTTCTGAGAGAGAACCAGACCCTTGTGATTCCTTTTGAACATCACTTTGGACACTTCAGATTTTTCATGTGTCTTCACTAACTTTCCAGTGCGTTGCAGTTCTGGTCCAGAGTGTCCCCCAGGGTGTTCTGCTTCCCCATGGGCTGCAGTTCCATTTGGCACTCCTGGGATCTTACGCTTCTCCTACCAAAAGGAAAAGATATTTCTCATGAGTCTTAGCACCGAAACATAATTTTAGTAGAAAAAAAAAATAAAAACAGGCTCTGAAAGTTAAAAGCTTAAACATAAAAATTTTATTTTAAGATTCATCAACATAACCTCTTCATAAGTTGTAGAGGAGTTCTATTACCAGACAGTTAATAGTAAAAAGAATTGTGATTCTGTGAAATTTAAAGAACTGATCACAAAAAATCTTGTATCAGAAAACATTTTAAAGAATAGCAAGCTTTGATCAATTCTCGCAAGAAGCTTAGAACAAAAGCAAACCATGGCTATTTGAAATAATCAAGGATGCTTATGACCACTTATCCCTGAATTTAATATCTTTAGACACAACTGCCTGTATTTATTCAGGAGAGAACTAGTACTGAACTAAATCAAATGTCATCACAATACTGTATGCTTGCAAGTCAAGGGTTCTCTTAAAGAAAATTAACCCAAAATAAAAAGAGCATGCAAAATATAGTGACTCTGCTAAATGCTAAATTAATGAGACTTAAATCTACATAACAAAAATTCATCACAACTTTTAAAAGTGTCCGAATTTTACCCTGTACAAACCTGAGAGGGAACATTTTTAGGTGGTTCTATTCGAATTGTTGGGTCCCACTCTCCAGGAGGGAGAACAGTAACCTGATCAAGGAACTCATCAATTCCGGACACCAAGTCATTGCGGTCTTTTGCTTTGTAAGCAACATCATGGAATACCTGTGAAAAATTGAGAAGTATGTGTGGGAGGAAAAAGAGATGGAAAAAGGAACTCTCTCTAAAATTTTTCACAATGGCCCCTCTTCTCTGAAATAGAACACATTCTGTAAAGTTCCCACTAAACAAACAATCTCAGCTTCAACTGAAGATAGTTTCTGGTACATAGTTCTCATAGAAATTCCAGCTGCTACAGAAAAACATCCTTATGGCTGCTAAATATTCTAGAGATTTTACAGCTTAAACACAATTAAATCCACTGGAAAGCAACTGTGTAAAATGGAATCTTATTGGTGAAGATGTCTTCACTTGTGAATATTGTTTCTCATTTTGTTATCTCCTTACAGCAGCATAATCTGGGCTGTCACAGGATCATGAAATGAACTAGAATGCTCTTTGTCATCACCAGAATGATTAGCCACATTTCATCTGAAGGACTGGAGATTCCCTATTACACTTGTTTGGTTAGTACAAAACTGAACCATGAATAAAACCAAACCATGAATAAAAATACCTCATCTGTCATTAGTGTTGCAATTGATCTTCCAATCTCATGGTATTGTTGGCCTTTACCCAGTGGTCCAAGAAGAATAAACAAAAATCTGCAAATAAAAAGTAAATTTAAAAAATTGTAAAGGATAGATGGTTGAAATTAACTATAAATGTTACAGAAATATTTATCTAAAATGTGGACTAGAAGAATCTCTCAGATAAACACGATATATAATCTCCTTCAAGATCCTCACACATGCATTTAAACATGAAGCACTGCTTAGAAAAAAAAATGTGAAAATAGCTTCCAAAAATATATCATAAGCTTAACAGTCAGTCTTGATTGAGACTACCAAAACCTCCTTACATAACAAACTTTAACCTACATAACAAATGTATGCAATTATAATCTATGTACAGAACACATTAATTTATTTAATTCTGTTAAGTCAACACACTGGTTATGGTTACATAAATTACTGCAATAATAGAGTAGTTAAATTAACCCAAATAAAAATCATTTTAAAATCATTTTACCCCCATTAAGGCTCTGGACAGCCTCCACTCAAGGCTGTAAGCAAGTGAAGTTCTATAAAAGGCAGAGGATATGTTCAAAGGAAATAACTAAAATTCTCAGTTTAGCCGAAATGCAAAAGACAGTATTTTGACGTATATTACTGAAATTTTTTTATATACACATTCTTGCAGAAACTATTAATTGTCCTATTTGTAACTATTTGTTTTTATTTATACCACAAATCAAGAAATCTGTTCTTTTCCCTTCGGTGTTTTTTTTCTTCTGGGAATTTGGGGGAGGTTACAGGGAAAGGCTTTTTCCAAAGCCAATTCAGTCCCTCAGTGTTCCTTATACACATGCAAAAATTAGAGAACATCAAAAAAATCATATCCAAAGTAACGACAAAGTACAACTCAAAGAAAATGTTACTGTTTATCTGGTTAGAAGCAAGGATCTGAGTCTCAACATTGCACTTCATGGCATAATAAGAGTGTCACAAACAACTGGAATACACAGCCTACTGCTGGAATTCTACTTCTATAGAAACTGAAAGAGGGAAGGGGAAAGAGAGATAGAATATGTGTACAAACATATGCAGAAATTTAACAAAAAAAACCCAAACCAAAAAAAAAAAAAAAAAAAAAAAAAAAAGACAAAAGAAAAAAAAAAAAAAAGACAGATAGTGAAATAATAGTTAAGTCAGTGAACTCAGATATGGGAGAATCTCTTTGGAGTTTTGATCTGAATTGACCCCAGCAGGACACAATGTAACTACAGATCTAGCCAATGCTTTCTATTTGAATACAAGATCTATTTTAGACATTTTTTAAAAATTCCTCATAATTTTTTTTCAGAATCAAAGTACTTCATCAGAAGAAGTTTCAACTTGGAAAAAATTAATCTAATAAAAATTTATGGTTAGAAGTCATATTCCCTTTCATGCAAAGTAAATTTTTGAAGAAGTACGAACTTTTTGAAGAACATATTTACGGCATTTACTCCATCCATTCACTCACCATCCCTAGTCAACCAGATGACATCGTTTGCTTTTTGCCTTTTCTCAATTCCTTCTTCATTTCTTTTAGTTCTGTACATAATTATGCAGTATCGCACAAGTAGTTTCAGTTCCAGATGAAATATTCTAAGAAGCTGAATAGTTCACCTTAGTATTTCATCTGGAGTAACACCAGTTTGAATAGGATAAGCTGTGCATTACAACCTACATTTCTACATCGTGAAGTAGACACAAACCAGCACCTGTGTCCGAACATACCCACACACCATTTACAGGATGAGTGGAAGGCTGCAGCTAAGAGATGCCTTCAACAAAGGGCAAACCAAATTCCTAACTCAGTAAATTACAAACCTGAGGGTTACATCACCCTGTCTCCACAAGGTACTCAGGAAAACAAAAGCAAAATCAACCCAGCTGTACCTGGTTGGAATTGGAACTTCAGCCAGTCCTGTAAGCAGCACTGCAGGAGACAACCTAACAAAAGCCACAACAGCACGGTCCAGGAACTCGAGTTCACCAACTAAGATGTTTGATGCTTCAGCTCCAGGTGGTATCTTTTTCATGAAGTGTAAGTCAACCTGGGAAAAGTATATTAAATTACAACCTAAAAGTTACTCACAGGGATTTTTTTTCCCCGATTTGTTGACAGAGACTTTCTGGTCACTGCACTATAACCTTAGCTAAATGCAGTTCCACTGTTCTTGTCTGTTGAATAATTTTTTTTTTAATAAAAATTTTCCTCTAAACCAAACAACCTGACTTTAATTATTTGACTGATTTTTCTTGGAAACAAAGCACTGCAGAATTAATTTATGAAGACAACAAATAAAATTCAAAATATTGATAAGAATATAGGATTCACTTCCTAGTAATGCTTTTTATCTATAATCGTAAGAGCAGCAACACTTGATAACAATCATAACAGCAGAAGATCTTATTTTTCTATAATTAACAATTCTGGAAATCATTAATTCATAGTCCATAGTTGTTGTGTTATTATCTAACTGAGAAGAATAGTAGATTCCACTACACACAATTTTCCTTTTTCTACTCTGACATGCATTTTTGTTTTCAAATTTAATGGAAGACAGTTGCCCTTCTGCTGAAAGTAACAGAAAATAAGCTATCATGGCCATTGACTGACTCAAGAGCAAACTGAAAGAACAAAGCAGAAAAAGACTTTGGAATTTTAGGCAGCAATGTTGACTTTTACAGGATGATAGAAAAACACAGAGACACAGCTCCATCATGACATTGCTATAATAAGCTACAATAAGTATTTGCATAGGAATGTATGACTCTAGACTTTACTCTGTAACAAAGACTGACATGGAGTAATAAAGTATATAATGTATGTTTGATTTAGTTATGCACCAGTATTGTCTACATTTCAAAATGCATGAATTTTGTCATTTGCTTTCCTTTTATTAATCTAAACACAACAACAGCAACCAAATCCAATATAAACTGTTAAAGTGGACCATTTTAATGTCTATCTTACAGCCATCTGTCAGTACTAGTTTGCATAGTTTTTGGTAATATTTAGAAAATTGTTTTCTTGCAAATGGCTCTGGCACTAAATCAGAATTCAGATACAACACAGTTGCCTGTGTAATGAAATCTTGGTTTGCTGAGATCACAAAGAGATATCTAATGCTCCCCTACAAAGATGACTAAACACCTCACAAAGTTAAACAAGAACCATATCAACCTGGAAGGCTGGAGACCAAGTACTTTTCCAAGGTAAATTTAACAAGTGAAGCAAATTCTGTTCTTCACTCAAATCACAAAATAACTCTTCAGGATTAAAAACAAAACTAAGATTCACTCTGCACCTAATTTTGGGGTCATAGGTCATTTGTAATTGAGAGGAAGAAAGCAGTCTTTCAAGCATGTAGAAATGTGCGTTCTGTGCTGAGTTTACCTTGTGAATGGATGGATTTAACATTTAAATGCATTTAACACTTAAAAATTAATTTCACATGTACAAAATACTACAGTTGTGACATTGAGGTCCTCTAACATAAAGATCACAAGATTCAAATCTGAAATAAACATTCTGTCTCCTGTCAACCAGAAAGTATTTCCAGATACTTCCTGTACTATTTATCAGCTTGAGAGTCTAATATTGTCTAATATTGTTTAGGTAATGAAGAGAGCCCCATTAAAAGGGAAGCAGCTGGAAGAGGAGCAAACTGAGCAAACACACCCAAACCCCAGGTGGTCCTTTCATTGCATAATGAGAGTGGAGGTGGTCCTGGAGTGAATTTATGGCAGTGGCAGAAGCTACATATTTTGAATGCTTCATCTAACCTATCCATGATACATCTCTTATCCCAGAAGGTCTTTAGCTGGAGAGACCTGATGTGCATCTTAATCTGTACCCTAACCTGAGTCACATTCATGACCTGACACTAAATAGCCCCAGCAAGCTCCAATTAAATATAAAACTAAATAACTAATGCAGAGGCCATGTCCCTCCAGGGCAACTCAAGGACTGAAGAGTGGTGGACATCTACCCTGAAACCAAACATAAACTGACATGAAGACAAACAAAATACCCAACATCCCTTCTTAGTAAAACATTAATCAAATTTAATTATAAGCAGGCTCAACTGGCATTCAAAACAAGTCGGTTGCTTCTCATGGTGTTTGAAAGACCAAACTCCGTCAGTATGGGGCAGGGGTTTGATTCAGAAATAGTGTGTCCATGTGGAGCACAGGAGTGTTGCCATGAGAAGGGATGTGGATCTCCTTATGCATTTTTTGTTTCAGGACAATTAAGGTTCCTTTCAGTTTTTGGCATAAAAAGTAGAAATAAGCCAGATGGAGTTTTTAAACCATCACCCCCACTCTGCTCAGACAGAGGTAAAGTGGCGCTGTGACAGATCACCTCCACATCACCCTGAGAGCACAAAGTCCTGGTGGTGGCAGCAGAGGAAGAGGAGTGACACATTTACAAACAGCACAAACCATCTCTCTCCCCATGCCACTGAAGTAACACTCAAGACAGCTTTCAGTGCCTGTCTCACATTTTTCATAGATAGATACCAATACAATCAACACAGTCTCAAAACTGTATCCAGATTAAGTCAGCTTTTTGAATCAACTCCAAATTTGGAATATTAGAAGTAGCCCAGGGGAGACAGATTAGCAAGGAGAGAATATGTGAGGTAGTCAAAGGTGCTTTTTTTGTAGAAGATAAATGAAATTAATATCTGGAACAAAATTAGAGCAAGAAATCACAATACTCAAGAGAAAATTAGTGTACTGCTCTACTTTCCTCTCAATCTGTGCATATAATTCCAATTATAACCATTGAGAGTTACTGCAATAGAACATTTCAAGGGGAAACTGCACCTATGCATCTTCAAAAGGATAAATGGATCTATTTTAAGTCAGTCAGAAAGAAAGGTATTAGATTACAATTCTTTACTGTTATTTCATCCCTCCTAACAAAAGTTGTTCCTTTTGTATTCCTGACATCCCTGTTGGTATCCATCACTGCTGAGGTTTGCAAAAGATGAAATGTTGATTTCATCCAGCTAGTTTAAATGGGAAGAGCTTTTTTGATCAGCAAGGCTGCAGCACTACAAAAATAATGAGTGAAGGATCAAATGATGCAGCTCCCATTCTGGTTTAATACAAACAGAATTGCAGTTAGACAACTGACTGGGATTTGGATCCTGCAACACTCAAAGCAACTGGAGGAATGTTCAAGAAAAGCACTACTGAAACTTATGTCGTTCCCTTCACCTCTGCATAGCTTAATTTTGAATAGACGACTTTATTTATATTTTATATCCTTTACAAATTTTACATCTTGGTATCAGAACACTTAACAAAACAATTACTTTTACTTAAGACTTTATTATAAATATCATTAAACCAATATTATACCTGACTCTTTAAAGCATTACAATTTTAGTTTGAAATATGTTTAAAGGACTAACATCCAATTTTTAACAACCTGCCACTGTTTATAGGTGTTCTTGCTGCCTCTATAGAAATGTGGTTCATAATACATTCCCAGCCAGCCTCCTTTTTTCTCATTGTCATTGACAGAAAGATCTGTTTCCCCTCTTATTTCGGCCATATACGATTCATAGTCTGGAATGTTCAGTCAAAAATTCAAATTATGCAAATAGCTACTGCTGCTAGGAAATAAGTCTGGCACCAGATGGAGCAATCACATAACTCTACTTTTAGCTCAGCTGCACTAACATTAAAATTCAACAGACTCAAAGTGCTGTTCTTCACAATTTTGGTTTAAATCACCTTTCTTCACTTACTCAACCTGTGTTGCATTAATGTGTCAGCTGAAGTCATCTATCCCTGTCAGGCCTGTCATCTGTATCCATTGTGTCTGTCTTAGGTACATACAGACTTCTCAAACAAATTAGGATTCTCCTTCACATTAAACCTGAGAAGCTGTTTGCTTTCCTTTGCTATCTAACATTGAACTGTCATTGCAATCTCCACTACTGAACAGTTAACATCTTTTGTAAAGTGTACTGAAATATCTTGGCTTGCCAGAAGAATTAAGTTATAGGTTTACAGAAACACATTCTGTTTGAGACATCTGGAATCCACGAGTTCAGGTTATAAAAAGCATAGTTTGCATTCATGCTTCACTTCTACAAAAAGTAAAAATCTGAGGTAAATGTAAATTATAGGAATTCTGAATTACTTTCATACTTAGATAATTTTCTGTTAATTTGTAAAATTTCCCCTGCAAATATATACCTGTGATATTAAATTTATCTGTGTTCCTAAACTGTGATTTCTTGTTACATGTAATTTAGCAAGAAAATGCAAGATTCTGTTTTGTCACACACAAACTGTGCTGCAGTGCACACAAAATTTCAATGCTAAAGTAAAATCTACGCTTTACAGCTTTTCCAGTATGGACTCGCATGTATTCACCTTATTTAATTTTATATATCTGTTTGGTAGTCTCTCCACCATCAGTGACCACTTACCTTGCTAAAGTCAACAGTGCTGTTTTCTCTGCTCACATCATTTTTGTTTTCAATACAGGCTGGAGTAGCCTGTGGGGAAACAATCTGACCTGCTAAAAAAAGTATCATTATTACAGAATACTAACAGTTCTATAAATAAAGCAACATCTAACAACACATTTATTAGAGATCTGCATACATTTCATATCACAGATATATGATGCACCTAAACATGACATTTTAATTAAAAACCTATTTAGAATAGCACATTCTGAAAAGACACAACATTCATCATGTGCAGTTAGGAACGTAAGAAGGTAATTTAGACAATGTGAAAGATACTGTTGGATATTAGAAGACAAACTTTCTATACCAATTAATACAATTCTTAAGATACTACATTTGAGGAAAGTCCCGCCTTCACATAGCTTTTGTAAATAATTTGAGGAACTGCCAATTTTGAGCAATATCTGTCTACAAAAGTAATCCTCATTGGCTTAAATAGGATTACAAATTTTTACAAAGTTACTCATGTGTATAAGATTGTCCTGATTATAACAACTACAAAAAACAACATAAAAGTGGACTGGTATAAAAATAAACATATTGGAAAATAACTGATTTATAAGCTCAGTATTGAAAAATGTGATTATGGACATGTATAAAACAAGTGTTTCAGCAAACACATTTTCAAAAAATTCCAGTGAGGATTTAGTAAAATATTTTAAAGAAGTTTTAAAAATATCTCAAGGTGAGAAGTGTTTAAACACACCCCAGTCTTGTGGAAACAAAGAGCAAGTCTTTTGACCAACAAAATTTTGCCAACAAAAGCTCAAAAAGAAAAACAGAGTTAAGTAACAAGTCTGTGTCATACAAAGCATATTTTTACTTAATGCCAACACTGCCCCTGTGCATGGCCAGAGCCCACTGCACACACCCAGGCGGTGGGGCTGGCACTAGGGCAGCACACAAACCCCACAGGGGCACAGGCCATGCCCTGCTTGCCTTCACTCTTTCTCCCTCTGGCATGTCAGAAGCCACACACAGCTCTGAACACCACAATAACGTACAAGAGAAAGTACCAAATACATGAGCCAACTATCTCTTACTGCCCTAACACATACCCAGGAATAACTACAGAGTCCAACTGGCCCAGAGTCAGCATCTCGTGCCCAGCATATATTTGTTTCCATAGCGAATAAAGTCTCTCATATGACTGAGAAATGATGATGTGAAAACATTGGTTCTGGTGAAAATCAACCTAAACTTGCACAGTAACAAAGACCATATGTTCATGATATTTGAAGAAGAAGACAGTCAGAAAGTCCTAAGATAGGCACATTGTCTGGGCAATTCCAAAAGCCACAGCGTGGCCCCTCACACTGCTGGGACTCACACCTGCAGCCCAGGCGTGTCCTCAGCCACAGCCAGGACACAGAGCACTTTGCAGGATCCAGCCTGAACAGGACCAGAGACTTGCAAGAGCACCCCAACCAGTGCCAAAATGCTGAAGCATCCAGTTTCTGTCGCAGATGAGCACTACAGGATCCCTGACTAAGTCTGGTCGTGAATTCCCAGTTGAAACGCTTCCTCAAGGAAAACACTGGTTTTCATGAAGATCTCATTTTCCACTGGACAAATCTCCCATGACACAAAACAGGTTTAAGACTCTTGTGCTGCATCCTGGCAGTGTAGACAGAGATACTGCACTTTGATTAGGTAGTACAGTAACAGAATGTTTAAAAATATATTGCTAGAAATCTTATTATTAAATGTATCTATCTTTAAACTGCAAGTATTTCCATTTTTCTCTCTGATTCAGGACAAGGACAGCTCAAAATAAGAACAGAAATCAGGACTTTTGTTCAGCTCTACAGTGAAATAAGCAGAGAATGGCAAACAGACATGTCAAGCATGTTAATCTAAGTAAGAAGACTAAAAATAAAATCAGAATTAGAATTTACATATGACAAAAATAAAGGATTGATTTTAGAAAGCCACATATTAATGTAAATTAAAGGAATTAATATAAAATGAGGCTATTAATTCCTAAATGTCACAGGAGACAAAAACAGAAACCAGAAATTATTACATATGCAAGGTATTTATAAACAGTCATTCAATTTGTCTGTTTTAATTAGAACTGAAAGAAAAACAGAGTTCCATCATTGTTACACCATCATCTTTACACTATGTATTCCAAGGCACTACTTCACATTCTTTTTCCATATTGCTTTTTTAGCAGTCCTTGAATTATTTTTACAGGAATCGTCCTGTAGTATTACAGCTATTAAAAATAATTAATTTAAAAATCATATTAATTTTATTTCTGTTCTATTTTGGAGATTTTATTAATGTGACAAAAAAAAAAGCCTTCCACTTACTAAAACAGAGAAGGCATAAAGTGCTCAGGGAAAGTTTCTGTCTAAACTTACTCCCAAAAAACTTAAAATTAAGTAATATAAAACCTGCTGACTCTTAATTTTTTTCCTTTTACACACTCCTCTATATCCTAGGATCTGTGAAAAGGGAAATAGTTGTAATAATTACTCATACTAATATATTACATTATAAAGATGTTACAGGAAAGTAACAGAAATAGTAGTTCATTATCTTTCTGTTGCTAATTAGGCACTTACATTTTTTTTTCTGGACCCAAAAATTCAAGAAAATGAGAGCAGAGATATCTGCCAGAGAAAAAAATACTGACCAACAAAGGAGTCAAAGCATGGACCACCTGTTTAAATACTGAAGCTTTAACATCCTAATGGAGGTGTCAAAAGCAATTAGCACAACAGTCCAGAGGACTTTTAAACATTGTGTCCACTTTTCTTTTAGGAGAAAAAGATGTAAAGATCTACATATAAGGAAATAAAACCCACCACCAGTAAGTATGTGAAGTTTTTAAGAATAGCATATGTTCTTTTTCTGTGCCAACAGAAGACCTCAAACTTTGATTTACCCATATGCTGGAGTAATCTGAAAGAACACAAGTTTTACCTTGAGGCAGAAAGACATGTTTAAATAGCTCTACAACTTAAGACAGCTTTCTGGATCATGGAACAACAAGTTTGGGTTTTTTACTGTATTGAGTAACAATCAAAGATACATAGTAGAGAAAACAGGTAATCTCTTTTCACAAAAAAACCCCACCAAAGTAACCCCAAACTCTAGCCAGATTTTAAACATTTGTCATAGTTTATTACTTCTTTTCTTTGAGCTGAAAATATGGAGTTTAGGCTGCTAAGAATGGTGAAGGCATTAACCATCAACTCCCTACAAGAGGGAATAAGAGCAGCGACAGCCTCACCGTTCCACTCTTTCCTGCCCTCTCCTCACCAGTTCCATTTCAGCACTCCAAGCAAAATGGTTATTCACACTTGTATGGGGTAAATACAGAATTTTATTTTTCAAGAGTGCAGTGTAATACTTTGAGTCATTAAAAACCTGAAGTCTCGATTTATCCTGCAGCCCACCTACACAAAGCACGTGAAGAGCTGCATTCTTTGAGAGTTCATCAGGAGCCATTCAGACAGTATTAAGTATCAAATGTACAATGTGGTATAACTGAAATATCCAGGGTACATACAAAGGAAATTAATACATAACAGATAAAACCATGCTGAAATTGGTGTAACAGCTTTTCTATGTAATAAAAAGCCAATATCAGCACAGTTTTAAAAATTATATTTTAAAAATTTGGCATATATAAAAAATAAGTTTCTTTTTCAGATAGTGTGAAACTGCCAGAGCTTTGAATAGAGCAAGAATTCACACAAAAAACAGTCTTTCATGCAAAGTCAAGCCACTTACAAATCAAAATAAGGTCCACATTTCTTACAGTAAAAGAAGTTTGCATTTGCAGATACAGTTCGGCTTTTTTGAGACAGTTAGTCCCAGCAAATTTAAAAAAAAATTAATCCCAGTAAATTAATGTCACATGTAACATATTCGTCCTCCCTGAAATGTAGAACTCAAGACATTTAACTGTGTGCATTGTGGTTATTAATCAAAATCCATGATGTCTGTAGAACATCAATGACAAAAATGCAGAACAGTGTAGTCAGCTACAAATCACAGTTGATGGAAACAAACTGGATGCAATCAACACATCAAAGGAAACTAAACCAGAAAAGAAATTGCTTATTTTTCTAAATGACATGTATTTCTTCCCATTCAGAAAAAAAAAAAAAATCCTGATTTTCAAACTTCTTCAATCTTGGACTTTTCACTGCAACTAGCCACCAATTTTCCAAATCTAAATAGACAACACTGTCCAGAACAAAACTCAAAGATTGAAAACCAGTAAGTTTTCTTAAGTATATGATAAAATTCTAGTATAACAGAGCAGTGACAGCATCTCTGCAGGCTGAACTGCATGTGTGCCTTTAGGCCTCTTGATGAACAACATTTTTAATTGGTGGGGAACCATGTCACTCCCATTGTACCCCCGTCATTACAAGGAGATTTGGTGTTCACTAATGATATGCAATTTAAGAGGATGAGGAAGAAGTCACTTTAGCTGTTTTTCTAATGCTAGCCCTGAACATCTCAAGCATAATTCACATGAAGTCATGCACTATAAACTAAAATGCTGTGATTCACAGCTTTATAAATTGATGTAAGAAAATGAACTTATAAAGAAATGGCACTGTCCCCCCACCAAAAAAAAACCATTCCACACAAACTTCTCTTAAGTGTGCCACAGCTGCAGACAAAGGCCTAAGGTATTTTTTCAAATCACTATAGCAAGAAGTTGCATGCTGACAAGAAATAGAGATGAAGACATGGGTGTGCATTTGAAATGATCTGAAGCCCAAGCAAGAATAGGTATTTATACTACCTCTGAACCTTCAGGGAGTTTACAGAACCCAAAGGATAGGAGATGAGGAAGATACAGAGATGAGATGAGCCTGTTAGAGACACACACAACAAAGAAAGCAAAATAAAGAAATACAAAGATGAATGATACAGTTTTATACATACAGATTACACATTTTATCATGGGTACAAGGAAATGTGGAGAAAGAAAGAAAAAATATCAGATGAAAATGTTCATCAATACAAGTTATATTTTAGTCACATAAAAACCTGTGGAAAATACAAACTGATTAAAATATATACATCTGAGAAGAATCTAAAACAAGAAAGAGAGCATTAGGTAATTTAAGCTAGAATTAACTGTCTTTGAGTTTGCCTTCTCTTCAAGAAAAGCTGAAGCAATTCACCTGATCCAGATCCAAAGCTTCAGAAAACTTGTGTGTATGTCACTGGCATTGGTTGTGACTTACTCCCAAAACGGAAGTACATGGGCATGTACTTAGGAAAGCCTCCCTACCCTTTTCACATGGCTCCAGGCAATGCCCACCTTCCTCCACGTGATAGTATTGACATGGGAGTTTCACATGCTGTAAACTTGCTCTGAGTTATGGCATAAATCCTTTTTAGGAGAGATTGGGAAGCTGAAGAAGGTAACGAACACCAGCACATAACTGGGAATTTTTACTTTCCAGGATATTAAAGGATGCTATCCTGAACTAGGACAAGCATAGGCTCCAATACCTCTACTTGTGCTCATACTGCCACAAAATGATGAAGTCCAAACCAGCCCATCACACTAATTGAAATAACTGGAAAAAGGCTTGAAAAAGAACATGTCAAAATGAACAGTTTCAGCAGCTCATGCTGTCAACTCCAAAAATCCCAAATTTTATATGCCATTGCTTTCTTCAAGCTCTTTGGTATACCAATAAACCTCTCCTTGGAGTTTCAGAATTTCTCAGAATCAGACATGACGTGTGGTGTAACACAATTTTTACACTAATAATGTGCCTGCTCTGATGGCAAGGGAGAAGAAGTTGTCACAAATGGCATAAGTATGGAACAGAAAACAGGCAGAAGATCATATTATTGTGGGTAAAGAACACTTCAGCAAGGTACCTGAAAATACAAGTAACTTAGCCTGCCATATTCCTCTACCAAGTTCCTTCCTCCTGGACTTTAATCAGTGTAAGGTGTCTGTTATATTTCATTTTATATATATATACACACACACATATACATATATCTATAAAAAACATACACACCCCCTAGACTAAAAGTGAAATAGCCAGTCAAAACCCCTAAATATTCATATGATGAAAACTTACTTTCCTAACTACATTTTCATAGAATCAGTTATTTTTTCATGCCACATATGCTTAAACTCTGAATTTCAGAACCCTTTTTATAAAAGGGGAGAGGTTTATGAAATTATTTTAGCATTCCTGTAACAATAGAGAGGTGTCATATATTTGCAGTTGTCTTTGGCTTTTTAGACCGTGTCATAGGAATTTACAAACACAGCTCTGAGGTATCAGTATCAAACCTACTCATCTCAACAAAAACAGGTTAAATCGCTTTCTAAAACAAACTTTCTAAAGATGATTTACTAATGAAAAATATTCATATTTTTACCTGTCTTTTACAGTATTTATGCTAAAGTTACTTGCCACTCTCTATTTTGGGTATTTGGTGTCAAATTAGCCTATAAAAAAAAATCCTTCTTCCTGCTCTTATGCCAAATTTGACTGTCGTTTTTTATTGGAACATCAAAAGCAGGCTTTTAATTCTCACAGTTTTGATGCCTAATGAAAAGTGAAAGTTAAACACAGCATGGCAGCATTAAAAATGCATGGTAAATCCATAGCACCCTGACATCTTAGCCCTGCAGAGGATGTGAAGAAAAGCCATTGTAAACAAAAGATAATACTACTAAATACAAAGCAAATTAATTAGATGGTCTGACAGACTCTTAAACAAAGAAAAATGGAGGGAGAACATATGTACAACTATCTTCCAGCAAAGATATCACAATGGCCTGTCAGTGGTGCTGCCATATATTGAATTAATTCACGTATTCATTTTCAGACTTTGCTCCTGAACATCTGAAAATTGACACATTGATAAGCTACTATTGTCAAGAACTGGGACAAAGAAGGGGGTTTGAAGCCTTAGCTGTACCACATAACCCACATATCAGGGACTTAAGGCTCTGAATCACCTCTTTTACAATCAACAGATTGCTAAGGATTGTTTCCAGCTCAACTGCCTAACGCTAATCCCAAATTTAACCAAAGCAAGAACTTCCTTTTGTGCAGAAAAAGTGCCCAAGTTCCCCTGTCTCATTTCAGCAGGAACAAACAAGTGGCCCTTCTAAAGCTCCTGGCACGTGCTCTTTATGAAAACTCCTGTCTCTGATAGGGGTGAACTGGGCTGTAAACTCCTCAGTAGTACCTGAGATGATCTGTGTCTCTCCCTGCAGTCTTCTAGGAATTAAGATTATCATCCAGAAAGTAAAAGCACCAGTATTTTGATTCCTTCTTTTTATTAAAAGGAGAGAAAAATACTGATGGCAATATAAGAAACATTTTAGTTTCATACATTCTACACAATTTTTGTTGACAAATGGGAATAAGCAGATTAAAATGATGCCTTGAATGCATTTCACCGGTTTGTTCTCAGGAAACAAGATGTATCTTAAAGCACACTCTTAGACAATAATACAAGTCGTTTATATCCCTTAATTTTTCTTTCTTTTACACATATTTAGCTTTTGCTTTTACATGATTCAAAGTTATATTTTAACAACTCATTTTTATATTACTACAAATAGCTTCTACAGACACTCCATGGCAATTTAAAAAGAAACATATAGCTGAGTGAGCATAACACTGTAGCTGAACTCCAGCATTTGGGTCGTGAGGCACTGGCAGAGAAAATGATCAGAAATGATCACTGCTACCCCTGGTCAAGCTTCTAAGAACAGCAGAATTCCTGAAAGCTGAGTATTTCAGTGCAGGTTCCTGCATAATTTACACACCACTGACTATGGCAAGTTACACAGGGTAAGGAAATAACTATGAGTATGCCAGAAGAGGCACAGTTAGCGTACCTGAAATTAGGCAGCTCTCCAGAATTCTCTCTTTTCCCGCTTTTTAAACCCTGGAGTACTCGGGCAATAGTTGCCACTCAGACCCATGAGCTGCTTATTTGCTATTGTGTTTAAAAGGGAAAAAATTCTAGTTCCTTCTAAAACAAAAAATTTAGACTGGATTTTCCTTTTCTAAAGCTAATACTAATTTCAATGCAATTCAGGCAATAAAATAAGATTCAGACTTTTTGATGTAACAGGGCAAAGGATGATAAGAGACAAACTTGTAATAAACAAATTCTCCTTGTTTTATCACAGGGCCATCATCGATTTTGAGGAGGTCAATGCAGGAGACTGCCAAACGTGCATTAGCACTTAAAGGATGCAAGTGCAAGAGCAATGCTTCAAATTGATTAAAAAACCTCTCTGTCCAAAAAGTTCATGCTTGGAACTTTTCACTGTAATTTAGATAAAAATCTGATATACTTTCACATAAGCATCCCAAAATTACTGACTCACTAGAGGTTATTCTATTTTTTTATATACATATATAATTTCTATTATGTCTATTGGTGTATTTAATTTAAATTAACACAGTAAAAGAGGCTAAGAGATTTTTTTTAACAGATGTCAGAGTACTTTGAGACATTTCTACACAAGCACATAAACTGTGCATTCAGCATTTTTTCATCTGGCAAAATAGAGACAGACAAATGAAAAACTGTAAGAATATGTCTCCCAACTCAGAGAATCACTTAACCACTGAGTATATAAAATTAGTTTGTTTAATATGGACTTAGATGCTGTTCTGATGACAATTTATTTTTTGGGGGAATTTAGGAAGAGCTAGGAAGGTTGCCAGAAGAAACTTGGGCAAAAGCAAGATGTTTCTGGAGTGAATTACTGCATCAGTTCCACTAACAGACACAGAAAGTTACTGAAATTGAGCTCATGATAATTTCACAGCTTGCCCTGAGGGTTTTTTTAAGGCAACTAATGCCTATTTTTTATATAAGATCTAGTGCAAAAAACTTAATGGAATGCAAGCTGCCATCTTACATCCTGTGGAAATTGAGGAACAGGATCATTATATCATTAACTTTCTCCAGCATCTCCTGAATATTCGTTTAAAGTCATCAGCAAGTGTTGTATAATTTAACAAGAAAGTTGCCTTAAAAAGGATGGACAATCATCCTACTTACTTTTACCCTTGTGCATCCATATGCATAATCACACACATCTTAGTAAATGTTATTTTTTCCTTACTCTTAAAATGATATTTTGACATAATTAATGTTTCTATTTAATATCCTCATCAGATGAAATTATATGTTGCCTTTTAGGTCTGAGAATCTTCCCCAGGGAAGCAACTAGATTTAGATCTCTTAAAACTATACATGGCAATGATTGAAACAAAAGCTTCTTCCTTGCAATCAAGTTAACCTTTATATTGACAGCCCCATCTTTCCAGATCAGCCACACAACTACTCTCTGCCCTTCTGTCCAATGCCTCAGAGCACACAGATTCCTCTTGCAATCCTAACCTTCCCTGTGCTATGGCTGTTTCCTCACCCCCCACTTCCCAAGGTGATAGAGGAGCTCAGTAGGGCTCTGAAACAGAGTGACAGCAGAAGAGACTGAGATTTCACTACAGTTAAGGTGATTTCTGGAATAAGAGTTAAATGAAAAATATTTGCAAAATTTGGCTGCAAATTTCATAACACAGACCTTTGTTTATGCAAATAAAAAAGGGGCAATAAGAAATGATCTTTCATTATGATGACTTGCAACAATAATACAGCTTGTAAAGTCTTCTGTAAAAGCAAGAAAACCAAAAAAAGTTATGCCAATATTTTACTCCAGAACCATTCTGCAAACATTTCTCATTTGCATTACCCTGATTTTCCCAAAATGGATTTTCTGAAAGAACGAGGTACAGCTCTTGTGACGTCTCTCCAACAGCATCATCTTGAAAATGTTTGCCTCATTTTTCAAACCCTCAAACTCACCTATAAAATCTGAAGCAGCAGTTGAACTCTAGCTAATGCATACACTGTTGTAGACTTAGAAACTATTTCAATAATCCACTACATTTTAAACTAATAGGTCCTGGATAGTTAACAGAAGTCAAAAATAGTCCCATTGCATCCCTGGCACTGATGGAGCCTGTTCACAGTTCAGAGCAACCCTGTGCAAAGATGATCAAGCTCAGTCTGAGGGATTACAAAGAGCACCTTGAATAGCTCTTCCCAGCCCTGAATTGTGCAAGACACCCAAATTTCAAATTTAAGCAGGTATATTTCTGAATGCGTAAGATGAGCCACGCTCATGCCAAAAGGTACAGGGTAGCTTTTCAGAGCAGAATCACACTGTTAAACTGTGGGCACAAAGCACTTACAATACCAAACAGGTAGACGTTACTGAAGGCTCAAGATGCAAAATAAAGCATTACCATTTTTATCCATGGAATGGGGCTCAGACTGCTTCTTTCCAATATCAGCAAAGGATCTTACAATTGGGATCCTGTTGCTCAGCTTCTTCTGGTTCTGATGGTGATGCTGTTTGAGTAATGCCTCATGCACTCTGTGACGAACATCCTCACTGAGCTGCCCAGAACCCACCTGCTGGTCCAGAATCATATCTAAAAAAATATACATAAACTTAATAAAAGAGGGGAAAGAGGAAACATTTTACCTTTTAAATTGCAGTAAAAATGATTAACACCCTACAGGATTACAAACTAAAAGCATCAGTTCCTTTAATGCAACAGAATTAAATCGTAAGTTTTATCTAGAAGTGTTTCACTCTCAGGGGGAGCAAGACTGGGGTGGGGGGGGGTGGTCAGGGAGAAAAGGATGCTATTAATATAAAAAAATCCTTAAAAAATTATGCAGTTCACAAATCAAGGTCACCTATGCAACGACTTTGAAGTCAGTCCTTAGGCACTCCCATACATAACATATTTAAATCCAGGGTGCATAAGATGTCTTTTTTTTCCAAATAACCCCTATTCTATTTCCTACAAAGGAAATGGCATGCTGTGAGGAAACAACTTTTTTATTTCCTTTGTACTTACCACAGGAGATCACAGTCTAACCAGTTCTTTCTTTCTTTCTTAACTATAATTACAATACTTTCGGTGCAATATAAGGAAAGATCAGGTAAGAAAATACAGAAAAATTTGCTGCATTATTTGTCAATACCTAATAGAATCTATTTCTACTGCCAGATGCACTGTTACTGCAAGAGGATAATTTCAAGGAGGCATGAGTGAAACTGATCCCCCCTGCTAAGAAATTACAACCATTTTTGCAGTTGGCTAGCAGAAAACAGTCTTATGTACTTATATTCAACACTATTTGTACATAGGCACTCCTCTAGGAATGTGACACAGCCCAGTGAGGTGCTTTTACACCAAAGCACACAGAATGGGCAGAAAACAGGAGGAGCTGGAAGCCACCCTGGTGCTGGAAAGTTATGACCTTGTTGCCATTACTGACCCTTCGTGGGGTGAATTCCATGACTGGAGTGTGGCTATCGATGGCTACAGGCTGTTCATGAGAGACAGGAAAGGAAGGAGAGGCCGAGGGGTTGCCCTCTATATCCAGACAAGGATTAAGCATGAGGAGCTGTCTCTGAAGAACAGCCAAGAGCAGGTAGAAAGCCTGTGGATAAAAATCAGAGAAAGAGGCAACAAAGGGAACTTCATAGTTGTGGTCTACACTACAGGGCAGCCAATCAAGGGGAGCTTGTGGATGAAGCCATCCTGCTCCAGCTACAGGAAGCATCACGCACGCAAGCTCCAGGTTGAGAGATCTGGGATTGTTAAGCCTGGAAAAAAGAAGGCTTTGGGGTGACCTAATTGCAGCCTCCAGTACCTAAAGGGAACTGAGAGGAAAGATGGAGCAAGACTGTTTACAAGGGCACGTAGTGACAGGACAAAGGGTAATGGATTTAAATTAAGAGTAGTTTTAGATTATTAGGAAAAAATTATTTACTGTGAGGGTGGCGTGAGTGGAAGCACTGGAATAGATTGCCCAGGGAAACTGTGGATGCCACATCCCTGGAGGTGTTCCAGGCCAGGTTGGATGGGGCTCTGAGAAACCTGGTCTACTTAAAGGTGCCCCTGCCTACAGCAGGGGGGTTGGAACCTTAAGGTTTCCTTCCAACCCACACCACTCTATGATTCCATGATTCTATGACATTATGTGTTTCAAATGGGAAAGAATTGCTGAGAATTTTGTGAGATTTTTTAAAAAATTATTATTTGGGGAAATACCGCTACCAACAGTAATGATCCTTAACAGAAAAATAAAGGAAACAAAAATTCTGTATCAAAGCAAGTATAACAGCATTTAAGTACACAATTTCCTTGTATATCAATTGGAAGACACTGTACTGAACAAAAATAGTGATATAATAAGCTGGGTCCAAAACTCCTTGTACCAAAAATCCAGACAGCTCACGATTCTGTGCTGGAGTCAGATTCATATCTGCCAGTAAATTCAGTGGAAAAGCAAGCAGAGCAGGAAAAATAAAAAGCAGATGCATCATCAGTAGAGACATAATTTGTCATGTCTTTGATAACAGCCAAGAGCAATAGAAGAGAGATAATAAAAGGCATTAAATAACTATGGTGGTTAAAAGCAGAGTTTAATTGCTAACATTCACCTATGCACTGTGTATACACTTAAAATACACAAGTTTTTCTGAAGTTCTCAATATCCACATAACAAGCCAATGCATCACACACCTGCCTGAGAGCTGAGCAACAAAAAACCTGCATGCTTCACTTGCGATGAAGAGGCTACCAACAAATCTACATCTCTACAGTGACATGCACACAGAAAGACCAGGATGGGGTCCAGGTAAATGCAGCTGCCAACAGATGTGACCATGAGCGATGTATCCAGAGCTTTGCAATGAAGAATCATGCAGAGGTTTTCAATGTCATACTGGATCCTCTCCAGCAACTACAGCCTGTGCAGTATCAACAACGGGGTTGGCCAAACAGCTCGTACCAGGGGGTAAGGTTGCCCCATATTGAGCCCAAACTACTAAACTCTGGCTTCAGAGTGCTTCACCTGAGCCTGAAGGGAACACTTATCTCCAGAGTTAACTCAAACACCATCAGGTCAGTTATATCTGCACTCCCAGTCTAGACAGAGGGTTTTTTTATCACTCTAGACCCTAATGAAAGAGAGAGAGAGGCATAGCAGGAAGATAAATGACAGGCAAAGGAGAGGGTAACACAAGTTTGAAGAAAATCTTCAGTAGAATATTTTAAGGAGACAAGAATTTGCAACACATGAAAAAATGGAAAGCAGTCTCCAGCTCCAAGAAAAATATTTATTTTCCTCCTCTACTCTATTGCCTTGAGACACACCTCTGCCCTAAGGAGATGACTATCTTCCCTTTAGACACCCTTAATACATGAATTTGCATGTTACAGTTCCCTAAACAGGCCAGTACTTTATGTAACATGACAGGGGATCTTCAAAGGAAAAAAATAAATAATAAATAATAAATTTATAACTCAGGGCATCTGTGCTAAAGCTCAATTCAAATTATCCTCTGTTCTTTTCTTTTTAACTCTGCTGAACAAAATACAAACTGTAGAAGGTGCAAAACCAAATATTAACTTCTTTGAGTTGATCTAAGAAATAAAAAGGAAGAGCTGAAAAAAACAATTCCTCTAGAACAGGTAAATTTAGGGTTGTAGTCATCCCCTTGCTTACAGATCAGTGGAATTCCACTTGTATGGTGCCATTCCTGGAATAACAGTATTTTCCACAATTAAATATTAAAATACATTAGCTGCTGAGGATGATGTCAATATTTAAAATTATCCATTTGAGGAGAGAAAATAACAAGAAAAAGAAAATCAAATCCCTATCCTCCTCCTTTCCCTAGATGTTCTGCTAGACTTTTGAACAGCCATAGAAGCCACACAGTTGGTGCCAGTGTGGTGACTAACAATTTTTATTTCCTGACAGAGAGAAGAAAGTGGCTTACCTTGAGTTTTTTGTGTTTTTACAACAACTTCCCTTCTACCGTAGCACTGCTACCACATGTAAAAAAGGAAGATGCATTCAGTTTTTGAAGAGTGAAGATGTGCTTTCTTGCCTTGATATTTCCTTCCAGTTGTCATTCATTCAACATAGACCCAGCTGCAGTGGTAGCTGCAGGAGCTTAAATACAGTCAAATTTCTGACAGATTGCTGTATTTTGACCCTTTTTTCAAGCCCTGCATAGATCTGAACAGGAGAAAGACTGTGTCCATCCACCCCTATCATTATGGGATTCCTTTTCAGTTTCTTCCCAAGCTTCTCAAAATATTTTTTAAAAGCCCAAACCCCTGCAATATCAGTAACATCCCTGATTGCAAAGGTAGTCTTGAAAACAAGAGCAGCTTGGATAAAGTCCAAGAGCAAATGGCCAAAAGGAGCATTTTAAACATTTAATTTTCAAAATAGACTGTAATTCCTTAACCCTGTGAGTAGAAGAGCCTACATGCTCACACCAGTTGAAGTTGTACGTATTTTCAAAGCCCTGGTCTTCACTTCTGTACCTAGAACAGGCGGCCATTTCTTCGCACTCCATATGACAAAAAGTAGTAAAGAATCTTTGTTTTAAAGAATTTTCCTCTTGAATGCCCTTTTAAATTCTGCACTGCCCCCTTTTAGCCAGAGACACAGCTTACCATTGCATTTTTCAAAGATGCTTCACTACCATATGAAGCTTTCAGAAGAATGTAACCTGTGGAATATCCACCAGCACAGTGTTACCCATTCTATTAAATGTTCACACCAAAACATCTCTGCTGACATCAAGTACACCAGAGTAGGATGTGTCTTCAGTAAGGAATCTTGGTTGATACTGGAACCATGAAATCATTTTTTCAAGCTGTTAAAGACAGATATTCTCCCTGACCTGGTCATTTAAAAGAATTCTAAGAAACTTGGGGTTTCATATAATTTCAAGAATGTTTCCTCCATTCAGACTCAGTTACAATACATCATCTATATAAAATTAATTTTGTGAGTAAATGTGAGCATAGTGAGTACTTTAACAAGCTATTACAGTAACTAAACTGTAACTCATCACCACCTGTGAACAATTAACCCAGGCTGTGAATTACAACAGCACTGGGGTGCAGACAATTTATATCAGTTCAAATGCAGCATGGCTCGTGTGTGGCCCAGCAAAGAAAACTCCATCTGTCCCACCTCTAGAGTCGGCAAGGATGCAAAAGCAGGCTGGCTGCTTCCACTCACTCTGGAGGTGTCTGTTACACACTGCAGCTTTGTACAGAGACACGTGGCCAGACCCATGTGGAGTGCCCACAGGTCCAAGCAAATGGACAACAAGGAGGCCCTCAAGTGTGGCCACAGCTTGTTCCCCACTGCACCAGGTTCACAGTGTGCTCATCACCTCACGTGCAATACTACACAGAATGTTCAGGTGAAACACAGAATAAATTTACAGAAAACATACTGTATTTGTACCAAAATACCTGTGAAGTCCAAAAAGAAATTGTTGGGCTCGTATTCTCCTGATGCAGGTTGGCACTGAGAGCTAACAGCAGAAACTGAATTCAGTATATACCAGCAAGGGTGCTGGTATTCACACTTCAAAATTTTGTAACTGTACAGTTGCAGGACAAAATGAGAGATTAATGACAAAATATAAAACATACAGGTTTTGTGTGCACCACGAGTGCAGTGATAGCTGACTACAAAACCTAATTTAAAAGCCAAGGTTTTCTGGCTTGTGGTCCTTGCCCTTAAAGACAAGGAAGAAAAAACCAAGCAACCCTAAATGCATTGCTTTATGGAAGACAATCAGTTGAAACACCGTCCTTTGTCTAAACGCATCTCTAAAGAGGAACCCAAATATATCCTTCCCTAGTGAGTCAGGCAAGAGGAGCAATACAAACCCAACAGTTAGGATTCCTGAGCTGCACTTATGAACAAGGCCCTTTACATCATTTACAATGGTGATTATAAATAAGCTATCTAAGCCAGCAGATTTATCCGCTCATCCAAGAGAGCAGAGCATTCCAGTGCTCCAAGACACAGATTCTATTTCCACCTTTACCTGAAATTATTTGGTTCAATTCCTCAGTTAAAACACTTGAAAAAGGAAAGAAAGAATGAAAAATGTCTGCTTTTTGAAACACCAGTACATAATTTTACTGAGGAACAAGAGCAAGTATTTCACAAAACCGTAAATCACAGAGACAAGGCCAAAATTCCCAGCTTGCAGTTCAGAATTGCAGGCACAGTGGGTGCCTCATAAAAAAATAAATTTTGCAAGCTGAGATTGACTTGTGCAATCTAAAAAGATTCCCACATTTGCGGTTAACATGGGAAAACACAAAACAACAAGACAAAAAGACATGCTACACAGAAGTTGGTACAAGATCTACAATTTACCCACAGACAAAGGAACAAAACCTGATAGTTTCTCTGTAGAGGTGACCACCACATGCTAAGCTGAAAATAAAGCCAACAAATGTAGAAGCCTGGATAAGTGAGAAGGTGAAAGCTGAACAAAAGACAGGTGTAGGGTCAAACAGAGAAGCAGATTACTCACAGGCAATCCCACACTTTATTACAGTGTTTGTAATAAAAGTTAAATGTACCATAAAAGCACTGTCAGAAACATAACACGATGTGAGTGTTGCAGATGAAACAAAAGGCTCCAGTGTAATAAAATCTCAATTTGAGCCAGATAAAATATGTGATTATTATGGAGTAATATAGCTTAAAGCAAAGGCAAAAAAAGACTTGTTCAGATTGAAAGCTTAACATGATATTAACGAAATCAATAAAATTGCACACTTGGGATGTAATGCCCTGAGTTGCTGAGCACAGAGTCCGGTGACCTCAATCACAAGATTAAGCTGTTACACAGATTGAAAATTCGATCGTGAGGAACATACAAAAGGCTGCTAGGGAGAAAACAGCCAGATCTTGGGATTGGAAAGCAAGGGCAGATTTAAAATTTAATTTAAAAAAGAAACCATTATTACAATTAAACCATTTAAAATAAATGGGAATATTTCAAACATGCGCAAGTCGCCAAAGCTCCACTGTGCAAGAGAGGCCACAGTTTGTATGTGACAAGGTTTGACATTTGTTCACAGAACACTCTGCACAACTACAAGAATATGCAAGTTCTGTGGCTCATACTGTAAAGAAAGTATTGCCATTAAAGGCTGGACTGAAGAGTTTTTGAACCAAACAACAGAAAATGGCGTCATATGTTAAATAGAGGAACCTTTTGGGTTCATTCAGTGGTTATAATCAAAAAACCAGATGGTAATCTGAGAATCTACATGGTTTCAAAGGAACTAAATGAAAATATCAAAAGAGAACATTTTCATCTGCCAACTTGAACAACACAGTGAAGCTGCTCTCTAATGGTACAGCCAGATTCTGGCAAATACCTCTTCAAGAGACAAGTTCCAAAATAAATTGTTTTGATTACATAGATTTTTTAGACTTCCTTTTAGCATATGTTCTATACAGAAGTGATCGATAAAATATTACTACATAATGTTCAAAGGAATTCCTCATGCATGGACTGCTAACTACAGATATAGGAGCCACTGCAAAGACATATGAAAAAATAACGTCACGTATTACAAGTAGTAATAACTCCCCTAAAATATGTGTAATAAAAATTGCATTTTTAAACAGGATAAAGTTCAGCAGAGAAATTGAGCTCTTTTCAAGAGAAGCAAAATCCATCTCACAAAAATTAAGAACAATTTGAGAAAATTCAGAAACATGCTGTTCTCATGCATGATGACATTGGAAATTCATCTTAGAAGTCTCTACCATAATAAGATTCTGTCTGTGAATTCATTATCATTGTCATGAATAAGCACTTCTGCAACAAGAAAAATTGTGTGCCTGTCCAAAGAAATATACAATCTCATAGATGAAATAAATTTTTAATATGACAGCTGGAATGAAAAAGACCTAATAGAGAATGGACTTGCTGGAATAAAGGATGATTTAAAAATTCTCACCACATAAACAGTACCAAAATATTTTTATGCAGAACTGTCAGAGTTTCCAGGGATAAAATACAAAATGTTCTGGAAACCATGCAACCATTACAAAAGGTGGCTTTCATCTGTAGATTTTACCACAAGCCCATTAATGTTTTAAAATACAGACTTTAATAATAGAAATTCTCAAGGGCTAAGTGCCGAGAGTTTAGTGCCTTAGTGAATAAGTGTTTATAGATTAAAAGCCTTGACTAAAACAAATAGGAATTCTTAGTCTCAATTTAGCAATAAAGTTTAAGTATACCTCTTCCAAGGATATGAAGACTGGCACTGCATTAATAGAAATGTAATTTGATATTGGAATATAGCCCAGATAGCAAGACATTACCAATAAATACACAGCACACATTTCTCACTAACAAAGCATTAAGGCAAGTAAGAAGAAAGTACATGTGCACAAATAATGTTTTTGTTCTCAAAAGATGATGCATTACAGCAATGCAGTAAAATTATCAAAAGATTGCATTAAAAAACCAAAACACTGAACTATGAATCAGAAGCACAAGAATCTAATTTAATTCAGGAGTACCCCTTAAAACTGTAGGGCATAACCTGTTTTCACAAGCTCTCCTAAACGTGGTATACACAGCAATACTGAAACAAAACCAAAAGTGATCACCAGGATTGCTGGACAAGCCTGGCATGAGGATGGCTAGCAAGCCAAATAGCAAGAGCTGAATGTTGGAAAAAAATTGAAGCCAACAGGTGAGAGCAACCATTTCCTTAAATTCTAAAGTGTCAGGACTGTCAGATACAACTGGAGTACATATCAGTTTCTGGTGAAAACCACACTTGCATTGCATAGCACAAGATAAATAGGATTATAACTATTGACAGGGTATAGCAACTGACTGGAACACACAATAAAGGATTTCCTGAGAGGTACCAGTTCTGCCTAATCTTCAAGTCCAGCAGTCACTTCTATGTAAAAAGAACTGCCTGTCATATTATTTGGAATTACCACATTTTTAAGACACACACCTTGGTGGTGTGCATGTTACCACTACTATCAGTCTTTCCTTCTCGCACTGCTGCCTACTGTGTGCCACACTCTTTGTAACATTCGCTAATCACTGGAGACCAGGAATGAACACACATAGCATTAAAGTAACAAATTACAGAGGAACTTGATTGAAGAAAAGGAAAACAGCATTGCTACAGCACGAATAATATTAACAGAGAACAGCAACTGGAGTTGCAACTTTATTTCTTGAGAAAATAAAAAAATAAATCTCTTCAAAGAAACCTGACAGAACATGAGTAACTTACAGAATGATTCACTTGCCTGAAGCACCTGCTGCAAAGCTTTTTAAAAAAGAATAGCTCATTGCTTATTGAATCTGCAGAGGAGGAAGAATGTAATCTTCTCTCAAAGTGCAACCCATGCAAACCTTATCATGTGTCAGGCCACCTTATCAGAAAGGGATGCCTACCACTTCAAGTATATAATGCAACAAATGAAATGCATCCAAATCTGCCACAACAACAGGTACTTTTTAAATGAAAATGGTACATGCCAATTAATGAAAGTCATCCTAAAGCCTCTTCTCAGAAGAAATAAGTTTTCCTAATCAACAAACCAAGATAAGCCACAACTAGGGCTGACTTAAAACAGAGTGAGGGTAACTCCCCAAATTCTCTACTGAAGGACAACTTACATCTGTGGTGGGTTGCAACATTAGTATTACAAATGCTCAAATCCTCGGCCACGTTAACTAAAACAAAATCACTACAACTAAGCATTAAGAGACTACAAACATTAATTAATTGGGGCCTCACTATATTGGAAAATAAAAAATATCTTTCAAAAGCAACAACAAAAAAAAGGATGTTCACTGAAGTTGGGGGTTTTTTGCATTAATCCTCACTTTTTTTACCTACTTAAATAAAAACAATTCTGGAAGAGCTTTCTTAGCTGACTACAGACAAAGTTGAGTGATTTTTGGATTAAGAATGTGAAGCTCAAGATTGAAAATCCCAGTGTACTATTTAAGCAAAAAAGTAATATGAGAACATCAAGCAGCTGACCTAAGTACTTCTTAATCATTTATAAATAAATAATAAAGCAACATACTGATAGACACCTTTGTTCTTTCAAATCAGCTGCTTTTTGTTCTTCATGTTTATCTTTTATCAAGACAAATTTTGAAGCTCTGATTCAGACTATGAGTCATGGGAGAAACAGATCTCAGCACAGAGTAGAAACCCACACAAGTTTCTGCAGATTTGTATTAATAATATCTTGCGTCAGTTTGACATAAACAATTTGGGAAAAGTAAATACAAAAAGCAGCTACCACTATCTGAGCCAATATTAATTCCACTGTTAAATATAGCCCACCAAACAATATCTCCCCTATAATTTAAATAAGTAGAATAATTTTTATATGGGACTTACATAGATTTATATATCACCCATAAAGCAGCTTTCTTGATAATCTTGAGTGTTAGAAAATTTTATTGCTTTGTCTTTTGTACTTTCTCTAAACTAGTTACAGTCTTTAAGGGACACACCAGGAAAGCAGAAGATGACATTTAGTCTCAATCTCACTAATACTTCTGGGAGAGAAGACTCATCATTCATGTTCTCTCTTGCTCAGAAGCTTGCAAAAGCTCTAGAATTGCAACTGCCAAATAAACTTTTATTGGAAAAAATGCACTCGACTTTATCTTAAGAAGTTAACGTACCTAAAATTTCTTTCAAAAACTTACACTATATCATTACTCCTGATTTCATTCTCAACTCAGAGACATGTCTGTTTTCATGTAACTTAATTGCAATAAATACTTCTCTGTATTTTGGGGTTTTTTTTTTAAGCTAGATTGCCTGCAATTAGCGTAGCAGTAGATTAAGTTTGTGAAAGTTAGCACACGCCTCATTCACGTGAGGCAGCATGGCAGGAGCAGAGAACATGCCAGCTCTAATTAAATCTAACCAAATTGTCCTCTTTCCTCCATTTAAATTTTCTTCTTTATTCAAAAACTGATTCTTAAAGCAGCAGATTCCACATAAAAAATATAAATAGAATATTTACTAACTGTGCCAGACATGAGTTTCTTTTCAAGTACATTGAGAAAAACATTCTCTAGGAGTTTCTAAACATAACTGATTATTATGCAATAACTTAGTTTTTATGATTAATTTTCATAACCAATAAATGAAACATCAATACATACCTGCAATTTCTTCTATGGAGTTAGCTCTCATGTCCAAAAGAACTGTGCCATTCAGGATGCAGCTTCTCAGCTCAAACAAGCTATGAAGTGACAGTGTGGCAACATATGGTTTGCTCCACCTCTCTCCACCATCCTCTACATCTTCTTCAAACTTCAACCACCTATACAAACAATCAATTTTATAACTCCATTGTGCATAAGAAATGAAAAATTAATTACTTCTATGGATGCTGAAAGTACAAAGATATTAAACATGTCTTTGGATTTCACTTTATTCCTCCTTTTTAGGAAACATGAGAAACTTCCCTTGACTACTTCTTTCCACATAATTCTGTATTATACCATTTTTGAGGGTAAGTTCTGACCACAGAGAAGAAGTGAGAAATGTATTAAGCAATCATCTTTGTACTCTACAAGAACTTTGACTAATTCTTTGGTGCACCATGATATTTCTGTGATAGAATAACAAGCAGCATGAAAAGGAATCTGGAGAGATTTCAATAAAGTAAAAGGATATACGAAACTGGCATGAAAAGATCAAGTCTTTTGTTACCATCCAGCCAGATGAACTCGCTTGAGACTGAATTATCTACTAATAAATAGTGCACTTAAAATGTTAAAAGAATATTAAACAGACAAACAAAAATCTGAGAAGTCACACAGGGATGTT
Organism: Dicrurus megarhynchus; assembly: GCA_013399195.1. Taxonomy (NCBI): domain Eukaryota; kingdom Metazoa; phylum Chordata; class Aves; order Passeriformes; family Dicruridae; genus Dicrurus; species Dicrurus megarhynchus. Next base: position 124,574 of record VXAD01008917.1, on the reverse strand, counting down.
GCTGTGTGGAGCCCTGCAACCTGCCAGCTTGGCAAGGTTTGAACAGCTGCAGTCACAGCACACGCCTGTATCGCTTGACTCAACAGCACTCAGCTATTTTATACGGACACGGCAGCAGAGAAGTCAAGCAGAGCCTCACACCTTGACAGCATCTTCACACTTATTTCCAGACAGCAGGGAAGTGTAAAGCCTTAAGACCTCTAAAGCTGAGGAATTTCCAGTTTTACCAAGCCTCACAGCCCAGCAATGCAGCAAGCACAGCTGTCCTCTTCTGCTCCTGGGCCACCTGTCTGGCTCTGCTCCTACTTGTAAAATATGCAAGTGTACCCACATTATAGATACTTCCCTCCTTTCAGTCCTTCTGTACTAAATTCTTTCCCTTTTGCTGCCATCCTATGAGCAGCCACCATTTCATGGGCCCACTCATCATCAGTATATCTGCTCCCTTCCCAATGTATTCCATTCCTTGGAACTGTCCCCACTGCCTTCTAATCATTCTCTCATTATTTATAGAGATAATTTGCCTCAACTCCTTGGGTCCTTCAAAATCTCAATCTCCTATGTCTAGCCCTCTCCCCCTCTTCCTATCCAAACATTTCTCCTCCATTTCCTCTGTGAGGAAACTGGCCAGTTTTTCTATTTCGTCTTTGCCCATGAGAACTCTCCACTTCATCAGACCTGTACCCCACTCCCTTTGTTGCATTCTCTTTTCTCTTCCCAGCCCATCCCCTTCACCTTCACATTCCTCCAGAGAAGCAGCAAGAAGGACACAGCACACACAAAAATTTGCTTCCACAGAGCCAAACTATGAAATTGAATTTACATATGCAAATGATGTTTTCCAAATAAATTTTCAAAACCATGTCCAAATGGACATCAAACACAACTTAACACACTCCTCCCCACCAAATTCAAAGTGATACTTTTAAAAGGGTGGCCTACAACAACTCAGGAAAGTTATCAAGAAGCATGTGAGAAGGAAAAATAGTTCTTAATTTTTTTTTTCATTTTGCAGTTACACTTGAACTCCCTAAGAAGAGGCTGCTCCTATCTTACTCATGGAACTCTTGCTTCCAAGGTGAAAAATGTGCAATACCTATTTGTGTCCACAGCATCACAAATGTGGTGCATTTATTGTCCTGTTTAAACTATTGTCTCCCAAGACTTTGCAAAATACCTACTTTTTTTCTTCTCATACCTCTGTTTTTGTGCATGTTTCTATCTCTTTAGGAGATTTATAAGCTCTTTATAATTGAGTATTCTTAATTATTTCTGTTATTATGCATTATTATTATTATTATTGTTATTACTTCTTATTATTTCTGTTATTATATCTTGCTTAGCTTATATCTTCTTTTATGCTGACTCAGAGAAAAGGATTAAAAATCATGCTACATATATTCTAAAAACAATGACCCAAGCATAGATATCATCAGAAACCTCATACTGTCATTACCTTCTGTTCATGTTAGTCAGTCTTCAACATTGCTTATCTGATTACGCTGCTGCAGTCTGTCCTTGATATTACCTAATTTAAATCTACTGACCAGTTCTAAACAGATTTTAAAAGAGCAATAAAAGACAAACATGTTCTCAAAAGCTTAAGACAGGTGACTGGACAGAGGCAGGCTTATTATTAGAGCTTGTAACATATGAGGGACACAGACAAGTCTAAATCATGAAAACAGCTTTAATTAGAGTTTATAGTGTCTGACATTAAAGTTTACATATTGATGCATAAAAATCCATAGGAAACTATCCCTACTGCTCAAATAATTGTACTTGTCATTGCGATCATCTGGGTTTCCATGAATTGGATTAGCACAATTCTATGGGTTGCACCCCATTTCCTACTGTTGCTGAAATCTAGGTGTTTAAATACATTATCATACATTGTTATTCAATGAGCCAACAGGCCAGGACATGGAATTAAATCATATCCAGCTGAGAGCATTCTACATTTGGAATAAATTTCTATTTTGATTTTAATAATCATAACATAAGTTTACTAATTTCATCAAGGGAACATCATGTTACTGTTAATCACCTTCTATCTTTTCAGAAATATTCCTGTTATGTCAGATAATCCTTATTTAACATATCAAATGAGAAACAGTAGCAGAAAATACAAAACAACTCTAATCTTATGCAGAGCCTTTCAATTCTAAGTGCTCAGTGGTTTCAAAAATCATAATACCATTTGAACAATCCTCTGAATTCATGTACAAGACTCCATGACAGAAATGGCTTTGAAATCCAAATTCTGGCACAGATCCCAGTTTGCCAATTTTCTACTCCTTCTAGTTTCTCAAAGACAAATTTAAATATATTTGCTTTTGCAGTTTAACCCTTAAATTGGCATGATTGACAGATAAAAGCCTTTCATAACTTCTTGGGAAACACCATCGACCCCATTTGTGCATTGAGCTCATGTCACACGTATCCCATGTGACTGGAATCTATCTGGAGCTATCTTAGTTATGGCTGATTGCATAGAAGAGCTCTTTCAGTCTTACAGCTTTCTTTTACTGGTGAAGACTGGCATAGGTGTATCAATCACACAGTTTAGTTCCTCTCATTGAATGCTTGCTAGAAAAAAATATGCCAACAAGAGTTAGGGAAACTACTACTCTGGCAAGTGTGTGTGCATACACCTCACATATATGTCCTGGCTTCTAAAGCCATCCTCATTGCTTTCTCGGGCATCGATAGAAGAGTGCACATGCTTCATTTTAGACACACTTACTACATTTTCTGCACAATATGAAGTGGGTGATTTGCACTTCATCTATTTTTTAGTGTGATATGTCTGCAGCAGAGAGATGAAGCGTGTATTCACAGCCTGCTCAACAGTCAATGGTTTTAACGTAATCTTTCAATCTGTATCAATTTCTGCATGAGCTTGTGCCTGCCTACACCAATTTGAAAACCAACCAAAGAACACAAGCATGTCAGGAACAAAGCAGAAGTGACAAACCAATGTTTCTTGTGACCTAGGTTCTTTGGAAGAAAGTTTTGATCCACGGAAAATGCATTACACTTCCCAACTTTCCCTAACCCATCCATTTTCCAGTCACTATTAACGATGTCCTTTCTAAACTACGGACACGAGTTTATTTTCCTAACTGTGCATCAAAATTTAAGCTTAAGCACTTTCCTCCTGGTTCCAAGGTTCTTTCTATTTTCCTCCTTACTACATAATTTTTTATGCTCCATAAAAATAGTGATATTCTACAGATATTTTTGGTTGTTATTAGCAGATAAATGAGTCCCAAAAGTCTGGGTAAAACTTGCTACAAATCAGGCACAACTTTCCAGCCATGACACATGAATCGCTTTCCCAACAGCTGCAACTTGCAGCTACACTACTGGGTGTATAAAATAAATCCAACTGTTACACTCCAATGTGTTTCTCTACAAACTCACTGGAAATTTTGTTTCAGAGTAGAAACTATACAATGTCTCCATAGAGAATGCATGACTGTAGAGCTGGGCCACATACAAAAGCTATTGTAAGAATGACTATTGATTTTAAAAGGTGTGTGTTTCTTCTGGCTTGAAATCAATTGATGGGGAAAAAAATTAATTAATTTTATCCCTATATCAATATAAGCGAGCTATTCATTCCATTCTGCTCTCTAACTAATTCCATGGATGGGACAGTCTAAATCAGATTCTGGAATGGAAGAGCCCAGTGCACTTTCAATTAAACTGAAAATACCAAATACACATGTACTTCATCAGAGTCAACCCAACACTTCAGTCCAGGTGCACCAAGTGCAGAGCTTGGTGAAATTAATACATAACCACTTAGTGCTATCACTCTTATTAAATGCAATTAATCTCCACCTGGAACTACATCCAAAGTCAGACAGTAAGATTTACAAATATTTCCAAGTGACATTTTGCACACTGATGAAAAACATATAAGCCTGGAACAGCAACAAATTCAGGTTGTATTTTCTCCATGCCATGCTTTTAGTCAAATGAATAATTCTGAAGTCCTGAATCAACAACAGGTATTTAAAGTGATCCACTGTACTAGTTTCTAAGCACATGATGCATATTAAACAGCATCCCATTTCTATTACTCTACTCAAAGCCACCTTGTTCTTTGAGTATGGTATCTTTATCTATTTCTAGAGGAGTAATACCTCCTAATTTCTTATCATCAGCAAGTTTCATTATTACAATCCTATTTTTTCATTCAATAATAAATCTATCTACTAAGTCTAATTCTTCAGAAGTTAGCTGTCACTACCTTTCACACTAATAGTATAATCTCTCAGCATGACCTGCTGCACCTCTTCAAATAGTTCCTGACCTACTAACAGAATTTCTACACTAGAATGCAGTTCAAGTACCTGTTCAAGTACTGCTGTACCATATCAAATGCCTTACTTTAAAAAAAATTTAGACCCAGTTTTTCCTTTGTCAGAAAAACAAAAATCAATTATCTGATTAAAGACCATTATTAACTTAGTCTGACATGATATACCACTGTATTGCATTTTATACAATTTTCCACTTAGCTCCAAGTCTGTACTTTTTCTTTCCTTCAAGCATTGTTCTAAGCCTTGTATGGATGGCTCTGAAATGGGACTACAAGAGCTCTGTTTGTCCCAACTGTTTTATCCTTTCTTTAACAGTATTGCTGTGTTTGGATTAGTACAACACACCTGACAGACTCACAGAAAGACAGGAATTGCCCCACCCATTAAATACATGTTCTTTCACCTTTCTGGGATGGAAATTGTTGCACCCTCTAATTTGCACAGAAAAGCACTTTGAGTCTTATCTTCCTTTTGAATCAGGTAATGTCCTTGCCATCTCCTCCTTTTCTAACCAGCCACTCCATGTCAAATGCAGTCTGAAATTCCGGGATCCAAACTGAAAAAGACCATTTATCTTGACCAGTTCTTTTGACATAGCAGCTCCACTCTTCCTTTGTTTCCATCTTACTGCTAAAACTGAAGAAATTTTTACTATGAGCTATTATGTCACTCTTGTATTTTCTGAGCTCCAAAAACACAGTTTTCGTGGCTGTTTTTTCCTGCCCTTTTTCAACAACCTTATTTCTATTAAACATTTTTAACTCTATTTCACAAACAACAATAGACAAGGCTGTGCATATAGACAGATCAACCAAAAGAGAAATTTATTTCACCTACTCCTTTTGAATTCTATCTTGATCAGAACCACTTGCTAATAGAATTTTTATAATTTTCAGAAACACAATTCTTTGATAATTTGAAGAGGGATTTTTTTTAATTTGAACTAAAGAAGTTGCTATTTCCCTACTTAAAAATAACATAACACACACACAGTGATTTTTACTTTTTAATTTCAATAGAAGCTGATACCCCTCCTAGAGAGGTTCTATGTATTCTTAATCAGTATGAGAACATTGGAGATGATTACCTTGATTAGATTTTCTCTCTCTGAATATTAATAAGTTTATTTAGGAACACTACTGCATTCCTTTTGCAGCACAATCCCCGTATGAGAATTTTCTACACATAAAGATCTATATTTAGCACCTGTCTATGCTGCCTATGAACAGATAATGGAAGGGAAGGTCATAGAAAATTCTTTGGCCCTCTGGGAAAGCAGAAATTTGCAATAAAACTAGAGAGATAACTAACAGCCATATTCATGTCAGACAGCCCACATACACAGTTGGCCACAAAATTCTTCCAGAAATTTTGCAATTTTTATTCTACTGACACCAAATATATTTTACACAGACTTTGGGGCACCATTGAGGAACACTGTCAACAACTGGCAGGGAGAGAAAGAACTAAGGTTTCAAGATGAAAAATGAAGCAAAGATTTCTGGAAAATGTAAATGCTTAATGAAACTAAGCAAATCATCTCCCATTTAAGTGCTCAAAGAAAAAAATATATAATTAAAAGAAAAGTTCTGTACCAGTATTATTTTTTTTGCCAGCAGAAAAGCAATCTAAAAGCCTTTCCCATTAATTCTGCAGAAATACTGAATACTCATTCTCAAAATAAACTGTTCATTGAGAGTTAGAATATGTAAAAGTTATTGCTCCAAAAGTAATCTCATTCCTAGCTTTAACCCTTTTATAATGGTACCCTTATCAGTTTCTTGAGGATTCAAATAAAATAGGAAGTTTGAAAGATTCTTTAAACTATAAGACAAAATATAAATTGACCCAATAATTTTTAATTCACATATATGATATATATTTTTTTTTTTTTCCCCGTTGGTATTCACTCTGACCTATATTCATAAATCCAGAGGAAAACATTTGGCTCTGGGAAGCGACGAACGCTGTTGTAATACTAGCAGACTAAGGATTAAAATTATGGTTTTATTTAACCTTTATATCCAAAATCTGTCCCTGAGCTTGCTACAGCTTTGAAATCATTCCTCAGTACACCAGCAACCAATACCTACAGATAATTTCTAAGTCATGAAAACACTCACCTTGCCGTCTCCCTCCACTCTGCATCCTCTCCTTCACGCCAACAAATTTCATCAAGCTCAGTAAAGAGATCATGAGGAATGTGTTCCTCATCATCATCTTCTGTTCCAAGAATAAACTGCACCCTTTGTGATGGAGTATCTGAAGAAAAATAAAAATATCAAGTCCAATATCAAGTCCGATTTTTTTGGCCCGAGAAAACAAATTTCATGAGATTATCCAGACGTTTTCATGCGTATTACTTACTGCCACACAAAACAAAAATTACATTTCTGCTGTAAGATCATTCATTTATACACAAACACATTCAGATTGAGATCTCTTCGTGTACTGTAGTTGTCAAGCCCGCTGTTTAAGAAACTCACCCAAAGATATAACGTGACATAAAGAAATAGGGTCTGCTGGAAGCTGGAATGGTATCTCCCAAAAAAAAAAAAGGCACACAGAGAGCAGCATAGATAAAGCTGAATAAAGCTGATAAGTCTTCAGTGTTAGAAAAACTACTTTGCCACTTCATAAGTCTGCATCTGCAGATCCATCTCAGCTCACAAAGCTACTACACTAAATGTGAAATCTTTGCTGTAGGAGAAAGACACCAAACGAAACCTGTCTGATGTGGATATACAGCTGCAGACTTGACCCCTACCCCTTTGTTAACTGTTTCTACTTGGTTAGGCTGCTTGAGATAGACAACTTCTTAATCTGTCCTAGCTTCCTCATTTTATTCTCCTTGTCTGTCTTCCCTTCCAATACTGTTACTGATTAATTTTCTTCATAACCTTTTGGCACAGACAGCTAAATATATTTTTGGAGACATACTATTATTTTTTTCACTCAAAAAATTCCCAGAACTCACAGAGCATCTTAAAGTACATGTACATTCAATGTGTATAGCTCAAGTGCTGTATTAAAAAAAACCCTCCTATTTGGTTATTTAAATGTAAATCTCAAATGAACAAACTCTGATGAAATGTAGTCTCTCTAGCAATACATAGTCGCTTTTTCTGCTAATGTATTTTAGATTTCTGAAAGGAACCAAAAGCCCTTTGTGAGAGCTGAGAGAGACCAGGCTTCCAGTCAACTGAAAAACTGATTATCCAGCAGAACAGCTCAGTGATTCCTTGAACATTGTCTAAATGAAGTTCAGTTCTATAACCATATTTGTAAGACAAGCTACAGTATTCCATCTAACAGTGAAGAGCATCACTGCACAGGGTCCTCAAGCTCTTTGAATTTTGTAAAAAATGAGATGATAGCACCCATTGAATGCTAATTAAAGAGCAAACACAGCTCTGATCCAAACAAATGAAATGGGCCACTGACACAGAAAATTAAATTCAGCAATAAAGATACCTTTTTGATACTAGTACTAAACTTGCTATAGCAATGAATCACAAACTTCTACCTGAGGTCTACTTGCTTAAACAGAGCGTAAAGATAGAGTACAGTCAAGCCTATTTATTCCTTCACAAAGCAAGGAAATTAAACCCAAGAAGAAATACAGGAGAGGAGGGAGAGAGATATGGGCTCTCTTGCACTTGTTCCAGGGATATTGATGACTTTACACGGTGTCATAATATAGCTCAATATGTCAGGTTTCTGTAGGGTCACTTCCTTTCTGCAGCACTGAGTACTACAAAGTGCTAGAGAACAGAACCGCAGGGGGTACAGCTACAGGAATTACTTTTGGTGAATCACTGAAGAACAGCAACAAACTCCCTCACCTTACCCTTTCTTTGCTTTCTCTTCTCTCTCACTGTTCAGTCCTCCTTTTTCTTTAAAGCTGTTCTACTTTTTTTT